>JAWZSL010000081.1:0-600000 GCA_034769285.1 Lutjanus argentimaculatus
ACACAGCAAGAAATCAGCGTATTACATTTGCCGTATTTATAAGAGACAACAAATGACTAACAATATGTCACAGACAGCATTTCACAAAGTTTATGAAATTTCCCCTAACTGACCAACTCATTAAACTGTGTGATTTTTTTAAGGGAGTCTGGGGCTGATTTGCCATCACCTCAAATCTTAAATGTCAATCTCAATGAGGATAATGAGAACTCATTAAAAATAATGTAAATGCAAAGGCAAGACCAGATCGTTTCTATGTGGGATCTATATCTGGATAACGTATCCACATATAGATTCCATTTCAATACAGGTCTAAAGGGGTGATTGTTGCACCCCAGCTGTAGAAAGCACACAATTCTATAATTTTCTTGTAGCGATCTCCACCAGTTATAGGGCTCAGTTACAGTATTACTACACTACTATAGTATGAATGAATAGGATACTTTTGCATTTCAGCTCTATTGTAACAGTATCAGCTCAAACTCAAATCTACAGAGTGTATTTTAGTTGCTAAGTATTCTCCGTCCCTCCTCCTCCTCTCCTTTAAATGTTGTCCCTATTAAGTCAAGTGTGTATCATAAAGTGACAATTTTTCTCTTTTTTCTCCCTGTGTCTCACTTTCTCTATCATGTTGAATATGAATAAGACTGTATTTCTCACTGCTGAGCTTTGAAAAAGATCTTCATCCACTTGACTGCCTCTTGGCAATATTGAAACAAACTTAAAGCAACAATAGTGTTTTCAGTCCTCTAATCTTTTCTTCTTCACTATCTATCACTCTGTCTCCCCCCCCCACTCCCCTATCTGCAGCCCTTCACAAGTCATTTGTACTTGTTCTATATTCCACACAAGTTGCTTCTTTCCAAATTGGCACATGAGTTGAAAGTGTGCCCTAATGATGAACTCTGCTGCGATGTTTGGTTTTTCCCCAAACACTGTTTCTAGCCAGGACTGAGGGAATATAGACTGCAGAAGCAATAAAACAGAGTGCCAGACATCGATGACATCAAATAGCGAAAATTAATCATTCCAAAGCCCGGGATCATTTTTGTACCGGCTCTTAAACAAACATCTGAATTTAAAGCAGGTAAAAACTTCATTACGCATACAAGGAATCCTCGTTTTCACCTTGAGCAAAATTTGTATTCACGGTTGGTTCTCTGTCAATCTATTGAATTGTTTTTTTGAACTGAAGATTTCTGAGCCAGAGCTGGAGGAGATCAGTCTGTGAAGCATTTTGATGTTTGCATTTTTTCCTTCATCTGACAGCACAGACTGGACAACATTCCTCACTGCTGCAGGATGCCAGCATCAGTGCACTAAAGTGTATGTTTAGACATGTGTCACATGTGTTGCCACTTATCTAACTCTCTGTGTGCATTCACACATGTATCCTCATGGATGAGTTATTAAATGGATCTACTGGGAAAAAGCCCAGGGGTCCAAGGATCAGGAGGCTCTCAGAACCAAAACATCTGTTTGAGGGGATTGTTAACATCTCAAAACAACAAGAAACACCCAAGAAACACACAAAACACCGAAGATGCAAAATGACCACAAAGACATGCAAACAACTACAGAGACACAAAATAATGACAGAGACAAAAAACTACAAAGAAATGTAAAATAACACAAAGAACTACAACCACTCAGTCAGCTGCAAAGAGACACAAAATAACTGCAAAAAGACACAAACAACTACAAAGGGACAGTCAACAATTACAAAAAACCCCCACAAAACATCTACAAAGAGAAATAGAACCAATCAACTATAGCATGATGCAAAACAACAAATGTACACAAAACAACTACAAAGAGATACAAAATGACCACAAAGAGCTACAAACACTGCAAAGAAACACAAAAGGACAAAGATCCACAAGACAGCTACAAAGACACATAGAGACATTGAGAGACTCAAATCAACTACAAAGTGACACAAAATGGCGGCAGAGAGACACAAGTCAACTGCAAGGAGATGCAATATGACCATAAAGAGACACAAAACAAGCACAAAGAGACACAAAATCACCACCATGACACAAAATATTTGTAGTCAAAAAAGATGAAAAATTTTGTAATCGAGTCAAGTGTACAGTAGAGGATGACATTTTTCGGGAATTCCCGTGGGTCACGTGATTCCCGCGGGAATCCCACGGGATGGGAGTCATTTTTTAATTAATCCCGTGATCGGGACGGGACGGGAAAAAAAGCAACGGGAGCGGGCAGGAGTGGGAACGACATTAATAGATGATCATTTTCAGCCGTGTTAAACAACCAGATGAACAGATGCGTCCATTTTTGTAGTCATCTTTCAGTGAGAGCCAACACTCTTTTGACCGCGCTAGCAACACAAAAGAACTACAACAATGGTTTGACTTCCTGTCACCTCCGGAAGTGAAAAGCGACTCGGAGCGGCTGCCGGCGACACACATAACAAAACAACATGGAGGGAGACGATGCGTCGAAAGTAGAGCTACAGCACAAAGTTAAAAATAATGATCTGTCGGTGAAGCTTAGAGATCTTGTTGGGAAGTCGGATGTACTGAAGAGTTTTATGAGAGTGGAACGTGACGGAAAAAACACCGTATTTGCAGCGTGTAAAACTTGCGCAGTGCTCGTGAAATACTCCAGCGAGTCGGGGACATTCAAACGGGAGCGGGACAGGAGTGGGAGTAATTTTGAGTGGGAGCGGGATGGGAGTGGGAGTCATTCTACGGGAGTGGGACAAGACAGGATTCATTTTTTTACTCCGGCCCGGGATTGGGACGGGACAGGATTTTTCCTCTGGGAGTGGGACGGGACAGGAGTGAAAATCCGCTCCCGTGTCATGCTCTAGTGTACAGATGTGATGGGGTATCCTGTTCGTGTTTCTCTGCACACGGGTTATATGTGTGAGTGATTGTGTACTTAATATGTGCTCATGCCATGGCCTCAAGGCCAGACTCATTTAGGTGTGAGGAGTTCTGGGAGATTAGGGTCGGCTGACTGAGTGAGCAGACGCAGTGAGGCCCCTCAAAGCACATCCATGGCCAGATGTCTCTATAAGTCTTTCTGGACCCTGAGATCTGGCTCCGACAAATGCATAAACCTCTGAAGAGATGAGTTTTTTCTCAGCTGGGCCAAGTGGGGCTTGTCAGGACAAATGTGTGAGGAATCCCGCTGAAAGCACTGATCATTTATTTCTAGTCCAGCTGACAATTCACAAATGTTGACAACAGGACACAAAAAAGAATCACTAACACTGGGGGCCTCTAGTCTAAAACTGCAATCTGTGCCTGCTACACACACACACACATGAATCCTGTTTTCTGTTGTGGCAGCTCTCATTTCAGCACACAGTTGTTTCAGCCTGGTTCCATTTCATTTCACTTCACCACCCTGCTCTTTCCCAACCTCCGTGTAATGTGAATATTGGGAAACTGTTAAAAACTGCACTCGGTGTGTGGGTGGCAACATTATTATTCACTTTCCCTTGTTCTGTAAATTAAAGCTTTGGTATCGACACTAACAACTTCTGAATTCTCTGCATTGTGCAACAGTCAGTCTGCTTTCAATCCACTGCACAAGGTCTCATTTCTTCTGAAGATGACAGACTGGAGGTGGGAGTTTCAACAAAAGGAAAAACAACTTGGCATTGGGGGTCTTGAAGACTTGGTATTTTAAATTCAGCAACCTTTATATATGCCAGCTTTCATACTGTCAGCAGCATCTCTATTTCAGCCTACAGTATGTTATTGGAAATGAAAGCTGATAATGATGCCGTAGGGGGGCCTGTCAAGCCATTGAAACTTGGTTAGAAAATGTAAAAAAGAAACTGATGTCAAAGGAATCATCAGCCAGATATTTATAGTCTCTGAAAACTATGACTTTTTAAACTTGCTTTAATGTTTCCTGTGTTACATCTGAAGACACTGAGCTGCAACATGCTACAGTACAGTCCGTTGTGCTGTATGCAACAGTATGCAACGGTGCTGTACGCAATGGTTCGTGGTTGTGCTGCATTCATAGTGGAGACTTAGTTAGAATAACACCACTTGGTGCTTTGTTAACTTTACTTTTTCCTCCTAAAAGCCCTCTCAGTAGAAACAGTGCCTGTTCAGACGTGGTATTTACAGGCGTCCATGGTTGATCTGATCACAGGTGAAAAGCTCTGAGTACAGGTGTGAACACATCCAAGATGCATTTGAGATCTGATCGCTCAGACCACATTCAGAGGTGGTCTTGGCTGACCACATTCTGTTAGCAGTGTGAATGCAAATGTGTCCTGGGCCACATTTTAAGACTGCCTATTCAAACAACATCCTCTAAGTACATAATTTGGTTTATTGTAATGCAAATTACACATTTGGGCTCCCTTACCTGCAGCACACTGCTAACACACTAGTAATCCCAAACTCCCTTAAAAATTGTGTTATTTTGAGAGTTGTTGAGTGAGGAGAAACTTCATAAACTTTGTCTATGACACATTCTTAAGTATTTGGGCCTTCTTGTAAATTAGGCAAATGTTATACAATAAGTTATTTATTTATTGTGTCAAAAACATTGTGTCCATTTGTCCCAGCATACTAGCTACTACTGCTGGGTAACTGGTTGAAAACATCAGTTCATTTTGCAAACATGTTTATTTGCATATAGAACGGGGAATTGAAACTGCTGCTTTACTCTCTCTTTGACTTTGGCAGTAATGCCTTTCTTTGTCTGTGATATGAAAATATCAGATGTCCATACAGTCCAAAAAGCACCACTGCACCACAGAGCTTCTCTCCTGTCGGGCTGCTGACAACGCAGGTAAAATATGAGGCTCACTGTGGGTTGATAGAGAGGTTCCATGCGGCATTGAACTTAGAAAAACAAAAAAAAAACCAACAATGAATAAAAGACCATAAAGGCAGTTGAATGACTAATGGACATTCAACTGACAAAACAGCCTTAGTGTTTTACATTATTTACATAGCCTATAGAGCAGAGAGGGAAGATCTGATCACAAGTGGTCACTCGAGATGCAATTGGAGATGCATTGTAATGCCAGGTGTGAACTCACGTACTGTTCACTTGGGATAGGATCACGAAGGGTGCATGCTAATACCAGGTTTGTACAGACTTGCAGTGTACTCATTCTGACTGTGAGAAGTGAGAAGAAGTGAGAATAATTCTGCCTGAGGAAAAGTTCTTTGTTGCTTTCTTTAAAGTGGCAAAGGGTAAAAAGGATCATGTTTTAATAAACTGATTGAAAGACATGGTTCTTCTTTACAATTTGTCTTTTTCCACTTGAGTTTAAAGGAGAAGTGGCTGTGGCCGCTGATGGCGACCTTTTACGATGGGCACAGGTGCTCTTTTTTGGATGATTAAATACACTTTTAAGCCTCACCTCTCCTTCCCGTGTCCACGGTCGGCCATTCTGGGGATACTTGACCTGGGTCTGTCTCTTCTTCTGGCCTCCGTCAGCAAACTTGCACAGCAACGGCTCTGCTGGGGCTACAGAGTGAGTCAGACAGAGAGGGAGACAAGGACAAACACAGAGATGGATTAATCATCCTTATGGAAGGCAAAAGTAAAATTTCATGCATTTGGTTAAGAGTTATTTCAAAGATAAGATTTAAAGACAAGTTGTTATGCTGTGGCTTAAACAAAACATAACATAAATCTACTGGACCAATCTACTGGAGCACTTCAACTCTTACATTTATCTGTTCCACCCCTAATCCAAACATCTAAACAACAGCAGTTATCGCATGATCTCTGCAACCCCTACAACCATACTTCGACAAAAGCAGCCTTGACGTGGAAACAAAGCCACGGGCTAATCATCAAAGCATGGTGAGCTCGGTTCAAACGATGAACCAAACAGGCATACTTAATACGCTAAATAACTGCACACAGCTTGACCCCAGGCAATAGACTGCGACTGTGATTGCTCCAAAGACAACATGGTCCTTTTCTGGACCAGAGAAAGAAGAAAGCCTTGATTACAAATAGGATTAGCTGAGTGTGACCTCCAATACAAAAGTTCACCAAACTCTAACTTCAACCTGATAGGCTGCAGACTCAAACACCGCCTACAGCCTTGTGAGATGGCAGGAAGTGGCTGGATTGGGGCAGGATTATCCTAAAGAAAAAAGGCTTTGTTCCGTATCAATTTATTTCATTTTAAAAGCATATCTTTGTTAGAAAGCAAGAAAGCGTGAATAATGGCTTCTATTTCTGGGAAATGCTTCAGCAGCAGCATGACTCAACAAACACAATAAAAAGTATTATCCCAACATGAACCAGGACTCTCAGCTAAGACATTTGATGGCTTGTGTACTCAGACAGTCAACAGATAGTCTTCTGTTTAATGTGATCTCTCAAGCTGGTATATTTCTTCTATCTCCAGCGGTTGTTCAGCTACAAGCACGCATAGATTTGTAAACATGTAAACTCATAAAACAGCCATTTCTTCTGAATACCCACGCAGAATGAACAGATAATAGTCTGATAAAGATGACGAATCACAGAAATAACTGGAAGAACATGATACATATTGTGTCATCATGGATCACAGCACTGCACTCTTGGGTCTACATTTACCAAAGCATGCGTACTTCCTGAGATGGATATACTGCCAGAACATGTACATAGGTATAGAAATGTTTACATGCTATACAATTAGAAAAGGTATATAATGTGTACTGTAATCATGACACTAACTAGGGAGGCTCTTATTTGTATTCTTGAGTTCCTGATGTTTTGTATTTTTGTTTATTTTATTTGGCTGTTTGTACGTTTGTGTGTTGTCATGATTGGTTGTTGATCCTGTTCTTGACTACTATATGAACTGACTTTAAGATTTTACACTGCAGCATTTAATATGTAAATATTAAATTATTTCCATTAGTTATTAAAAGGAGATCACATAGAAAAGCCTAAATGTGTGTGATTGGGTCAAAGAGATAGTCCAGACATACAGTAGTTTTGGGAATTTTATTGTTTTTCCCACTTTCCTTGAGAAACTAATAAAGTCTTTGGACAGACCTTATTTATGTATTAGTGTGTACTGATGTTATGTCAAACAGCAATATTAGACTATCTTGACTCATTTGGCATCCAGGAATTTAACAAAACTAAGCAAGTAAACTATGTGTGGTGCGGGGGTGCTTTTTTCCAAGCTTTGTGTGTGGGGAGGCCCACACTCTAAGACTTTGAAAACCCCTGCCTCAGGTCATCCAATTTCATATGATACCAGTATCACAGTAGCTTTAAAACTGAGCCTGCTACAGCCTCTGAAGACAAACAGATGTAACACTCACACATAACCAAACGCATGATCCCCTCCAGGCTTACACCTGCCAAAGATAATGAAATGAAAACCTTTACTTCACTAGAATGTATCTGGGACTTTAAAATTCAAAATCTATACGGACAACCCAGCACTCATCTTATGTCTTATATTGAATTGAGATTCCGTCAGTAAGAAGTATAAATTAGACTAATATTCACAAGACTGACTCACAACTGCTGAAGATGCACGGCAACAAATGAAGCGCAGCAAATCATCATAACAGTACGTTAAAAGTGAAAGGCATTTAAATGCCATTAAGACACTGCAATTATAAAGCCCTAAACTGTAATTGCCGCACTGCAACACGGTCACACCAGCAAGTGTTCTGTTCATGTCCTGATTCAGTTTTATAAAGACACCTCTTAACCCTGAAATTGAATAAGCCGCCTACTTTTATGCATTGCCTCTCACTTGTAACTTTAATGCGTCCACCAAGGCATGTTTGAGTCATTGACTGCATTTTAAAAGAGGCTTTTAGCTGGCACTCTTGTCTTATTTCACTGGCAATGATTTCACACTGCAGAGAAAGTTAAATTCTCATCACTGCGTGCTGTGTAGAAATAAATAAGTTCTTAGAAGACACGGAATGCTATGAACTAGCAAAGGCGCTATCATCATGCCGGTACTGATTCACACATTATGAATGCCAAAATAAACGACACAATTACCTCGCCTCCTTCAAGAAAAATGTTTCTTCATCTCAGTAAACTGAAAAATGAGAAGAGGTGTTCTCAGCGGAGAAAAGTGTTCAGAGCTCAAGGTTGAGACGAGAGTTATTTGGAATGCCTGGGGCCTAGATGGGTATACTCCGAAAGGTAGGTAGACAGAGAACACAGAGCTGTGTGATTATCCGGCATTTAGCAGTACTTTGTCATTATGATGTTTTAACTTGATTTCTATCTGAATAACAGGCCACACAGCTGGGCCTCTGTTATCATCCCTTGCCTTTGCTATTCATCTTTCTCAATCACTCCCATTCTCTCTCTTCTACCCACACTGCTCCATGCATTCATATACGTTTGGTAAACAGTCCGACTGCGTAGGTGTGTGTGTGATGTGTGTCTGTCTCACCACAAAACTTGGTGCAGTCTCCTCATGAAAAACAAGAGCTTGGCTCAGAAGCAACACAAAAATGGCCAAGATTTGCATCACAGGTGATGGATGTTTTTTAAATGAGACCACAGAATCAGAGAAGATGCAATGTGGTGAAAGAAACATGCCGCATTTTAGCTGAAGGAGTTTATTAAAGGTAGAATCAGTAGGATTTGTCCAAGCTGTTCATAAATGCACACACAAAGTGTCCCCAGCACACCAAAATAGCAAGAAAATAAGGAAATACAGCCAGAGGACAGGGTATCTGCAGATACAGACACCACTACACACTTCCAGTGGTCTGCTTCTTAGCATTCTTGACTTTAATTCATTCTTCAGAGCTTGTTTGAACTTTTAAAATTATGACCCCTTTTAACCATACTTCCAGATAGGGGTGGATATCGAACTCTGTACTTTTAAGGGTGTTGACCAAATTACATTGGTACCACCAGTTTTCAGCGTCTTGGTTGAAGTTAACTTAGCACATTTACTAGCGTTAGGCAACGCTCAGCCACTGGCTACATCTGAAATTCGATATCAGCATGCTATTTAGCACACTACAACAGTTTGTGAGATTTATCAGTTTGCCTGAAACGTTAGTATAAAACCAATAGTACACGAATTGCAGACTACTTCTGGGGAAATAAACATTATGCAAATACTGTGGTAGTGGTGACAACAACAGCATAACAGGAAGGATATCACACGTCATGTTTAGATGGGTTAAATGCCCTGGTCACAGACTGACAGGCTGCAGGCTATAGGGACAAGTTTGAGTGGGCAGGGGATCTTGTTTTGTTTGTGGTGTGTACAATGTCCTAAATAAATAACAAAATGTTCTAAATGATTAACAGTGTTGAAATTGAGAAGTTTGGGCTTATTTTTTTTTACAAATGAAATTACATTTCAGTTATTACGGAGAGAAGAAAGCACCGAAAAAAGTACCACTTACCAGTATTGGTTCAAATGTGAATCTTATGATGGTTTCATGAACTGTGGAGCCACAGGAATCAATTAAAGCAAAAGGTTCTCCTGCTCGTGTGTCCACTGAATCAAAGGAACCATGAAGATTAGGCCAATTAGTCCAATAATGCATTGAATACCATAGTGCTGTTTGAGATGCAATCTTTCACACACCAGTGTGAAAACAAAGCAAAGTTACGGAGGACGTAATGAATGGATGCGAAAGAGAAATGCAGAGGAAGGAGCCTGAAAACTCCAGAGTACCTGTCTCCAACATAGTAACTGTCTGAGCACGCTTAAGTGTGCTGAAACTATTGTCCTCACCTTTTGTGAGTTTCTGAAAGATTCTTTATTGTCATGTTGCAAGACAACACCACAACATTACAAAATGATTCCTGGGGCTCAGAAACAGTTCCTGTGGTGGCTATTACGCTGCATTCACAGCAAGTGAATACTGCATGTTTATTTTGTGCTTTAAAATTAAACTGAAACAATTTTTCTCTGATTCACTGGTTTTCTTGCCACCTTTGCCTCCTCTCTTCATTCACTCTCTAACTTGCTCAACCACTGCTACTCCACAAACGTATGGACTAAAACCAAAGGAAGTTTCTTGGTATAAATATTTTGCAGCATGGACTGCAAGCCAAATGTAGATGTTGAAGCTGGAGACACAAAATAAACCAAGTGACGACACAACTGGGAGAGTATCATCATTTGGTCCATGAACTCCGCCTGGATAGTGTCATGTTTCATCAATATTCCAGGCTGACTGAGGAGCCGTTTGACCGTTCCAGTTGCTGGCTTACATGTGTGATGCAAATGTAAAAGCTTCCATGCTTTAGGTTGAATGAATACAGTATATGGTAATAATGGGTGATAGAAAGTTGAAAAAAGGATTAGTTGTGACCAGTTAGAACCAGATTAGTTTCAGAATTTGCTAAAAGACACACCTGACTTAGAAAGGATTTAACTATAAGGTTTATAGCTAAAAGAAAGGATGTATTTATGATCCCATAAGTTCAAAGTTGTGTGTCCTTGCATGTTAAATGATTGCTACTTCATAAGAATGATAAAATATGTGTCATGAGGACACACACACACACACACATACATTGAATAGAGACTTAAAGATAGCATCTGTGTTGTGTTGCTGTTTTGTTTTACTGGTGTGACAGACATAGAAAGACACGTTGTCGACGGCTGACAACTTGTCAAGTTTATAGTCAGGACACTTTCTTCTCTGTGTCTTCTCTAAAGTGCCAGAAACAGAGAGAAGAAACTCCTGCTGATCTAAAACAATTGTTTGTCCTTGGTATTTTCATGAAAAGGATACCTCTGCGTTTGGAATTGAATCTGTTATTTTTGTGCACCGGGCTTATCACACAGACAGCAAGAGGTTTGTGTTTTTGGATTGAAGTGAGATGAAAAAAATGGGGCCATTTATTGTTAGAATTAGTGATGCAAAAATGAAAAGTAGCTGATCCTAAGAGAGCAAAACAAAATTAATTTAATGATGTGACAGATGCTGAAGAATTACAGGCTAAATTTAAAATGTTACTTTATTTTTCCTTCATTAGCTTGCTTGGTGAGTAAAGCATGGGGCATGATAACAAGGGGCTTGTTAAAAATGACATACAACAACAACAACAGGAAGGCCACTGGCCTTATTTCATTTTGTATAATATAGTTGGATACACTCACATACACAGACATACAATTCACATGCACAACATTGTTGCTGTAAGCTGTTTTTATATCAGAGCTGGTGAAATGGCTCCAGACATTAAACACTGGCCCGATGCTATGGACTAGTGTTTACATGCACAAACACGCCCACACACACAAACACACACACACACACACACACACACACACACATACATACATCAATATTATAATATTTTGGTTGCCTGAGTGCATTTGGAGCTGGAGGCCAATATGTGGTCAAGCATGGAATTTGAACAGGCCCATAAATGGAGACAGTTGTGTTTCTTCTTTCAATAAGTCATTCAGATTTTTGTATACTGCTGCCACATTCTCAGATACCTGGAGCTTAATCCTATTATTATTTAAATCTGACATGTCAGATTATGCTGTCATGGCATTTCACTATACTGCCAAAATAAGACATAAAACAGAAAAGCTGCAGCTTAAGACAGCAAACTAATTGAAATAACAGAATAACTTAAAAATGAAGGTTTAACACAAAAGAATGTCTGACCCTGCATCCTGAAAAGACATTTAAAAAAAACTACTATGGTCACCAGTGAAGAGACGTTCAGAACCAGTTCAAATGTGGGAGTTTTTTCAGTGATGATTTGAAGATGTATTGAACATTCGCATTCAGACCATATTTCACCGGGATTTGCAACAGTGACATTTTTCATCCTCTACTACATGCAATAGCCTGTCATCAATTTGGTCCCTTAGTAAGAAGCTACATCCAAATTTCTAAGTTGAAAGCCAGAAAGAAAACTGGCCACATGCTGGGAAAAAAAACCCTGGTTGCCTGAATGAAAGTCCTCTAACGAACTCACCCCTCCAATAACTCCTCCAATGTAACCGATACGCCTAAGTGCCTGTGCGTGCCTGCTAGGCTACATCAAGAAGTGCAATTTCTTTATTTTACATTAATAACTTCTCCCACTACGATGTCCTGGAAGCTTCTGTTGGCAGCACCTTCACCTACAAATGAAATATGACTTTGGAGAAATGTTAGAACACTAAACAACATGGTCTCTCTTTCAACCTACAACTGAACATATTATCAAGATGATTAAACAAAATTGTGTTTTGTGATACGTTGATGTTATAATTGCATTTTAGCTGCTTGAAAAGAGGTTTGTGCACTGCAGCCTGCTGTCACACCAAAGAGTGCAGACCCTCCAGTCTGCAGCGGCAGAGTCACATTTTGCCTCGCCAAGGCGTGAAAAGTACACATATTCTCATTCCATGGTTAAGGTATCGATAATACATACATACATACATACATACATACATACATACATACATGCAATGTCCGGTTTAGACTTTCAAAATAAAGTTTGCTGAGAAACATTTCAGGTAACAGTCAGAGTTTGGTTAGGTTTACACAACAAAACTACTAAGTTAGATTTAAGCAACTAAACTTCTTGGTTAGTTTGAGGAATGTCACAGGTGGGTTAAAATAACTACTTCTTAAAAACAATCAACACTGACTATTTGTTTCACATGAGAACAGAAGCCTGGTCTCCTGTGTTAAAGTTCTGTCTGACTAACACCCATTCTTCCATGTTAAGATCCTGTGTTTTGACCCACCAAACCAACCATGCCTCCTCCCTACACAGACTTTCTCATTCTTCAGACAACATGCACCTTCGTACATGCATGTACATTTTACACCTTGACAAGTATCTATGGTGGATCCATGGGTGCATTACATACTTTGTCCTAAGACTGGACTGTGTGAGTTTATGGCTGTGTGTGTGTGTTTCTGTTTAAATGAGGGAGAACAGAGTCAATACAACTAAATATCTTGTTGGAAAAGTAGTTTTTTGTTGTTGCTATTGTTAATTTTCACTGTCAGAGGGAGAGGATATCTTTCATTCCTGGCATAATTAGTCAATATTTTAAAATTAGGCTTACAAGCCAGGATTTCAATGGTGAAGGGATTGCCACCGGCTATTAATTAATTAGTATTGGCTAATGTGCAAAAGTTAAAAGGATACACTGAAAAATCAGCCAACCTGTGAAGGCATTTTGCCTATTGAGTCATTCCATTAAAACAATTAATCTGTTCAATAGAGCCATTATTTTTGGTATTTGTCTAAAAGCTCATCTGTATTTTACCACTAGAGAGTAGATGTGGGGTGAGGCATATAAAATGATGCACTTACAGACTCTACTAGTTCTCCAGCCAAAGAAATATCTACAGTCCTTTTATTCACATCATATTTCAGCTATAAAATAAAAACCAGCATGTGTAATGTCACTGTTGTATTAGCTTTAGGTGATGCCTGCGGTGGCAGATTTGTGATATCATGCATTTCTCTGAGGGAGAAAACTCTGCGTTTCACTTTATATTCATTTACAAGCTCAGTGACAAGTCATAAATACTGATGATGACAATGACAATAATGAATGTTATTTATTCCTAAGAGGCAAATTTAGTCACCACACAATCAGGAGGCAACAACAACAGCAAAGTATCCAGGGACGAGAGTACCTGTAGAAAAACCTGCTCAGACTGCTGCGCCAAATTAATTATTCAGCTTGCTTTCACAGTTACGTTCCTACAATCTGTTGCATTTCACAAGAGGGCTTTAAAGGGAAGAAGGACATTTTTAATTGTCAGTTTGACCCCTGCTGCTCTCACTCTTGTGGCTCTATAACACAAAGTGATGAATTTGTGATGAATTTGGGTACAGCTGTGTCTGCCTCCTAAAATGGGTCACTTTTGGGCATGTCAAGTTAATTAACATAGTCTGAACCAAGTGTTTGGATATCTAAAGAGTTCAGATATGTAAATGTATTTTTCGTAAACAGGACATGGAGATGAAGAAATGTAATTCAATCCAAATCGAATGAAAAATTGCTGGTGAAGTTACACATAAATCAGTCTTTGTAGCCTCGGGCACAGTTCCCCGTCTTTCTCCAGGCTGTGTTTTTCTTGTAAGTGTCACGACAGGTACAGGAGGTGGGGGCTCATACTTTGTGAAAATCCCAACATCATCAGTTAGTTTGCCGAGCAAACTACTGCACTGTGCAGACATCTGCTCCGATCTCATAGAAAATTAATGGAAGCTGAATTGGCTGCTAAGTGGCTCACATTTGGTGGAGCTTCACCGTAACAGAAAGAGTCAGCGTGGATACACACACCGAGCAGGAACACTGAGGAGAGAAAAAGCTGCCAAACCGAGACGTGAAGTCGCCTCTGATCACAAACCTGCTTTATTATTTATAAAGTTGTTATTGTAATCTCTTTTATTACACAAGTGGACAGAAATAAAGACATATTTATTGACTCAGTGAGTAACAAACAGGAGATTTTGTATTATACATAAAAAGTGGTGACCCAGTGTACACCTACACCCTATTTTGGTCCACGTATTTATGCATAAATGATTAAATAAATTAATAAACTAGAAGAGTGCAGATCTCCACCAGGCAACATGTGGTTAAGCATCTACTGCAGTGCCACCACAACTGTCAGATGCAACCAGCAGAAATTTCCAAAGTTTTAAATACATTTTTTGTATAGTATAGGATAAGTTTTAAATAAGATGCATCTAAGAGTGTAATGGTACAGTATGAGCCCTCTTGGTTTGACTAACTGTATAAACATCATGAGGAAACAGTAAATGGGACATTAAGTCCAATGTTCTCAATTTAAACATTGTTATTTATTTAGAACATGTTATTATTTATTCGGAGCAAAGCAACCAGGCAGGTTTACAACAGTAACATATATATAAGAATCTAGATTTTTGGAGAAACTCACAAAAGCTGAAATTCTAAGTAACTCATACTTAATGTCACCTATTCATAGATTGGAGCCTGCTGTCCCAGTGTTAGTTGTGGCTATTCAGGACGTTAATCTTTTGGCATTGGGCTGATTAGATCACACCGGTAACTGAACTTAATTCTAGTAAGTAACCACTATCATGTTCAATTTTTCATTGTTCATAACAAATCAAACTTCACGAAAATCGGTCGAGAAGTGAACGAGTTAGTTGATTTTGAATTAAGTCTGCATGTCTCATTTGTTTATTAGCAAACCATGAAGGCTCCAACATGGCAACCGTACAGATGCACAGTGGAGATGGTGATGAAGCCGACAAAAACAGAGGTTTATTCATCTTGTATCATGCCTAACTTCAGTGGATCATAAGATATTGGGCATGAAATCAATCTGCAGATGCTCCAATTTAGGATGAAATGAAAGTTTTCCACGGTTGTGTTTTTGAGCCATGACAAAGGCCAAAATGTGGTCTGCAACAGACTGGTAAGTCTTGTTTTTAGCGTAGCAGTTGTTGATGACTTGCAGCCCTAACTGATTAAGAGGAATGAGGAGTTTATATGATTATACAACATGACCTCACAAAATTGAAACAGAAAGTCTTTCAACCAGCGAGTCCCATGAATGTGTCTTTTACAACATATCAAAACTCTTGAGAAATCCAAGTGGGGAAAGTATTGAAAAATAATAAAATCTGTGATACCACAATTTCCCATTGCCATCCATGTTCTTCTTGTGTGATGTCCACACAGAGGGTTCAGTGGTGTCAACAATCAGCCAGAAACTGTTTTACATGAAACATGACGCTGGATGCAGTACAGTGCATGTGTAAATTCAGGAAATAAGTTTTGGTAGAATCATATTTAGGCAATTTTCAAAACATTCCCTTCATATGATTCCTTCAACTTTTTTCTCTTATTCAGAGCAAATGGAGGAGTTTATTTATGCTGCAACTTGTGTGAGGTTGGCCCACACTTTTGGGACTACCGAGGCATAAGGAGAGTTACTGTAAGTCAACAAATATCAATCGTACTATATCAATATAAATCATTTATCATGTGTTTCAAACAGAATCTTATTTTTGCTTTGCTCCATCCCTGTAAAGAATGTGTGAAGTAAAATACTGACAAACCAAAAGAAGAAAACCCACCCACACACACTGACACACATCAAGCTACTATGTGTCGTGTGTGAGTGTGTTTGTGCGTCACTGCACATGTGTGTTTCCCTCTAGTCAATGTTATTAAACAACATAAATCGTTGCCAAGAGCTGCAAACTTGACAAGGGCAGCTCACTGAAGTGAACAGACAAAATACTTTACTGGACAAAAGCTACTTGTGTGCTTGTTCACAAATTGGGAACGGATTTATTTGTGCTCATTAACCAAAGCTTGCAGTGGTTGATTTAGTCGTTTAATTTATCTATTAAAGTGTCACTGCTTTGTGGATCACATAGCGAATAGCTTCACTCTGGTTTCTGTGTTTTCTTGGCTTCTTTGGGGGAAAAATCACTGTGACATCTTGTCGCTGCAGAGACAGGCGATGCAAATAGGAAATAAAAGACGTGAAGGCTGCAAGAGATGTCAATAAAATGACAGAGCTTGGTTGTTTGCCTTTCTGAATGTGTGTGTGTTTGAATGCTATAGGGTAAAAAAAGAACTAGCGTTTTACTGATTTGAAATGGAGTTTTTGATCTATGGCGTTTTGTGTTTAACTGACAGGACGTGTACATAGGTAGCAGGGTGGGTGGCTTGTGCTGTGAAGAGTGGATCACATACTGTTACCACTCAGCTGTGGGGTATTGCAAACCAAAGTAGGGCAGCATCGAAAACTCCAGCAGAGCAGACAAACATATCTATCCCAGTTCTGGTGAGAGGGACATAGGAAAAGAAATAGGAAGAAAGCAAAATACGAGGTGGAGGAAACAAGCAGGTCGCTCAAAATGCACCTGATTACGTGCAAGAGAAATACATACTATTGATCAGTGGTTTTTTCAACCTCTTTTCTGTAAGGAACCTTTCGAAATTCAACGGTTGAGTCCGCTGTAGGAAAACAGGAGAAGGTCATGCTTTTTTAATTTTAGTCCAAGGGATGGTACACTGTTTTTAATTTAAGTCCTGGCGAAGATCATGCAAAAAAAAGTTTTGATGGTGATCGGGCGCCATTTTGGTTTTCAGTTTATTGAAAGCAGTAACTGCAATAAATTATGTGTGTTATAGAATTTTTGATTTTTTAATAATTATATATACTTAAATGTAGGCTGTAAAATGCTAATTTTGTCACTAGGAGTCAAAAAGAGGTAGTTTGATGACGTTGTGAAGGGTGTGGCGTGGGATCATGGGACTTGTCTCCTGTCATGATTTGGGGTTTCCTGTTTTATTTTGAAGTTCTTACCTTTCCTCTTGCTAGTGACTCACTTTCTAACATATCAAATGTATAACATGTTTCCCTGGAAGTTATAGCAACTAGCAGCTAGCTAGCAATGACTGTCAGGAAACACACCGTTACTTTTGTATAAGTTATTTCTCATTTGTTTCTCATGTCTTTTTGTTGTTGTGTTTCTTAGATAGTTTAATGCGGAAATGTCTCTTATCGTAGCTTTAAAAGGCTTCTTTTTTTGACAAATTCAGTGGTTTCTTCTCCCATTCACTTGGTCTCTGTTCTATTAGCAGTTGGGCTGTTTTAAATAGCTACTTTCTAACGCAGGAAGAGGCTGTTTAGAAGAGAGTGAAGGCTCTGTGAACATAGCTTGTGTTCGGGTCTTTACTTGCTCTTATTCTGTGAGATTTAAGTTTGTATCTTAAATGATAATCCAAACTTTAAAAAAAGCACAGTTTCATTGTTATTATTCATTATTTTGTCTTCACAGTAATGAATGAAATACTAAGATATAGGCCTACTCTATATATTTTTAAAAAAGTTATGGTACACCCCTTAAAATCAAGGCCTCGTGACCCCACATGAAGCTTTGGACTTCCAGGTTGAGAACCAGCGGTTTAGATCTTTGCTTTGGTGCTTCTAAGCAAACAAGCAACCAACCAACCAGAATGTTGGTAGCTAAAAAAAGCCTTAGCTTGTAACAGCACAATGGTCTCGGTTTTCACCTTGGGAAGAGGGGAATATCATATGAGTGGGACACAATCCCTTAAATGGGAAAATTCTCATTTAAAGTAAAATCCAATCCATTAGCAAGCAACATGGGAAATCACTCAGTTGGAAAATGGGATCCAATCCCCAAATGTGACAAAATGAGGAATCCCTTAGCTGGGCTGAATGGGATGACATCCTCTTTTTTTCTCAGCATCAAAGAGCTCAAAGCCCTGGGACAGAACAATATGCACTCGAGAGGGTTACTTGTTCAAGCATCACACATGAGAGGAAGTCCAGCTATTTGCCACCAAAATCAAAAAATATGTTAGAAAATGTTTATTAATATTGCTATTAGCACATTTATATCATTAAAAATTGAATAGATGCGTCTGCTGCAGTAAACAAAACAGTAAGGGCTGTAAGCTGAGACAGTAAACTGAGATTTAGAAGATATTTACAATTAATTTTACAAGAAAACTGAAGTGATCTTCACCCTTAAGTCTTCGTCTCATTTGGCTGCCCCTGCAAGGACAACCTCCCACCGAACCGTTCCCTGACAGCACCCCAGAGGGAGAGGAAGTTTACTACATTTTCTCATCATAAACCTAAAGCAGCACAAAAGGAACTGGCTGCAAGACAAGTAGGAATAAAACGTATCGATGCACTGACATATTTATTTAAGAATTTAATTCCCAAAATGATGTTAAGATAGCACCAAATCTCTTTGCAACTTTCAGAACTTGACAGCATCGATGTGATTTGGTTAGAGCTTTGAAAGCATCACATTTTAACACCCATAGCTGTGTTTGAGTGCTGAATAAGTGGCTCCAGATATCACATGTAAGCTGACACCGAGTCTGACAGCGCAGTCCTGCCACATAATTATACAATATTTTTCTCAGAACAGCCTCGTTCAATTTTTGCCTTCATTATCAGGAACATCAAATAAAATGTATTTCCCATTTATGAAAGTATTCAACCACAACTGCAGTGAATGGGGACTTAATGCCTCATGATCATGCCAGACATTTAAGGCTGCACGCATTTTTAAAAGCCTCCTGATTATTATTGAAACTACTGAACGATAATGTGTCTTCTCTGAGATCTGGACCCTTTTCAATCTTGTCCTCCGTTTGCCTCACCATTAGGAAAGGGCAAGACGAATGGAACTATTAAAACTACAACACTGCATCAGATAGTGGGAGAGAAGAGATTAGAAGTGGGACAGAAGGGATGGAGTGAGAGAGGAGGAGACTAAATAAATAACATAAACAGAAATAAAATATAAAGGATGAGAATGAGAAATATAGTATGATAATACATTTTTTCCCTGAACATTAATTGCTGTATTGTTTTTACACAAGTTTACATTTACCTCCTTGTGCTTTGGCCAACAAATTTAGGAGCTTCTTGGGGCCAGTACTTAAAACTATTAGCGTCTACACTTGATTGGACTGCATGAGATGAAAGAGGAGAACTGCAGGTGCTCTCAAGAGCAGGGTAATCTTGTCACAGGAAAGATTTGGAAAAGAGGGCCAACGTTTACTGGAGCACATGGACTTGGGCAATTTTTTTAAATTTATTTTATTATCAATACCAGATGCGTCTTCATCAGAGTCAAACAGAAGAGAAGCTCACATCTTTTGCTTACTGTATGAGTATGAAATCAGGACTTGAGTGAAAGGTCTAGTATGTGTACAGTAAGTGAGTGCTGGCTGTTTAGGGAGTTAACTAAAAATGAATTTAAATAGCAACTTGTTTATCGTTATTTGGGGGGTTGTTCTTACATAAAAATAGAAAAGAAAGAAAAAAAAAGAAAAATACAAGTGAGATGTACTTAAAATGGAATTTGCATGTATTATTCCACACAATCTTACAGAGATTTGACTCTCAGATCAGGTTTGGATAAAGATTTGCATAGTAATAATAATAATAATTATGATAATAATAATAAAAACTCGACAAATCTTGACCAGAGATGTGAGATATTAATCCTGTCTTACAGTAGATGTTCACTCCATTAATAGCAGAGGAACGGAGGAGAAGCACAGGGATGTTTTTATCCCAACCTGGTCCATGAAATACAGAATCATCACTTCACTGTGTTTTTTAAATATTTGGACACACCTTTAAAGTCAACATTCACCTGTTTTCAGTCCTTACCAGGCACTGACTGTTTGAATCTGTCATCGAGAACAAGAAAGATTTATGATATGAAGCTCTGACATGAAGTGACATGGTCATGATGAAGCTGCAGAAGATATGCGTTCTTTATGGCTGGACAAGGAGGGTTTCCCACTGGTGCTGACTCTCTCCTTCACAATATGGGGGCAGGACATTATCGAACGTTGAGCACAGAGGAGACAGAATTACACTGCACAGTAAATACGCAAGCTGTGATTACTCGATTTACACCTCAAGATTGGAATGACGACAGCTCTGCTCACTAAATGTGATGATGAGACAGTAGAAGCAGTAAAGATGTTTCTAACACATTTAATTTATGGAGAAGAAAAGATCTGTGACACAATATGAACCTGTATTCATACAAATTAACTAACAATGTTCAGCATTTTCATAAAAGGTAAACACCAGAGAGATTCTAGTTTATGTCCAATCCAGATACTCCATCTCTATGACAGGAACCACCAGTAAGAATTCAGAAAGCTGTGGATCAATGGACTTCCTGCTAACAAGGGCTGATGGAAGCTCAGGTCATGTGATCAATGTCGGCATTAATCTTGTTGCCAGAGAGTAAAATATTACTGTTGCATGTCAATACATCTGAGTGGATGGACAAACTGTGGGATTAATCAGAGGAACACACAATCTACGGCACAAGCACACATCACTCAATGATATGCACATTACACTGGACCAGCACAGCAGGTTTAACCTTTGTTAGAAGTGATTGGGGTGTTCTGGACTGGACTGCAGCAAAACTGACTGAGTTACTGAGTGAGTGATGACATTAGACCATTGGTTCGTGTACTCTTTCAAAACGAATAGGCAAGCCTGACTCAAGAGGCACAATGACATCAAATGATCAACAACTGCTAGGTTAAAAACAAAACCTACCAAGTATGTTGTAGGTCATATTTTGGCCTTTGTTGTGGCTCAAAAACTGACATCCATAGAAAAGTTTGGTCTTTTCTTTAACCAGAACATCCGAAGATTAATTCCATAATGGGTATATCATGATCCACTAAAGATAGGTGCAATATGACATAAATAAATTCATGCTTTTGTTAGATTCGCTGCCATTGTGACTGGAACCTTACAGCTGGAGCAAAAGGTACCTTGGTCACTGCTCTGTGTCACCACTATGTGTCTGTACGGTAGCCATATTGGTGAGGTCAAGATAAACATATTCAGTGTGGATCGAGAGATGCAGACTTCACTTCATCAGATTCCAACCTAGTCTTGCTTTAAGACAACAAACACAAGAAATAAGTAGAGTAATAACAAAACAAAGTACAAAGACTTGTCATAATATCACTGCAGCAGTCTTGGAAATGTCACAGACAGTCAGTGACACAGAAAACCACTGACATAATTCAACAGAATCTGGTGTTACAGTCACACGGTTAGATCAGTAAAAACAGTGTCTATGTGAGTGTGTGTGTTTTGTGGATCAGTACACAGAGAGGGTCTTGTTGCCCAGATTCTCCCAATTTCACGTTCAGTTTGTGAGCTCAGGGCAATTTAACTGGTCAGTGCGTTAATACACTCACTCCCACACACACACACAAAGCAGAAAATGGACACCCCCGGCAAGGACGAGCAATGCGTCTCTTTCAATATAGAGGTCATGACTTTGTGGGTATAGAAAGAGAGAGTGTGTGTTCAGACCTGCATTAATTTATATTTTTGCCACCTGGGAGTAGAATAAGATGTAAATACAACATTATAAAAGTTAGCAAGCAGTTGCTAATTTATTCATCCAGCAGCGTTTGGAGTCCTGTTTCTCTCCACTTGATTAATGCATGTCCAATACTCAGTCTGCTTTTGGCTCTGTTTTGGGCTCCAATAACTGCTGAGGAAAATATCTGTTTAACTGCTAAAATGCTTGACTAATTTCACCACTTAGTGGCTAGCTTTGTCTATCTGAGAGGTAGTGCACAGTTGCTTTTTAGAGCACTGAAAACAGCCATCTGCTGCTGCTGGAAACAATAATGATGAGAATGCTAAGACTGAACTAAAACAGTTAAGTTGCAGGCACCTAGATCAAAACAAAGAGCTGAAAGACACAGAGTTCATAATTCTCTGTGGGTTTATCGCAATGAGTCACCCCTTCCACTGCAGAGTCATTTGATCCATTGTTAATATGAAAATATTGTAGCCTGCATCGCCAGACAAATTTCCAAGGAGCGTTATCACCAGTTTCAGACCGAAATGCATCTGCCAATTGGACAGACCTACAACCAATCACATCAACAAAATGTGGCCTATAGCCAGGCAGAGCAGCAAAAGCTGTGCAAGTTATGATGGTGCTTGGTCCATTTCAAGCTGCAAAAACTGGTGCTCTGGCCTTAAACTTTCTCAAATTATAAAACATTTGATGCAAGAAATAGGTAATGCAGTGACAGAATCTTGATTCACATGTGATCTATGTGACACTGCCTAGATTGACAGTTTTATCTGAGTTTTGTGAGCCTGTTGCGTTGCACTCAAAATGTGCGATGTTACTGACACGTGACTTTATAAATCTGGACTGGTAAGGCTCCTCTGTCAGTCATTGTAGATTATTGTATAAGCAGCTGTGATTAGCCCGAGGAGATCCACGATGCGTGGAAATTTCACTGAATGGGAGGGTAGCCAGACATATCTGCCAAAGCAAATTAAACTGTGTAAAAAATGTGCTCACAGATTCGTCTCGTTCCCAGAATATTAATTTGTCATTATTTCAATTTTAAATTGAAAATTGATTGAAATGAGCTTTCAATTTCAAGAATCGAATAAAAAGGCAGAATTTGTGATGTTTTTGTCTGTGCCTGTTTGTGGCATCCAGTGTGTGCCTCAAGAAGAAAAACAACCTTTCAAAGATGACAGCGTAGCCTAACCTTTATACCAGACTTCATCATGTTTCAAGAAGAATTTAAAATGTAAATGACAATCTGTTGATCTTTACAAACTAGATAGAACAGTAGCAGTGCTGTCAGTGCAAAATAAAAAGTTAATTGAATCGTGACTTTAAAATCAAAAGTCATATTAAGTCATGGATTTGGGGAATTATGACACCTCTATTCATTAGAGTGTTTTTAAGTCTGAAGACACCAGTCTCCAGTAGAGTTTAAAGTACATTAGGCTCTGTCAAGAAGTGTGTGCAAATTTAAATAAAATATTCTCATCATAACCTGCTGTGCAATTTCTCCCATTAGATTTTGATCTAATGAACCGGGACAACAATCTGTAACACTGACCTCTTTGATAATATATAAAAATCTGTATCACAAAAGGTTTTTTTTTCCAGATATGTCACTGAATCAAACTTTTCAACCTGCATGCTAGCACAACCATGAAGCTCAGGACTGTTTATTGTGCTGATAGTCTGATAGTTAAGATTCTGTGTTCCCCCGCACACACACATAGAACACACACAGTGGCTGCAGAAGCAATGCAGCACTGGATGGGATGATGCATCATTCACTTGCTAAAAAATTACACAGCTATACCTCACAGTATAGATGTACAGCATGTGTGTGTGTGTGTGTGTGTGTGTGTGTGTTCTCCGGGTGACAAACTGAGCCGCCCACCATGCTGTACCTCACAAATCATGCTGCCAGGGCACAGGGCACAGCTCTCCCTCTCTGTCTGTCCTTGATTTCCATTTTCTTCAACCTCCGTTCTCTCTATCTCTATCTGATCATTCAGCATCTCCATCTCTTCCCTTCTCTCTCATTCTGTGTCACTTTCAGTTTGCTTCTCCACACCTCAGCTTTCTCTTCTTTCACACCTTGTCCTTGCTCTGTTATCTCACTCATGTTTGGTCTGTACATGTCTGTCTCTCTCATACTCACTCAATCAACTCCAACTCACACTCATCTTTTCCTCAACCCGTCCTCCCTGCACCTCATCCTCCCCTCCTTCCATCCTTTCTTCCTCCCTTTCTCTCTTCCCCCTCTGTGCTAAAAGGAAACAAATCTTTGCTGTTTATTTGGAGGTCAATCAGAGACAGATTGTTTGCTTTAGGGAATGTCTGTCTGTGTACGGTCATGTGCATCGTGCATGTGTGTGTCTCAATCTGCGTCCAGAACAGTCGAGGAATTAATCACTCAGATCCTCCTGCTAAATCAACTCAAGGTGGTCTGAGGAGTGGGACAGAGAGACACGGAGAGCAGCAGAGATGACGCTGATATATTATCAGTCGTACTGACACTGCTCTGTACACAGACAGATGTTGGAACACCAAAAGGCGGACATGTCCCTCGCGTGACTGCAACTGATAAAACATGTGGTTCATTAATGAAAATACACTGATAGTTGGACAGTAAAAGACCATAAATATAATAAATAAGAGTGTTTTTTATTACAAAAAAGAGAAATATCACCACATGTGCTGTTTTGATGTCACACATTTGTCTAACAGTCTCAAAGTGAGTCTGGTTTCTCTACAGCATCCATTACAATGAAACAAAGATCATGTTCATGCTTCTACAGGCAGAAAATAACCAATTTTCTCAAGCAAGAAACAAAATATATTAATGCTTAATGTTGGATGGATATTGCACCTCAATAGTTTAGAAAATACTATTCAAAGCCAGGTCAGATTTTATATCTTGATTTAATATTTCAGTTCAGTTCAGTTTAGTCACATGTAGGTTAACACAAGGTCAACACTACAATGAGAAAAACAGCTCAGCTCAGAAGTAAAAGCACCTGTCACAATAACAGCACTAGTCATATAAAGATAAAATGAGATAAAGAAGAAAAGAAAAGAAAAAACTAATAAGACATGACATTGTATAAATATGAGGATTTGTGTGTAAAAGTATAGTATACATATACTGTATAATAGGAATAGGTGAGTACATTTCTGTATCTGTGCCTGTATTTGTATCTGTATCTGTTGAGCCAACTATATTATCTGTATCTGTATCCGTGCTAAGGACGTGCTAATGGACGAGGCTTAATCCACGTGTGGGTGTTTAAATCAGAAGTGAGCTGCACTAACCAAAAGTTGTAATTTAAGCCTAAAATTTATATAAGTTAATCATAAGTTGCTATATTTATTATTTATCAGAAATCTTACAGAGTCAAGCCTCAGAATTGAGCTTCATCGCAATATTTTTAATCACAAGAGTAACTATGACTGAGGTTCTTCACAAACTTGAATGAATAAACTTGACTCTTAACTTGAGGAATTGTTTCAGTCAAATACTCACTCAAACCTACTACTATCAGACCTTCTATGAGGATTTGTGTGTAAAAGTAGAAGTACTGCACATTGAGTATGTATCAGTCCTGGTACAAAGCAACAGTCATTTTTTCTAACGCATTTTTCAGACAACAGGAATATTTAGGTTGAAGACAGCAGCAATAACGTTAATATTTAGGTTCCTGATTTAAATCAGCATATCAGGAAACTTTGTTAAGTTTAGTTTGTATTTTATTTAGCTCAAGAGCTTATATGGCTGCTCGCGTTGAGATAACACTGATGAACTGAGAAGTTATGAAGTTATTTTGATCAAAGAAAAAAAGATGCTGCTGTAGAAAAACATGCTCCTCAAACTAAGGTAGTGATATAACAATAATTTTGACACCAAAATAAAGGTGCTGCATTGGCACTGGCATTAAGACTTTCAAACAAGCTGTGCACAGATGATACGTGACAAGACTGTCGTGTTGTCACCAACAAGACACAAAAGAAGACTTCCAGTAGATTTGTTATCAACCAGTACAAACCACTGCACTGTTTGAACTGTTCTGAAGTGCTTTTTTTTAAATAATTTGACCTTTGAGTGCAGCAACCTTGGTGTGTGTAGGAAGTGTAAGAGTGCGATGCATCTCTATGAGCACCAGAGGCGGATTTAGGAGGTGGCTACTGAGGCTCATGCTGTTTCCTCATAAGCCCCATATCGTTTACATTTTAAAAATGACATTGTTCAAGTAATTTCTCTCACTTTCTCTCTCTGACCCACAGACAGATGATATTTCAGGTGAAACTGCAGGTGTAACACTTAATATAACACATATTGGAAATGCTTAATACAGTATTTCTGTATGTACATGTATATAGTTATCTGAAATTCCAATTTATTTATTTAATTTGTGAAATTCAATGTTGGTCTGTTTACAATGATAGAAAGATGCTGAGAAAAGGGAATGAAGGAGAAAGTGAAGAAAATAAAGGAAGAGGGAGGATGGAAGATGATATTGATGAAGGGATATATGTGAAAACGAGCCAGGAAGGAAAATGAGTGAAAGAGTGAAGAGGAAAGGACGGGAGACAACCTGTCACAACATTGCACGAAGCAGAGGAGGGAACAGGACAAGAGGAGAGAGATGATGAGGGAGTGAAAGGCAGAAGTTAAGAGAAGGAGAGAGGAGAGGAATGTGTGATGAGGAGCCAGGAGGAGAGGAGTGGAGAATCGGTGAGAGGAGGACAGACGTGGAAGTCTGTATTTAAGGAGTTGGGAGGAGAGGAGAAAGGGACGAGTGAAAGAGAAAGTGAGGAAAATAATGAAGGAGAAAAACAGGAAATGAGATGTGAAAGCTTGTGGAGAAAGAAGGTGAAGAGTGCGAGAGATGAAAATGTGTTGAGAAGAAAGGAGTAAAGAACAGATCAGTAAAGGAGAGCAGAGGTGCAGCCAGGAGCACATGTACACTGTAAGAAAAATGGTTAAGACAATTCAAAATTTCAAGGCAACATACTGCAGTAGATTTTTGAGTTTTGTGCCCAACTCAAACTTTTGACTTTGAAAAGAGCTTTTGCCAACCTAAAATCTGATTATTTACTTTTCTTCTTTAGATAAACTCGAATCTTTGATTTTTAGAAATTCGAAAAATGTTTTTCAGAAATTGTTCACAGTGAGCTGAACCTGATTTGACATTATTTTGATGCCTGAATATTCAGTTGTTTTAATTGAAAATATAGAAATTGCATAACAACATTCAACATTCACTCTCACAGAAGAAAAGGAAATTATTTCAAGAAGAAAGATTAGTAGTTGGTAAAACTTTTTCATAACTTGAGAGCTGGGCCAGCGTGTTGCCTTGAAATTTTGAGTTTTCACAGCTTTTTTGTTTTGACAGTGTAAAAGAAAAGATGTAAGGCAAATCTTATCACTTAAGACAGCGATCTGAACAGTGACTTCAACCAGCTGCTGACTGAATCTTGAGTGAGTTAAGACATTTGTTTGCATCATTAAAGGGCGCCTTTTGTTCGCTTTAAGTTCTTAATACTTTGCAGTAGAGGCGCAAAAGATTTTGGGTTGCACTGAAGCAAAAAAAAAAAAATTTAGTTAGTCAGTTATTTTGGTGTGCGAGGAGAGCAAAGAAAATGTTGCTTCAGAGTGTGTGGAAGCGAAAAAAAAAAAATTGGTTGCAGTCTCTGCGCTTAGCTCCAGATCTCCTTAACTCCCAGATCCGCCCCTGATGAACACCCTGACCTATGGCAAAGCTCCTTGGTCTCGCTGTGGAAAAGCACAAGCTTAGCCAGTGTAAAGCAGCTGCCTCGCTGACAGACACCTACCTGTCATGCCTGGAGGGGTTTTCAAGAATTTCCCGTTGAAATTTTGAATCACCACGTCACACTTCTCTGTCGACTCCATCCTGACAGAGAGAGACAAAAACAGAAAGAAGTGCTTCTTGAGGACAATCAGCTCCTTATGCTACTATTCAATATGCACAGACGGTGCTGTGGCTCTTAAAAAATGATGCCAGTGTGGATGTACTGTACGTGGATAAATGCATGCGCGCAAATGTGTCCTACAATACACTAAATGCATTAAACGCCTGTCTGTTTATGCATCTGTGCCTGTTTGTCTGTATTTGCTGGAGCTAAATGCCTTAGGTAGGTGTATGTGTGTGTGCATGTGCGTGTGTGTGTTTTCTATGGGGTTTCCTCTCCTTTGTCCTGGTTTAAAAGCTCCATTCAGTCTGATCTGTTGTGTGTCATGTCCTCTTTGTCTGCCCCTATTCAGCTCCGCTCACCCAATCACAGCTCAATGACTAATTGCCTGCTTGGCAAGCAAAAGCCAGCGTGTGTGTGTGTGTGTGTGTGTGGGGAGAGAAAAATGGTGACGGGAGAGAGGGGCTGTGTGTGTGCGTGTGTGTGGTTTGTGAGCATGCATGTCTCTGTGTGTGTCTTGGGTTTTCTTCACATAGCCGGTGACCCTGAATGGAGCCCTGACTGCATTCTAATCACTGGCACACTCCACGGTGTAACTGAGAAGACCACACACACATACACGCACATGCACACAGGAGGTTGACGGGGCCAAGGATACTGGAATGTGGAGTTGTATTATTAGAGCTAGAAGTCCTCTGGTTGTAAATTGCAGGGAGTCAACTCAGGGTAGTGTCTAAAAAATTACATTGGACCATAAAGAAGTTTGATAATTATGTATCTGTATTATTTTGGGTCTGATAAGTAATTATAGTTTGTCCAGGAAAAGCCTACATTCAAATAAATTTTGGAGTGACTATCAGTTGGCGTGTAAAATTTGTGTCAGCAACAGAAAATCATGGCCATCGGTGGGAAATGTCCCTGCCATATTAAACCACTAATACAAGCTTTTTGGAGAACAATGGGTATGAATTGTTCATATGCACAGATGTGCACTTAAATTGTGTGTTGGAACAATTGCGCTGTGAAATATTAATAGAGATGAAGAAAAAATAATTTACCTTAAGAAAGTAAAAGAAAAAAGTTATTCCTATTAGTCTATTTGTTCATTTAATAATTTTCAGTATTTACACTTAAAGAATTAGGTTACAGAGAGATTCTTGAAAACCTTTGTGATGTTGTTAAGCCTCAAATCAGAGACAAAACGATCTAATCGATCTCATCTGTAAGCACTTTCTACATATGTGTTGCAAATTTTGTGCATTTTCCTTAACTAACTTTTTTAAGTTTCCTTATTCAGCAAATTATTGCCAATCCTAGGCAATCAATTAATTATTGATTTGTACATTTTTAAACTCTTCACAGCCATTAATCAATTGATGATTAATGATTAACCTCCCTATGACTGCTATCAGTTTCTTATCCACTGGGACCTTCCAAAGAGAGATAGGTCTAACATATCCCAGTCCACTGTTTAACCAGTATATTAAGGCTGGATCACTCCCAAACGGACATTACATGGATAGCGGGGGACACCACGGACACATCATGCTCTCCACTTAACAACACACTAAAATAAATCCACTGTACTCCATCTCCAAATCCATTCCCCTTCTTAAGTAGAAAAAAAGGGTGGGTGGCACGACCATATTGCAACTGCTGCACCCCAACAGAAAAAATTCTCCAATGATGCTCCAATGTCCATATCCATGTCTGCTAAAAAGAGTTTCTGGTTTTCTTTTTGCCGTCCTTAGGTGGCAATTCCTTTCTGTTTCTTTTCTTTCGTTCGAGTTTCACATTACCTGTCATGTCAGCAGCTTGTTGGTTTGTGGTTTGCACACAGCACTTCAGATTGCTGCCCTTATATGGATTTATTGGGGCGTTTCCATGAGCTAATTGAAAATTTGCTGGCACAGGCATCCAAAAGTCGAACACAATTCATCAACATACTGGGTAAGTGGGTAAGAACAGCCGTTTCATTAATCCCATGCAGGATTTTCTTATTTTACTCTTACTGATTTGTGTAAGAAACAATGTAGCAGAAAACATATGAACATACGAAAACATTCATGCATGAGGCCCAATGAGAGTAAATGACAGTTTGTGTGCATGTGTGTCTATGTGTGTGTGTGCATGTGTGCCTCCGCATGCATACCTAGCAAAGCCGACTCCTCTGCTCAGGCCGTTGGCGTCCCTCAGTATCCGTGTGGAAATGACGTGACCAAAGGGCTTCAGCATGTTCTCCAGCTCCTGCTCATCCATGGATAGCGGCAGGTTGGAGATGTAAAGGTTGGTGGGGTCTTGCTCCTGTTGCTGTTGGGAGGGACAGAGCAGAAGATGGGAAATATTATCATCACTTCATTTCGTCCGGGCAATAACTTTCAACGCCAGCCAGAAATGAGAAGCTACATATTTCAGTCTGATCTTAGAGTATGGAGCAGACTGAAAATGCCTCTCTGGGACCTTGAAAAGAATCACTGGTTGGATCTCACAATAAATGCCTGTGCTCCTTAAAGAAAATGCAAAAAAAAAAAAAAAAATCATTTATGAATTTATTCTTAATTAAGTCTCACAAAGTTTTTCTCTGAAAGATCAGCAGGTCATATGCGTAGAGGCTGACTGTGCTGGTGAAGGGTTCAGATGTTAGATTTATCTTCACTTCAGAAGGATAAATCTCAATATGAGACTGCCCTTGTGCCAAGCAAAACTGTTGTTTTCCTTTTAAGTATTTTAAAAAGCACAAAATGAAGAGAAAACAAATACAAGAGTTGACTGAAACCCTCCACTAAATCCTGTTTTTCACCAATAAATGCATTAAAGGTTAGGCAGTGCCATTCTAGTTCTTTAATTCCATATTTATGACTGAATATCCCACTGCAAAATAACTCAAGAATTTAACTCAAGAGGCAAACTCTCCTCAAAAGAGGAATAAACATTTCATTGAAAAGGCAGTGCACCGGCTTCACGCTCAGAACCCCTGAAGCAATAAGGAAACCCCCTCAGGATTCATAGATGTTAACTGAGTTGCATTAAATTTCTTCTAATGTGCCTCTCAGTTAGTTAGACTTGTATACTTCAATTATTTTTGTTCCGTTTAGCAGCACTCCATTGAAATGATCCTCCGCAGGAGACCAAAGCCTGTGTGTGCACGTGTGTGTGTGCTGGCAATTAAAGAGGGAAGGACGTAGAAGAGGGTTTGATTGAGGGTGCTCCATTTTTCTATTGAGACAGACAGAAAGGAAGAGAGACAGAGAAGGAAAAGGGATGTGATACACACATGGGTTTGACAAATCATAACTACATGATTTCAAGACATTATTTTGGATACAACAGTAGCGCATGCAGATACTGCAGCTAGTAGCTCCTGTGAACTTCCCTATCCCTATGACAGAAATACAATCAGAGGCTTTGGAAAAGGTAGCTTAGGGTTTGATCTTGAGACAATCAAAAATGCACACGCCATAATTCAACCACGCGATCGGATCAGCTGGACGCACCGACAAGGACCACCCCAGGAGGAGTGGAAGAGAGCGGGGACAGCTGCCTCTGGCTAATGTTCGGTCTGGAAAATGAAACGGACAAAATGTCACTCAGGCTGGCCAAGCAATGGGAAATCAGAGACTTTTTTAACCCATAACACAACATAGAACAACTACAACTCAGTAATGCATGTCTCCGTTATTGCTAGGATCTCCCATTTATTTATACCAAATTCCTTTACTCTGCCTTTCATAATTATCTTTTCCTGCAAATCATAATGCCTGAGAACAGCTACAACACAAAAATGAGCTTAAAACTTTAGCAACAAATTAACTAAAATTTTATTTTCATTGTGCAACCCTGTGTCGTATAACCATAATAAATTACCGTGATATTTATTTCCCAGAATGCCTTTGAAAACACTGTGCATGGTTCTGTGATGTTTCATTGGATTGAGTGTATAGCTTCGTTGGCTGTATATCTCCTCTGCGCCGCAGTGATGCTTATGTATTCATTATGGCCTTGGAAATAACTTTGCAAATCACGATGGTATTATGATCTGTGCCCAGAAATGTCTGGAAAGTCTCATTATATCAAGAAGCTCTGCATATTTAACAGTAGTGTGTCACATCTTTTATATTGCTCTCATCTCATGTGCACAAACCTAAGCAGCATTAACACAAGTAACACACTGACACTGAATCCTGTGAAGCGCTGGAATGGGACACTGTTCGTATATTCGATTCCACCACTGTCACAGAAAATGAAACAAATACTAAATGTACGTATGTGTGATATGCTGTGTACTTCACACTAAATGTTAAGAAGCCAAAATGTTACGCTTTATTTTAGTAATATGGCAAACAGCAATATTGAGTATGTGTACGTGTGTAAGTGTGTTTAGGTGAATATTTGTGTGAATTTGTGACAAAAAAGCTGCCCTATGTGGCTCATTTGGAGCATAAATATTTCCTTTATCCATGGAGGATTTTCCTTTTGCATGCAGCAGAGCTGTTTGATTTCAAGACTGGGAGTTCCAGATCTGGCCTACTGTGACCAAAGCCATCTATGTAATCAGTGAGTCAGAATAAGCAGAACAGCTCCAGTGAAGAAGTCTGAAATATTTTACCTTTCTTTTCTCAGTCTGAATATCTCTCTCTTCGTCAGCAGGGATTTTCCTTTGGCACAGTGTCCAGTACACAGAGTGGCACAGTTTTCTTCCCACACAGGGCAACTGGCTTTGAATGTAAGCTTTTACATTCGCGTGCATGCTTGTGTGCGTGTGCGTGTGTGCGCGCATGCACATTTATGCAAGCAGCGACGGGCGAAAGCAGCAACATCAAAGGCCTTGAGTCATATGTAACAGCTGTGGAAGCTGCCATTGATCTGAGAGTCATCTTCCTTAAAGAGTCACATCACTGAGATCATCAAGGCTTTCTACTTGCCACAGACCTGGAAAAACTATATTTTCATGCTTTTTAACATAAATTTCGTCCTCATGTGAACATTGGGAAAGCTTTTCCTGGCTGTAATCACTTCTCCTGTTCTTTTAATTGTCAGTTTGAACAGGAGGAATGATCTCCGCAAACAAAACATTTCATATGAACATTTCAATGTTCATATGGGCTCCTGTGTATTGTTTTAAAGCAGCGGTTTCTGAAAATAAGGGTCCATGAAAAGTTTTCACATTAATTCATTTCAATTATAAACAATATTATATTTTATTATTATTACTGGGGCCAACCAAACATCTTACATGGTTGCTCATTAAATGCACTTTATGTACTCCTGTGTAGTCTATGTATGTTATGTAGTCTTGTAGGATTTGTGTAATCTTACTTGGTTCTGTGTAGTCTCTTTTGTAGTTCTACATTATGCAGCACCTTGGTCCCTTAGGAATGTTGTTTCATTTCACTATGTACCAGCTGTATATGGTTGAAATGACAAATAAAGACACAGTCTACAATCAAGTCTACAAAAGGCTTCATAGTTCAAAGAATAATATTTACATTTTTAAATCTAAAATAGTTAATAGCAGATTACATTCAAATATATATATGAATATATGAATACACTTTTAGCTTTTAGTTACTGTTTATTAAAATCAAGATGTATTCTGGTTTTGCAACAGCCCAAACAATCGCCTCGTGGGACCATGTTTATGCCCACTGACAAACTGCAGCACAGTGGTTAGATTCAGTGGAATACACAATAAGAAATAATGGGAAACAACATCTTAATAAGGCTTACAAACAGGGAATTTATGTACCCAGTTGCTGTGACAAACTTTCACAGTAAAATTTTACTTTAAGGCCTCACAATTGTGAATACCTGAGAGAGGATTCAGGAGCGAAACACTGTCTACAGCTAATAAGGCTAAAGCTAATAAAGATACTATTTCACATCCAAGTTACAGCAATTCAATGGAGAAATCACTTGAGAAACACATCCATCGCCCTGTTACACTGTTTAAAGTTACAAGTCTCTGAGTTTCTGTCATTCAAACAAATTAGCTCCAGAGCACACCTGAGGCTATGCTCCGCTGTGCTTTAAACTCTTACTGCGGCTGTGGACTTTGTCATTATCAACAATAACTTGCTCAACAAGACACGAAGGATTTCAGTTTTGTACAGTTACTCTGTAGCACAGTTTCCTCTGGCCGTCTATGGAGGAAACACTGACAGAATCCTGCTCTCCCTGTTTGCGAGCCATAAAAAGACTAAATGGTAAAACAGAAGATTTCCTATCCCTGTGGTCAATGTGGTTACAAGCTAATTTCATCCAAAGACAATATGTCTTAAACAAAATCTCACAGTGGTTTTTCCACTGTGAATTTCACAGCGAGAAGTGGGTCAGCTGTTTTGTTTCTGTACGCATTTTCCGTTCAGTTTGCACTTACTATAACAAGGGGAATGAATGCAGATTTGTGCGAACAAGAGGGATGCCGTAACCTCTCCTCGGCTCCTCCTGTTGCTGATTATAATGCATGTCTGCGCTTGCTTGAAAATCCTCCGTTTTCTTTGTATCATTTATATTGTCTGAATCCTGGGAAATCAAGAGTGAGATGGGTACAAAATCAACAGGGGCATCGTGGTGGGTTATTGAAATCACATTACACTTCGCTACACCATCTCTAGACACAGTTGGCTGTAAAACCATTTATTTGCACAAGTACTTCTGGGATATGAAGTAAAGTGCTTTGGAGCACCCACATGTGAGTGAACTCTGCTTGACTTTGCTCAAAGTTGCCGTTCGCACAAAGTCACTTCTCGGTGATCTCTCACGCTGCATGTTGCAAATGACTCACCTCTCTCTCTCTCTGTCCCCTCTCTCCCTCTGTCTCTTTGTCTCTCCGTCTCTTTGTCTCTCCCCCCCTCTCTTTAACATCTGTCATGAGCTGGAAACAGCTTCACACCAACTGTGCCTCTCCCTGACTGTGTAGCTGCCTGCCTGCCAGCCAGTCAGCTCGTGTTTTCAGCCCCATTAAACCTCATTGCTGCATCATTATAGCAGGTCTGCACCTCTTATCATGCTGCACTCTGAGAAATAAAGGTGCTAACTAGAACCGTAAAGCATTCTTCAGCTTGTCCCCATAAGAGAACCATTTTTGGTTGTTGCACTTGGAGGAACCCTTCTTCTATCTAGAACCATCTGTGAAAGGTTTCACCCAGAATACCCTATGACAGGTTCTATAGAGGAACCTTCTATGGTGTAACGGTTTCACCCAGAAACTTTTCTTGGGGCTCTATCCAGAATCTTTCCACCTTCTACAGATGCTAACAAGAACCCATTCAGGGGGTTCTACCAAGAACCCTTTTTTATTCCGAGGGGTTTTAGTTAGATCCTACCAAAGGGGTTTTACTTAGAACCCTATTGTATTATGGTACAAAGAATCCTTGATGAAGGAGTTCAGAAAGATCCAACTAAGGGGTATGACTGAAAACCTTTTTATATTCCAAGGGATTTCTATCTTTTTATATTTTGATATAAAGAATCCTTGATGAACCCTTGGCAAAAGAGTTCTTTAAGGATCCACCAAGTGGGTTCTATCAAGAACCATCTTATATTTCAAGGGTTTTATGTAGTTCTACCTAGAACCTGTTTATATTCCAAGGGTTTTGTCGGGAAACCCCCAAGGGTGTTCTACCTAGAACCCTTTATATTACGGTACAAAGAATCCTTGATGAACCCTTGACAATTTTTTTTTTCTTCCAAAAAGGGTTCTTTGGATGAAAAGGGTTCTTAATGGAACCCTTAGTCTTACAAAAAAACCCTTCGTAACTCTTTCTTCAAAAAAAGTTCTTCAGTAAGCAAATGATTCTGGGTAGAACCTCAGTCCTTCAGGAAGAACCCTTTTGGAACCCTTAATTCTAAGAGTCTACTTCCTGCTTACCCCGTGATGCACGGACACCTGCTGAAGAGCTAGAGGGTAAAGAGAGGGCAGAGCAACGGTTAAATACCTGTGAAAAACACTGGCTGAGCCTGTACGCTGCTAGATGGATGGATATGAGGTGAGTCGGTACTTGAATGTCACATTTCTTTGCAATCCCGCCTGCATCTCAAATAGCAACACTTGACATCAGAGACGACACGCCACAGCCAACCACAACCCTGAACAGGAACAAGCAGGTATTGAAAATAGATGGATGGAAAGATGAGGAAAAATTAAGTGAAGACGCGGGTTGAGAAATGCTTTGAAAACAACCAGCAGAACACTTTCATAAAGAAGCGGTAAGTGATTAGGGAAATTAGACTCTCTATTCATTATGTGTTGACTCCTTCCTCTTACCTTTCAGACTTGTCTTACACGTAATCCTGCTCATTTCCTCTTTTAATCCATCTATTCTTCCTGCTCCTTTGCCCTCCTTCAGCCCACCTCTTTTCTATCCTTAACTTCCTCTTTTCTCATGCTCCCCCTCCTCCTCATGTCCTTTCCTCTTTTCCCTACTTGCTATTCGCCCCTCCTCTTCCTCAGATTAAAACCTAATCTCCTATAATGGTAGTCTTGCTGTCTAAAATGCTATCTGAATGCTTAATTAATATTTAAAGAGCAGAATTTTCCTCCTCTCCCTTCTCCTCCTTCCTTTCCCTTCCCTCTTGCCCCCTTGCTTTTTTCCTCTTCACACCATCCTCATCTCTATTCTCTGTCATTTTTATTTTTCCCTTGCCACAACCTCTTTCTCTCGCCGCATTTCTGCCTTCCTCCATCTTCCTCTTCCTCAAGCCAAGTTCTAATCTTTCATAATGATTGTCTGGGTGTCTAAACGCTCTCTAACGGCTTAATCAATACTTAATGAACATACCATAAATACTTTATGAACCCTAAACCCTGACATCCCCAGGGTTTCATTAGCCATGGAGATATACACTTTTCTCCATCTCCATGATGACTGGAGGCTCAGTGAAATCAACACTGGATACTGATTACCTCATCATTTAGTCTCTGGTCAGTTCAGATTACTGGAGGCATGGTGTTTGGCTGCAGCTGCCTCTAAATGTACATGTGTTGCTCTTGTGTAGGTGGAGCATGAAAACAGACATGTAAGTTAGTCAGTTGTACATATGATTCATGTCTTTTCAGTTATAAAGTTCTTAACTCACCACCCACAAATCACTTGCTTTTTTGAACGTTAACTTGTATGCACAGTATATTTTCTGTCTGCTGCATGGCTCAACTACTTTTTTTTTACTGGATTAATCGATCTACATGTTACTGCATTATAAAACATGGGAATATTTAAACATTATCAAAGTCAGCCACCTAAGACCATTGGAATGTAAAGGCAGGTTCACACCTAAAGGTCAGTCTCCTGAATTGAACTAATGCGTGGTTCTGGTACAGTTTGGATTCAGAAACACATAGTGTACACAAAAGTCATGTGGTGGAAATGTCACTCTGTTATGGTCGTATAGTCGGTGGGTAAAAAGACAACAAAACTGTCTCAATTTCTACCTGAATATCACACATCATGGAGCACCATCAGGTTCTGTTCATGTTGGTGTTGATCTAGACTGCAAACCATCAGATTCTTGAGGACAGTTTATGAATGTCTCATATGATAGCAGGTATTAAATAATTTAATAATGCAGGCATTTCTCACTTTGTCCTGCATGCAGTTCATCCCCAGCGTGTCCACATTTTGGTAGCAAAAGTGGGACTAATTCTCCACTCACCAAAACTGAAAACATTTTTTTTTTAACCATACAGTGGTGCACTTCTGTGATTGGTTCAAATGGTGTTCACACAAAAAATGAACTGATCCAGAGTTTACTTGCAAGCAATCCAATACCTATCCTGACACGCCAGATGGTTTGTTACAGAATGATCTGGGAAATCATCCTTAGAAACTTAAGAAGGGAAGGCACTTCAAAAAAAAAGAAAAAAAAAACAAAAAAACAAGGTGATTGGATGAACCATCTGTCTATCACATGTAACATCGGCTAACTTCAACCAATCAGATCAACGCTTCCATGGATGCTTCTCGCTGTCATCACACCTAAAACAAAGCTGTAGCTGCCAGTAGTCTCCTAGGAGGAACTAGGGTGCTGATTGGCTGCACCACTATTAGTGCGGACACAGACGGATAACTTGAAGCCTGGCAAGATGGATTCTTGCATGATCTTGTGAATCCAGCTGCTTCGCAAGGTAATCCGAGACCACCCTTTTGACATGGACTAGATCATTTGTTTGGTCTATACCAGAGTTCAAGTCCAGTGTTCACACCAACCCAAACACACCACGCCAAGGGGGTAAACACTCCAGGGTTTGTCTCAATTGGACTAAACAAGGCTAATGTGAACCACCCGTGTTTTTGCAAGTTCAGAGATCCCACAGCTTGTGGATATACAATGTGCTGGTTATTTTTTCTATGTTTATGTGTTAAATATCTCCAGACAATTAGGTTTAACCTGCAATAATAGAAAAAGGGCATGGACTTCACCAGCGTTACCACATCCCCTCAACTTCCAAGCAATAACAACTTTTCAAGCAGAAAAAGAAAACACTAAAATTGATCCATGCACTTATTAAATTCTACACCAGGTTTTTGCTGTGGTTAATTGGCTACAAAGGTCATTTAGCTTAGCTAACTTTTATAGGATTGAGCTAACGCTCAAGCATCATTAAAACTGGGGTTAGAGGCATTTCAAGTGATGGCATACTTATGAAAATATTCGGAAGTGGAAAAGCTGTTTTCCACTCTGTGGTTCTTTAGTGGCTGTGAAGTGGCAAAGAAACCCTGACTATTCAAAGAAATGGCATCACACTCCACTAAGTGAGAGACTGACTATGTTTCAATGTTTAATTCAATTTTGTGACGGGCAGAACATTTTTCCTCCCTCTGGCCTGCGTCTTCACACTCTGCATGACTCATTTAAAGCAATAAGAAAGGCCTTTCTAGTTAATGGGGACTACACACACACACACACACACACACACACACACACACACACACACACACACACACACACACTCACACACACAGAGTCACACATTCTCAAGTCACACGTGCAGTTACTCCTCAATCCCATTTATTTGCATGTTTGCCTCCCCTTCCCTGCAGACCTCAGTCTTTTTGCCTTTGCATTGTTCTCTACTGTCTGCTCTACCTTTTCATGTTGCAAATTTAACCTGGCTTCTTCTCTTCTCATCCTTCTCCTTTTTCACTCACACTGTCTCTACTGTGTGTATTAAAAGGCCAGTAATTCATCACAGAGTCAGAGCAGAGTGCAGTCCTTGCTGCACACCAGTGTGCAGGCTGCTTGTCTGCCAGCCATCCAGAGTGGGAATCAATCACCCAATCCTGAGACACTGAAACCATCAGGGAGGGTCACATAGAGATAGAAGAGAGGCAGAGAGAAAGCTGGAAGGATGGAGGAAGGTTAGAGGTGGACATGCAGAGAGATAGCAAAACCCTGGGTGGATTAAATAAACATTTCCTGGGCTGAATGCAGTTCAAAATGCCTCCTAAGTTGATCTTCCATGGGTGTGATTTGAAAGGAAAAAAGACACTATTGTAGGATAGATGCATAGAAAAATAATCCAGGCGGTTCCAAAACTTCTTCATGGACCCATGTTGGTCCCCAGACCCCAGTATGAAAACCATGGGACCAAAAAACATTCTGGCCTGATTGTAATGTTGCATCTGTCGTGCTGTTTTTTGTTGTCTATGTAGCTGTTTATTCTTCAGACCGACCGCACAAACACATCTTATGAGTGTGGGCCTGATTCCCAACAGCTGAGCAGAAGTGGTGTCATTTCCTGTGGTTCAGTGGTTGTTGTTACTTCTTTCTGGCTCAGCCTTGAACTTATTTCAGCCGAAACCCAAATGTGGCATTTAGACTCATTGAAAAAATATGGTGTTTCTTATCTTGTGGGTGTGTACACTGTAAAAAAAAAAAAATGCTTTAACTTAAGAAAGTGTCCCAGCTGCCTTCATGGTTGAGGTAATGATTCAGAACAAATAAACTTTCTAGCTGAATAAACTCTAAATTTTAATACAATATGTATAAAATAATATAATAATGTAATATAATATACAGTATAATATTTTAATTCAGTTGTGCTTGAGAAAATATGCTTAATGAACTCAAGTTGAACCAAAAACAACAAACATTACAAACAAATTTGATTTCCTTTTACATTTTCTCAATTTGAAGAGTCAGTTCTTCATTTCACACAAAGAGCTTACAGCTGCAGCTGCTCCTGTTGGAGCTACTTTGTTCCAGCATTGGCACAAAGACAATATGTGAAACTGCTCCCAGTGAATTTATTAAATTGTAAGTGTAAGGGGGTAGGAATTGAATTCAGTATTAACCTTCATCACGGTTCGCGGTGTTTTCATTATTCTGAAGACAAGCAACCATTAAAATATAGACACACAGCAAGATTTCATCATATATGTTTGATTAAAACTATAAAAAAAGAAGGGTCTCAGGAGATATGCTGATCATGTTTCTTTAGAAATTAAATCGAATGAGTTGACTGAGCTCTATGCAGTGCACTTCTTCAACTCAAGTCGATTTCAAGTTAGAAGAACTCAACTTATAAATTCTGAAATGTTCTGAATCTGAAATGTTTGCATCTTAACATTAGGGTAATGTGGAAATATCAGATGATTCCTCCAAATTCCTGCATGATATTTTTACAGTGTACAAGACGCAGGCCTGTGATCCATTTTGGGTTTAAGATTACAATTTGGGCTGACTGGTAAAATGTCTGAACTTCAACGGTGGGAAGCCAATTAAGAAAAATACATTTTGTGGAGTTTTTTCGCCATAAAATATAAAACATATGCTTATGGATGCAGATGCAAAAAGAGTTCCTTAGATTAAAGCTTTAGTCCCAAGGCAACTAACCAAGCCAAGGCACTGCTATAATACATTAAACCAATGTACAAGGATTACACAAACGCCTACACATAAGAGCTTTAATGCCTTAAAAACATACTCAGAGTGTACAATACATACACATCCCTCCCTCCTCAGCTCTCTTTCTTTTCTCTCCTCTCTTCTGTAGTACTGAATGCTGTAATCAAGGCTAATGGGACTCAGCTGTTGGCCAGTCTAATTACCTGGAATGCAGACAGATGATCTGGGAGACAGCTACAAAACCCACACAACACACACAAAACACACACACACACACACACACACACACACACACACACCGCATACAGATAAGTGGCTTCCATAGAACAAGTATTTTTCTTTCATGCACCTGCCACTCAAAAGAAGCGTGTGTGTGCATGCAGTGTGAGTCAGCATGGGTTTGGTTGTATGAGGTGTGTGTGTGTTTCTCGGTGTGTTAGCAGAATAAACATAAACTGTGCGTGCATGTCCACATGAATGCATGCATTTGTTAAAGGTCAATAAAAGCCAAGCAAAATTTCCATTCCTTCTCCAAGTCAGGAATTCCCAGTGAACAGCTTGGCGGAGAAAAAGCACGCTGCTAAATTTACACAAAAACCGCTCCAAGTCTTTATTTCTCTGTTTTTCATTAACTGAATAATTCTAGTTATTTTCGACCCAGGCCATATTTTCCCATCACTTTCACTCATGCTGTTTGCTTCTAACCAAATTCTCACCCATTTGACAAAGACAGAGAGGGTGGGGTGAATGGATTTTAAAACAGTCACTCAGAGACAAAATAAACGTGAAACAACCTTGGGTGGAAATTTAAGACAATTTATTTTAAGACATTTTTAGTGGCTATGGTAGAGCAGCATGTCAAAGCGCTGTAAAACTCTCACAAAATAAAGACACCTGGTGAGCACCTACCAGGATTTCAACATTGCTTTCTAGTTGAAAACTGGTTGATATTTAGTCTGAATCTCTAAGACCTCTTTTCACCCTGTTTTCAATCAGCTAAAATGCAGTTACAAAGCCAACATGTCAGAAAAGAAAAATTTCTTTAATAGTCTTGATCATTTGTTCAGGTGTTGGTTGAAAGATAGATGATATTTTGTAGTATAAAGGTATTTCTCTAAAGTCATATTTCACTGGTCAGTGAAATGTGGTCTACACAGTGATGTCGTTTCAACACACTTAATGTTTAATATAAAATGTCATGAATACAAACTATACAAACGGACATATGATGAACGGGAGGAAGTAGTGGATGAGTGGGTTCAGCACAGGGCTTTCATCCAGACAACTGTCCTGTGTGTGACAACATATTTCTGGCTTTCGACTGAGAAATTTGGATGTAGTTTCTTCGTGACAGTCCAAAGTGATGATGGGTTTTTATTTTCACATTGTAGAGGATGAGAAATGTTGCAAATCACAGTAAAATATGGTCTAAATGTGAATACTTAATCAATGTCTTCAAACAGTCAGTAAAAAAAAAAACATTCACTGTTGTACCAATTCTGAATGTCTTTTCATCAGTGACCACAGTTGTTTTTTTAAACATCTTTTCCATGTAAAAATGCTCACTAGGAAAAGGATCAAGAACTTTGTACCTTTCAGAGTTCAGATGGGGCTGATTAAAATGCTTTGCAGAATATAAAACATTCATCAACAACCCACAGACTTCCTGTCTCGGAAGATATTAATAGTGCACCCATCCCACAGATCCAATTTGTGGATATTAAAGACCAATAGAAAACTCACAGAGTAAACTTGGATGTTCATGAAAACAGAGGGATTTTGAAACAAATGTCTTGTGTGTCTGATAAATGTGTCTCAGTGTCATTCGAGGCCTTGTCAGCCTGATGTCGTAGTGTCTGCCTGAGGAGAGAAAGGCTTCAGGGAAATCCTCGCTCTAAATGATTAATGGAGTCTGGAACCACGGAGGGGAGTTGTCTCTGACTCTGCATGTACACACCCTGTTGATGCTTTGGAGAGAGGCAGAGGTGTGTGTGTGCGTGCGTGTGTATGTGTGTGTCAGTCGGCATTTGAAGCTGCATCATCACAGTGAGGCCTGTTTCATGGCAGTTCAGAGGGACTCATTAATGATGGCAGCTACACACACATGCACGCAAACAAACATACATGAAAAACAAAATACACACAGCCATAAACAGAGGTGTCACACTGGGTTGAGATAATCAAGGCAGGAGCAAGGGAGGAGGAAGAGAAGTGCGGATGAATGAAAATTAAATAGATAAGAAGAGGAAGTGAGGAAGAGAAGGGAATGATAAGCAGAAAGATTGATCTGTCAAATGTGTCTGCAGTATACAGTAATATATACTTATATATAGTTATATTGTTACTAGTTAGTTAAAGTCCACATTATGTCATAATAAAGATCATAATAATACTATAATCATTATCACTTTCTACACAAAGCCGTAAAATGCTACATTAAATTGAATAAGACCATAAAAACAATGATAAACAACAAGATAATGCATGACAGTAAAAGGGGAATTATGAAATAAAATAAAGTTTGTACAATACATTGTACTGTAACAGAAGCAATTCAAAGGGAACCAGAGGAAACAAGAAGGCTTTCATATAAAAGAGAGTTTGAAGAATTGTTTAAAAGCTTGATAGTGATTTAGGAAGGGAGTAAAATAAAGTGGGTTGCAGGGCCGACTGTTCAGGAGGCTCAAGCATAAGTATCTCACAGCGAGCTGCAGCTAATAATTAATATATCTAGAGAGTGACCAGCATCTTCTTGACCATGCAAAAACATAAAGGTCCAGTGTGTAAGATTTAGGGGAAATTATTGGTAGATTATGGCATAAATGGAATATAATATTCATAATTATGCTTTATAATAACCTGAAATAAGAACTATTTTGTTTTTGTTGCCTTAGAATGAACCGTTTATATCTACAGAGAGCACCACTACCTGTACCACAGAGGTTGAACCACCATGTTTCTACAGTAGCCCAGAAGGTACAAATCTTTCTCCTATGCTCGGAAGGGGAGGGTGAAGCGAGTGGTTGCATTCTACAACCTGACCGCTAGATGCCACTAAATCCGTACACACTGGTTCCTTAAATGTCAACCAAATTGTAAAACTAATTTTATAACTTCACTCAGTGACCTAAGAATAATTTGTTATTGTCTCTTGGTGAGAGTTACAAGTACAAGTACAAACAAGTTGAGATAATATCATGACTACTTTTCCAAAAAATATGTGGCTATTCTTAAAAGAAACAATATTTCTCTGCCCATGTGTTTTACACAATAAATGCCAAAGTAAAATATTTAATAATAAAGTATTTACTTTCATAGCAGTCTCCTAGAGGATAAACAACTATATTGTGTGTAACATTTACTGGTTAACCTGGTTTTAGGGCAATATGAAGTGCGGTATCATCAGCATAGACATGCAAATGGATCCAGTGTCTTTTTAATGAGCTCCAGTAGCAGTACAGATATAGAAAATAAAAGAGGACCAAAAATTGATCCTTCGGGAACACCACATAAAAGGTCAGATCTGGAGGAAGCCTCTATAAAGAAAATAGTCAGGCAGGGTAGCACAAAATAATTTATGAGCTTTCAAGAGTCCTTAATGCAAACAATTTTTGTCACGCCAAAAGTGGAATCAAACCTAAGGTCAGCTTTAAGGAATAAATCAATGGCAACCCAATTGTTTAGGTGTGTGGTGCTATTGTTATTATTATAATTAGAAATCTCTTAAAGCAAAAATCTAAATTAAAATAGGTATTGCTGATGTTTCTTGTATTTTTGGGTCAGTTTTATCACTTGGTTCTGTCTTATTCTTTCTGATAAACAAACATACATAAGTCATGTGGTATATATTAGTCATGTCAAAAATAAAACTTTTTTCTGATGCACTAGAATAACTGATATGAGCCATTGGATTGTCTTTTTTTCATCAACTGCAGTCATCAGTTTTATGCCTCTACAGCTTCTTGCTAAAGTCACCATTTTTCACAGCAGTGATATTTCTGCTTTATTGGACAGTATCTTGTAAAGAGCGACAGGAAATGTGGGGGAGAGAGACGATAAGAATTGGTCAACTAGTCAAGAGCGAGACTCAAACCTTGCAGTCCTGGGTGCATGGTCTGCAGCCTACACTGTGACCCTGCACTACCTACTCTAACAGATTAAAAGCAAGTTCAGCTCTGCTCCTGAAGTGATTCACATACTACCTCCTCTATTTCCCCTCTCTCTTCTCCTTTCACTGAATTGCTCCTTGATTGCCTGTCTGTATCAGAGCATTTCATTAGAAAAATGCAATAAACCAGAAGGCCTGCTGGATTGCTGGATTATCATTGAGGAAGCACTTTTTCGGATAAGGGAAGAGAAAATTAATAAAGAAAGTTTTTAGACAAACTTATTGAATGCATTTTTTTTTTCGTTTCCGGCTTCTGTCTTGCCGTCTAATGGCATGTGGCTTGTCCTCAGACAAATTATTGGGAAATGAAGTTAAGAGCCACAGCCAGAGAGAAAACAAATTAAAGGGAAACTGCAAAATTAAAAAAGTTCCCGAAAAGTGCAGGGGAGGAGTAGGTTTGTGCTCTTGGCACTGCGGTGATTAAAACATAAAGCACTGGCTCAGACACAAGAATTGCAAGAATGAGCTCAGAGGGACGAAAGAGGCACGTTTGACTCCCAATTTGTCATGTTACATACGTGCATGGTGAGATAAGATAGGGAATTGCTGTATAAAAATTGTATGGCAAAAAATTACAGTCAAATAAAAGTCTAATCTCAAATTCACATTATACGCAATGTATTGGTAATGACTGCCAAAGTCCCATCATGTATCTTTTGTATGCTGCATTTGAACATTTGTGGATTTTCAAAAGAATTCCTTGAGAGCAAGCAAAGAAAAGTCAATGTCAAAGTGTAAATGAGGTGCTTTAAGGCAAAGGCTAAGTCCTTATTTTCACCTTAATTGCACTGCAGTAGCCTACAAGTCTAGAAACGAGCCTGTCATATCATCCAAGGGCATATAACACTTGCAGCACTTATAAAAGTTCCACAAGCTGGTTGACTTGCTGTAATATGGGGAGTTAAGCTGTCCGTGTCCACCCACACCTTCTGCTGGCCTCGACTATAAAGTCCTGGAGGAGAGGAATACTGGTTTACACTTCAATAAAAGACCTTTTTCATCCACTCTGATTTTCTCACTACATCTGTCACGCTGCGAGCCAGCCATCAAGGTCAAGTATGTGTATGTGTGCGAGTATGTGTGAATGAATTTGTGTGCTGTAAGAAGGCAAGTATGACCTGAGTGCAATCAAAATAAAAGGCAATATAATATCTAGCATACACTTTTACCGAACTTTGAAATATTATTTTTCATAGCTGCGATTCAATCACAGTAGATTGAGTATGTGCTGTTTGGGTAGCAGATTAAAGCTATAATATGTGACATTTCTTCATCAAAATGCTAAACCTATGTTATATATTTTACTGAGTTGTGTACTTACATTATCCCAAATGTGTCCAACAAAGACCAAACCCAGGGATATGGGTAAAATTTATTCATGGTAATGGTGCATTTCCTACTAGTTGCTATAACTTCCAAGAAGACCCACATTTTGTTGGATACGTCACAGAGTGAGGTAGGAAGCGCAACAAGAATAAAACTTTATCTGGTCTGTGAACGTGATTTCTGCTTGAGCCATGTCATATCAATTTTCATTGGAAATGGTTTAATAATGAAGAAAACAACTCCCATGATGTCACGCCACTTCACAACACCATCAAACTATGTTTTTTTGTTATTGATTTAAAGTGAGAGAGATCCCTCGTGGCAGAACTTATGAACATTGTACACTACACACATTAACGTCTACTTTCTTGGACAGGCCATTCAGAGTTTCCCTAGCAAAGCTGTCAAGCCCGGTGGCAAGTGTTTTAATGAGAACCGGTGGCGCAAGGGCCCAGCGTGGGTCAGCAAAAGACTGATGGTAGCATTAAGGTAAATTGAGAATTTGCCATTACCCAGATTTCATATGGCCCTACATTACATCGTACATACTAAAAGCTGACCGGACATTTGGAAATTACTACGCAATATGTTGTTATAAATAAGTAATTTCTTCAAGCCATATTTTTTAAAAAAAATCAACAGTGTAGTTTTACAAAGAATCTTACAATGGACAGTCTTGGAATGCTGGGTTTTCAATAACAACAAAAAATGGACAAATATATGTATTTTATTTATTTTATTTCATTCAATCTGGTTCACAATTCAAATGGGATGGAAAAAATGATTTGCTCTCACCATTAACATATTTTTTTTTCTGAAATAAGTCAAGTCAACTCAAGTCAAGTCAAGTCAACTTTATTTATAGAGCACATTTCATATGACAAGCGTACACTCAATGTGCTTCAAAATAAGGTCCAATAGGGGACACCGGAAGGGGAGGGACTTCGCCTCTCTATAGTGCATTAATGTTTTAACCAGCAAATGTCACCGGTGAGCTTTCTAACCATTACTTCCAACCAAGCCACTGTACTGTATCTGTTGTTTGAAAAGCATCTTAAAAATACATCCCCAGACAACAAAAGTCACAGATGCTCAGGCTCAGCGGGGGGTCAACTTAGGCCCGGTGGGCCATCAGGCTTGCAATACACTGGGGGAAACCCTGTCATCTCTCTATGATAGGCCACAGACTGGCTTCACTGGAGGAGGGTGGGGGCTCAATACTCAAGGAAAATAACCTGTAATTGTTGAAGTGCTAAGTTTAAGCTGATTCCCTGCACACATTTTCCTTGTGGCTCTGGGGCTTCAAAGCTCAAATATGCATCTCTCAATTCTTATTAAATCATCCCTAGTGGCTGTTAAAGTTTTATTTACCTTTAATACAATTGTTCATGTTCTTCCTGTTTGTGTTTCCATCATTTTAAACACATCCCGTTACAGGGATTTGTTAGATTTAACAATGTATTGATTTAACAACAGCAGCTACATGTATACTTGGTTGATTTTCACAGTGTAATATGAGTGACTGAGCAGCGAGGTCTGGGTTAGTGGATTCTCTGCCTCCAATACTAACACACACAAATGTGTGTACACGTGTGCATGTTGTGTGTTTTGTGCTCACACCTGACACTATTTCATCCTGATCAATGCCTTTGTCCTACAGACCCAAAGCTCGAAAGCTGTGGCCTGTTGCCATGGTTATCTCTATTTGAAACCAGAGGGATTAACCTCCAGGGGGATGGCTTGGGAAAGAGAGAGAGAGAGAGAGGGAGACAGACAGAGAAAGAGTAAGAGAAAGAGGAGCAAAACAAGAGGGACGAAGTGAGAGAAAAACAACTTTGGGTGAGAAGAATATAATGATACAACTAGATAAAGCTGAACCAACATTTAATAGGAAAAGATATATAGATAGATACATCTACAGACAGATAGATGGATAGACATAGAGACACAGAAGGCCCCTTTCCACCAAATTAGCTCTGGGACATGTTTCCCAGTTTTGATGTACCTTAGTCTTCTATGAAGGTTTCTAAGGTATACTTTGGCAAAGGAACTTCTTTTCCTACAAGTGTTTTCCAGACTATCCCTGAACAGGTGCCTGTAAAGAAGAGTTGCTAACATACATCGTAAGCTGTAAACTGTCTTTTGCTGCAGTGCATGCATCGATTGATCACTTATTAAGGATCATAAATGACATTTTAACATATTAAGTGTTATCATAACCACTTTACCTCAATCTAATATTACAGAAAAGGAAGCTACACCTACTAAAGATCATCCGCTTAATCCACACGTGTGTATGTGGTCTATGTCAGCGCTATGCACCTTTGGTAACATTGTTCATTGTTCATTCTGAATTTTTTTTAGGCTACCATCATGCTAAGAATAGACAGATTAAATGACAACATTCTCATGATGTGTTATGCACAGAAACATTGTTTAATAATAATTAATTATCATCAAGTTAATTTTAAATGAATGAATGATGTAATGGGGCGGCACGATGGCGCAGTGGTTAGCGCTGCCGCCGCACAGCAAGAAGGTCCTGGGTTCGAATCCCCGAGCCGGCAGGGCCTTTCTGTGTGGAGTTTGCATGTTCTCCTCGTGTCCGCGTGGGTTCTCTCCGGGTACTCCGGCTTCCTCCCACAGTCCAAAGACATGCAGCAGGTTAATTGGTGACTCTAAAATTGCCCGTAGGTGTGAATGTGAGTGTGAGTGGTTGTTTGTCTCTATGTGTCAGCCCTGCGATGAACTGGCGACTTGTCCAGGGTGTACCCCGCCTCTCGCCCAAAGTCAGCTGGGATAGGCTCCAGCTCCCCGCGACCCTCACGGATAAGCGGTTACAGAAAATGGATGGATGGATGGATGAATGATGTAATTTGCACAAGTAGCCTAGATGTGAACTATAATTGAGCTGTCCATTTGAAAAGCATAATGGTCTAATAAAGCTAAAACTGTTACATGATGAACAGAACGCATCACTAACCTGCAATTTCCACCAGGCACGGCTGCACCGCGTTACGGCTGCAACACGGCCGCGCCACGGCAGTCGGAGCAATCCGTGGCCATTCTAGACAATGCTTGTGTTTCCACCAGAAGTGCTGCGGCACATCCCAAAAGCGGCTCTCTGCTCCGCTTCAAATATGCGCAGAGCAGATCGAATGGGTAGGAAGCCAGACACAGAAAAGGCCGGGAGAATCTGAAAGAATTTCTAGGTAAGGGACAGCTTACGAGTGGTTCAGACCGCCCCTCTAAAGGTAAACCTTTCACAAAGTATATCTTAGCTAAGAAGACTCTGGGAAACAGTCTGTAAGCTTAAGGGAGACCTTAAGGTACAACTTACAATGCATGTAGCACTAAAGAAGCTCTGGGAAACAGGGCCCTGGTTCTTGAACTGGTTACATTTAATATTCTTTGAACCTTGGTGCTATCCAGCGAACCAGCCCTTGTTTCCCCCAGTTTTGAGTGGAACCATTGTTCCAAAGAAAAACCTGCTATATTATGGTTCCAGCTGGGAACCAACTTTTTAGATTCCAAACCAATTAAATTTTGGTGGAAATGCTCAGAGCAGTTCAAAATTAGGTGCTTGAACTGGAACGGACCCAGTTCCAAATTGGTGGAAAAAGCTTATGTTTTGGCTCGAGCTGAGAACCAACTTATGGAGTTCCATAGCATTGTAATCAAAGATGTCATCAACAATCATCAACAGAGGGTGTTGCACGATGCACAAAAACCTGTAGAATATGATATGCTTTTGTCCTCTAAGAAAACCTGCTAATTCTTGGTTTGAGCTGGGAATGAACCAGTTCCACGTTGGTAGAAAAAGCCTGTGTTTTAGTTCAAGCTGGTAACCAACTTTTCAGGTTCAGATCCTGTTTATTTTTGGAGGAAATGCTCTAACTGGCTCAAAATTAGGTGCTTAAACCGGAATATGGCCAGTATAATGTTGGCTGAAAAGGCTTATGTTTGGATTCAAACTGGAACCAATTTTTGGATGCAACCATTTATTAAACGATTCAAAATTAGGTGCTTGAACTGGAACAGGGCCAGTTCCATGTTGGTGGAAAAGGCCTGAGAGAGAAAATAAACAAGAAAGAAAAAGGAAAGAGAGATAATATTAGGGACTAAAAGTGAAGGCAAGGTAAGGATTGGAGGGGTTAACAGGTTTCTGTCCCAGAAGTGTACTGTTTTGTGTATAACATTATCACTCAACATTATACAACCACAGTAATTTAACAATATAAAGAAGGGCCAAATTGCCAAACACACTTATGTGACTGACTAACCCCTCTTAAATTTCAGGTTGGTTTGCTTTGGCTGTACAGAAACCACTGGAATAGATTTCAGAACTAAATATTGGGATTCTCTTATTGAGATGTTGCTTTTTCATTGGCTGTCGTTTTGCTTTGTTATGAAAACCAACAAAATGTAGCCACTGCCGTCTCACTCTCAGTAAAAACAGCACAGCAAACGATCCTCACTCTCAAACAGAAGGTGTGAGTTTGAACCCGAGCCCTCTGGTTGAAGAACAGTCTCTGCTACAGATGACACGTTCAAAGCAACATGTAGCAACATGTAGGGGAATTAATTTAATATGCTGGCAGAAAATGAAAGCATGTAAACTGTACCAGTTTTTCATCAGAAGGTGGCTTTTTGAAGATACAAGTTCTTTGCGGTATGCAGCCTCTCTGAAGATGTGCTTGTGCTGTGTGTTGCTGTGGTGCTCAGATGAGAGAGCAGAGATTTTCTCGCTGTCTTTAGATGTTGGGACGAGGGCACAGTGGGGCCAGCTGACAGCTTGGCGGACCAAGGTTATTTACTTTTAGAAAGGGAAAACCAGCCTGAGTCAGCAAATACTAAAGGGCAGCCAACACACACACACACTTGCACACACACACACACACACACGCTCATGCAAAGCCACATGCACATGCAGAGACATGAACATCTAACAGTTTCATCTCTGGCATGTGCACATGCTCTCACACTAATCCCCACACACACACACACACACACACACACACACACACACACACACACACACACACACACACACAACACACTAAGAGGTTAAATAGACTCATCGCTGGAACACCATTGAGAAAACAGCAGCCTAATTACCATCATATCCTCCACCAAGGACACATCATGACAGCACACTCACATTCATCTATTCATTCTACCTGTACAAACCACATCCTCCCCTCTTACAAAGCCATTAGGCTCTAACAAGGCTTCTTAAACCCTTCCAGCCCAAATTGAGCAGGTTTAGTGTCCTCCCGAGACAGGGGCTCGTTAAAGCTTCGTCATATGAGCACCCACCACAAACTGGCCCAGGCTCTATTTAGGCTCCCAGCAGTGTCATAACCCCAAATTCCACTTATATAAGATATGATAACCACCACTAACCAGTCAACCAATTAATAATGACCTTATCACTAACACAAAAGCGAGAATAGAAGCAGCAATTGCATATGATTTATTAGAAAAGCATGCATAGGAGCATGGACCAAGCACCTCTATATTTAACATTCATAGGAGCAGCCTGGAATTTTTATCCACTTGCTGGACCATGGCTGCTAATGTCCAATTTGCCCTCTCCACCAGAATGTGAATGTTCCTGAATAGGACTCCCAGTGGCAGTCAATTGGGTCTTCTAAGCTCTCGCCATAATTTATAATTTCACATTTTTAGCTGCAACCTGAAAGTAAGCCTGCAAAAGAACATATTGTACAGAGCTATTAATATTATATTTTCTTTGAAAAGCAATGTTATTTGAAACTGACTGTAAGAGTAACTGTTTCTACAAACCTTTAACTCAACTTGACACTTTACAGAACTGATTATATCTCTTATACCATCAAATGAATTGACACGAGTAACCAACAGGCTTCCTAATTTTCCTTTAAATTATAGGTCTATGTAAGTTAGTCAAAGGTAGCAATTTAATCTTGCATTGTGAGGGTTAGATTTTTGTGAAGGATTTGAAAAGAAAATTGATGGAGTGCCTTAATGTGGACCATAATTTAATTTAATTTAAAATTCTCAAATTGCTTAGGATGCAATAAAATGTGTTATTAAAAAGAGTATTTCTTTTGCATCTGCATTCAACACAGATCTAAGCCTGAAAAGTACTGACGATTCAGAGATTGAGATGTTAAATTTACTGTAAGAAGCTTGGTGCAATCAGGTTGTAATGTAAATATTGAATCAGTTTGGATTAGTGGTATGGATAGCTAACATTTGTACATTCTTCATGGAATAAGGTCAAGTTTTTGATCCCAAAATGACCACTCAGAATGTATTCATTTTAATGGTGATTTATAGCCTTCAGAATTTACAGTAAAGACACATGTGCTCATTTTAATCATTTAACATTGCTATTATATTCTCCAGGGAATGGTGAAATCACAACTCCAATCTATCTGGATCAACTTCACCCAAATCACAAAAGATCTGTTCTCACTTAAAGCCCTATCAAGTCATTCACATATTTCACTGATATTTAAGCATGTATTGATATTTCTCAGCTGATTTAAGAAGCTAAACTACTAATAAATCCATCTGTTGATCATGAAAACTGTTGAATGAACAATCTTATAATTTATATGTTTAAGACATCTAACTATAGACTACTGTATATTTATGCAAATCATTTCATTACAATGGTAACATGTATGCACTGTATTGTTCTTGTGTCCTACTCTGTGCACTTTGTTAGGTTAAAAAGTGTGTGGCAGCGATCTCACAGTAATAAGCCCTGAATCATATACAAGATGCCTCCTGTCTACTCCTGTCTCTATCTTCTCTATCTGTTAGTCGTATTTGTCTAGTCATCATTAGTTAGTTGTAACTGTAACAGTAATGTAGGCTAACAGTTATTTAACACTGTAAAGCAGAGTGATACATGTAGTTAAAAGTCCCAGTGATGTTGTACTCTATATCAGCACTCATGGAATGTTTCTCATCTGTTGTAAATTGTGCTATAAGTATATTCTGGTTACTGAAAATTTGGGTTGAGCCAGTGGACGAAGCCATCATCCATCGCCAATGGCTGACAGTCACAGACAAATAGGCAAATAAGCTCTACCGTCATAACATCATGATTTAAAAACCATCTGTTTAGGAAGTGTGAGTCAGTCTCTGTGTTATTTACTTATTTAACCCACCCAGTTAGGCAGTTGTCCAGTCTTTTCAGTGGGCTGTTGTGATTGGTGATACTGTTTTCTTAGCTTAGCTTCTTTGGCCGCCTAACTTTGTTTCAAGCTCTAGAGGCTGAACACAGCTATTACGGACATGTGGTACAGAGACAAAGACCCTTTAAACCAAGCACGGGTATGTTATGTTGAACGCTTGCCCAGTCGGGATGTGAGAGTTTATCTGCCTGCTCCTTTCACTGGTGACGGGAGCCAGACTTTCCTCGGCCGAGTTAGACAGTTGGAGGATGCCGTCAGAACGACAGTGGGAAGCTACAGTGGAGAGCTGGTGAGGATTGTCTCTACTCGCTTCAGCAAGTTGGCTTTTGTGCTATTGGACAACCGTCTTGATGCACTTAAGAATGAACCACCCTGAATAACATTATTGTTGTCCGTTGCATTTCACCATCATTGTGCCAATTCAGTAGACATCACGTCACCCCACTTATAGTGATCTACTGACCTTACTGTGCACCGTTTTCATTAGAGTAGTCCATATGTGTAAAATTATGGTGGAGCAATTGTATCTTTGACCTCCCTCATGTTAATACACGTGCACAATGTACATACTGTAGCTAACCTGCAGAACAGTTTAAGACAACACAGACCTAAAGACACATTTGAACTAAGCAATTGTCACATTAGGGCCACGGCTTCCCCTGGAACCTCAGATCCTGCACTTCTGCATTATAAAGCGTTGGCTTTATTTTGAATTTTAAGCTAGAAAACAGTTGCTGCAGAAGTGTACACATGAATACAAATCTTTTCATCTGAGTAAATGTTACAAGGACCAGCAGGCATTGCAGGTGTCTCGCTCAACCGTCATCATGATTCCTTGTGCATTCCTGTTTTTGATCAATAAAGGCAACCGACCCAGAGGAACTCAGTGAAGAAACTTTTTTCAAGAGGAAGAGGTGGAATGAGGATGTGTGATTGAAAGAAAGTGAAAAACAGAAGAAAAGAAAGAAAGACAAGTGAAGAGGTAGAGTAGACAGGCTGATAGGCGCAGCGAGAGAAAAAGCCTCATCGGTTTTCAGTGGGCATGTGCAGACTCAGACGTACTAAAAGGTTACAGCATTTGATTTGTGATATTCTACTCTGAGAGCTCTCTCTCTGTCTGGAGGAGCAGTTTGGCTACTGCTGTCCACAAAGTTTGATCGATGGCTGAATTATGCCATCGGATTGTGAATCTAGCCGACTCTGCTGCTGCTGCCTGCCCAATGACAAACAACAAACATGCCTGGCCACCAATAACAATGAGAGATGTGAGCACTGAACAGCCAATCGGGAAATAGACTTAATAGTGTCCCCATAAAATAGGGACATTTCAGTCAGCCGCTCCTATAGCCATTAATATACTTCATTCATATGCGTTCCCCAGTGTGTGGAATAAGATTTTAAATGCAGCACCACCCTTTTCTTCCTCTAACCCTCCTTTTCTTCTAGCCTTTTATTTCCTCCCTGCACTTCCTCCTTTCTCCTTGATTACTCTGCATTCCTCACTCTCAGAGTTCAAGCTGCCCACTCCACATTCACTCCATCTCTCTTTCTCTCTATCCTCCCTCGCTACAGTTCGGGCTTCCCACTCCCTCCCTCCATCAATCTCTCTGTGCACCCTCCCTCCCTCGCTCCAGCAGCCCACTCAAAGGCTAATTCCACAGAGGGAAAGAATGTGAGGAGAGGCGTTTTATAGTGTTTTCCAGTTATCTCCGTCCTTATAGAGCTGTTCTCAACCCAGCTCCATCAAACCGAGCACCACCCCCACTCTCTAGCTACCTACTCTATTCCTCTTCTGTTCATGGCAATATTTCCCTCATTCCTCTTTGTTTTCTGTCCTCTCGGGGATAATGCTGCTGGGGGGATACTGAATCTGAAGGGTTTTGTTCCTAAATGAGACATTCACCAGTTGAAAAATACCTTACCGTTAGAAATGATACTTCTCATTTCCCCTTAAAATAATAACATTTTGAATGCTATTGTTGTGAAGCAATGAGGATGTAATACTTCTATTCACTAATAGAGCTGGGCCGATTCGTCCATGTAATCAACATCATCAATCACCAAAATACACCATAACGTGCGTAGACACGTTGCAATGAACTACAAGCTGCAGCTAACAAACCTTGCCTCAATCGTATTTTATTTTTCTTATTTGGTTGTTTTATATTTTCTGTCTACTTTAAAAGCCATTTAGAAAGTGAGAAAATGGTTTCAACTAACATTAGACTGTTGTTACAGTCTGTAAATTGTTTCAATTATTTTCCTTGCCCAACACTGATGCAAAAATACATTTACCAATTATTTTCTTAACTGTATATTACTCATAACTCCACGTCATGACCATTTTAAGTCAAACACACAAGTGAAAATACTGAACAAAGCAATCTTCTTGAATTGCCAGTATTTTTCTTATAAGACATCTGGCAAAGAGGGTCAGTTAAATAGGGTGGAAATAAGACTAATTTTAAAACAATGCCACTATTCTCATTATTCTAATGAGCTTTATGTGTCTATTTTTCTGGATTATGATTGAATAAAATATTGAAATAATGAGACATGTTTTTGATATTTAACTAATTAGATATTACATTTGTTTTAGAGTCTATAATTCTCTGCCCTGGGTGTATTTCTGCATGTGTTCTTGGAAAAAGTTGAGTTAAAATCCATTTAACACAGTATGATGTGTTGCTATCATCAGATACATGATTCATAGTGGCCTGGGGGAGAAATCAACCATTAACATATTTCATTACATGCCCACCATGTAGACATGTATTTCATTTGATTTAATTAATTATAAGTTTGAAGAAACATCATGACGATATCTGTATAAACAACATAATTCTTCTGGCTTTTAATCAACTTTGTTGACTGTACTGTACTTATATTTTATTTGTGCATGACCTCATGTCATGACATAATGGTCCAGATGCTATCCTTTTGCAGCTAGTGCTGATGTATGGGTTGGGACCAAATTTCCATTCACTCTAAAAAAAGAGATGAAGCAGAAATCTCTGAAAGTCTAAAACATTATGTTTTCAAAGCTTTTCTCTCTAATACAAAATCCAGCTTTGGAGCTCTTGGGACATTTCCGTTCAGAGTGCAGCCATCACCACTTAACTACCACCCAGTTTTCTTTTTGCTCTGTTTCTGCTGTCAGGCATGATGCAGGGAACTGCAGAATTCACAGTGTGCTAATTGCTGCTGTCCACAGAGATATCAGCACATTATGAGACATAAAGCTAAAAATCTGACTTAAATTAACAACGGGGACCTTTTCATATAAAAATGTAAATGCTAATCCAATGTAAGGATTCAAATAACACCCAATCCACTTACATATTTTCCCTAAACAGCAGGTCTGAGGTAGAGCTTTTCTAAGATACATGCTTTGGTACAGAGGAAGTGATGTATTTGCACATTTCCAGCCACTGTAAACATTTCATTGAATTAAACAGATGGAGAACTCAAAGAAAACTCAAACAAAGTGCGTCTCAGTGGGACATTGATTGCGAAGTGATCTCTGCGAAATGCAACACACTTAGTATCAAAGATGTTGGCAAAATACAGAAAACAAAACATAACAACAACAAAAAACTGATTGCACATATCCCATTTTAATAGTGTTCATGATCTCCTCGGGGTTGTCAGTGTGACGGTCCATTATTTGTCTGTCAACCTCTTTTTTTCCTGACTGCTCTCAAATACAGCTCAGAAAAGGCACAAGGACTGAAATTATCATTTTAAATGAACACACTGCATAAAGTATTTATGAGTGTGGAACCTTTGGATGGATGGCTTTTGGCTGCGTATCATTTAAGCTACAGTATGCTGCTGCAGGCTGGATAAACACAGCAAGTTCTTTCAAACAGCAACTTGATATCCAAGAGAATAGCAGGCTGTAGAAAGAAAGACAGAGAAACTATAGTTCAGGTATAGTTTATACAACAGTTAGTTCTGACCAAATCATTTAGTTGGACGAGATGCACTCCATGACTCTGCTTTACAGGTGCTCTAATAACTATTACATTAATGTTACAATGACTAACAGGTTGGACCACAGGATGAAAAAGAGGCAACTCGTACAGGATTAAGGAGGACACAAGAACAGCAGTTTGAACAGCTTTTGTCTTATTAATCAGGGCAAATACCCACACTTATGTGCATACGTTATATATGTATATGTATAATATATATATATATGTATATATATATATATATATATATACATACATATATATATATAATAGTTATATATAGCTCATACAGATCAATTATTCAGATCAGACCTATTACAGAATGTTTCTAAACAGATTCCATGATCAGCAGATGGAATTATTAGTAGTTTAGCTTTTGAAATCATGCTAATAACACATATTTCCCATCATAGAACCCTGTGATTGGTTCGTTTACTTACCAAAAACGACCAAAGTCTGCTTGGAAGCAGACCTAGACCACCTGTTTCAGTCCATTAATTTGATCTGCACCAGGGTAAGTCTAAAAAAATATAAACATCAACTTTTAGTCAGTTAAGAAGACCAGGCTGAATACAGTCTAGTTGTTCAATCTGAACAACTAAAGGAGAGCTCCAGTCCTGTAAGATATACACTTACACAATATTAGGGTTTTCCCTGGATTTTTTATTTTAATTTTTTTTAAACAAAGGTGGCAAAGGCTGGAGAATGAGTGTGGCATGTTCAGCTGTACACAGTCTAGGTGCATATCTTTAGAGTTCCCTGCACTTAAGTGAAAAAAGTCATGATTGTACTTTTTGCTTAGCAACATCAGAGCTGACCAAGAAACTGGAGAATAAAGGACAAAAGAGCTTACAGGCTGATAATGAATAAAATCATGAATTTTCAATAAATGTATTAATATAAAAAGAAGCAGCACTAAAATCCAATAAAAAGAGCTGTGTCCTTTTTGTCCAGTGTAGTAATACAATTTGGCATTGATTTGGACTAAATGGTCACATGACATGGAAGCTATTGAAAAAAACTACAATTATTTTCTATTCATAAATTAATGTAAAATATATTAATTACACATTAGCAATCAAAATAGTTGTGCTACATGAGACCAAACCTGTTAATTAGGCTCAAACGGTAAATGTTGAATTATAGTCTTTGTGTCACACTACTCTAATCTCCTCTATGACAGGCGATTTTCTAAGATTTAAATTGTGGTTACAGGGTTGTATTTTGTCCACACGCAATCCCTTTTTGATGCAATAATACACAAGTTAATGCAGCAAAATGAAGAAACTGTTAAGTGTCACCAGAAATTATCATGATTACTGTTGTGATGAGAAATATTTTTTTCATTAGCTATGCCACAGAGCACATTAATCACCCAAACACCCATATTCATCTTCATTTTCTTCTCCATCTCCCTGGCTCTCACACTCTTTCTTCCTGCCATCCCGTCCATCTCTTCCTTCTCTTTTCTCGCTTATCCACTTAACTCCTCCATCTCTCTGCCTCCTCCACACACACTAACATGAAAAGACACATGCACACGCACAAATACGCACAACCCAGGGCTGGTAATGCAGGGTTAATAAGATTGGAGAGCAGCTGATGGTTGTGCACATTCAGGCCAGATTACATTTAATTCAATTGGGTTTCACTCACTAGGCTCCCTCCCACTCCGCTCTCCTCTCTGCCTTTCTTGCCTCCTTCTCCTCATTGTCCTCCTCCTGCCATTGTTGGACCAGAGGTGGTCCGGCCTCACAAAAAGACACAGGTTCACACACAGAGGGGTACAGCTGTGCACTCACACACACCACACACACACATTGAGCTTTTATTTTAGAGCTGCTGTGAATACACATGCACACACACGTCCTTGGCCAGTCGGCTGCCCTCCACTTTTAAACAGAATGTGATTCATTATCTGTGTTTTACAATGTCAACTCTGCCTCGAACCAGACACAAGGATGGAGCACATGGGGAAGAAAAGAACATTATAATTAATCAAATGTCTCATCGAAGACTTTAAAATAGATTTTTAAAGATATTTTAAAAATGTGTGCATGCTTGACTACTGTAAAACAATGTTGTAAATGGCAATTGCTAGGCTCAGGCTCTTTGAAGTGGAACTATAGCAAGGCAGTTTTGATCCTATTGTATAGAATTACTAGAAATTGAATACATTTTATTGTGGCAGTCTCATCTGACATGGTATTTGGTGGGATTTATGTCCTGCATAGCAATGAAGCAAGCTCTCTCTAAAGAAAGAAAGGCTGTCATCCCCAATTCTTATGCAAAATACTGTTGAATTCTTCTATAACGGATAAAGCGGTCTTCCTACGGTAATATTATTACTTTTTAAATTCTAGACTAGTCTCATCTGTTATTTGAGCATCTGCTACATTACTTCCATGAATGAGAGACAGCTACACCAGCTAGACATTCTCCTTTGTATGATGTGGGATGAACACAACACTGCAGGAGATTAAAAATGGTACATAAACAAACTAGAAGGGCACTCTGAGAGCTCAGACCTCCGCCAAGGTCTTGTATAACATGCAAATCAACAGTAAGGATCATTTAGACATTTCTAATATCTTATGTACCTGCTGCATTTGTTTCTACAGCGATGTTTGAGTTGGCTGTTATGTTGTTGCTGTTGTTAAGTCATGGCATACCATTTACAAAGTCAGTTCATTGTGCCATACACACCGGTGTTAAGGGCTGGATATCGTTTTAAAAAGTTCAATGTCAGTTCCCTTAATGTGATACTGATACCAACTGAGCACTTTACATTACAATACATTTGTATTTCTTTTTTTTTTTTTATCATCCATTGCATTCAATTGAAGATGACTTGTGGTGATTGGCTGTGAGCAAAACCATACAAATAGCAACTGACTGCAGATGTTTCGTCACTAGTTAGTACTGGTTATTTCGGTCCATAGCTTAAAAGTATTGAGTACCGATACCCAGACCTACCTGTGTTATAATTGACCTATCTCGCAATGTTAATGAAAATAAAAAATAATTTGAGTATCCGCCCCATGATTTAATGGGTTTTCATCAAATCAAGCCAGGAATATTTCCGTAAACCTGCTGAGAGAACAAACTGAATCCGAGGCAAAAACTTCCTGGTAAAAATAACATCTTGTGGAAATCAGTGCTTACATTAGCTAGCTGGCCTAACTAGCTTTTACTTTCTGAGTGGAAGCTAGTTGGTCTAGATTCCACGTTCTGAGGTGAATACAAACGTAACAGCATAGTGGGTCCTTCCAAATGTTTAATGTGGGACAGGTTGCTTTAATTGCTTTAATCAGTTGATAGGCAATGGTGTGCTGGTGGGCTGTGTGTGTTGGAGGGTGGAGGGTGAAGGAGGAACAGAATATTTTAATTTTCATCACATTTTTCGTCTTGATTCATTTTGATTGGTTGTAATTTTGAGTAATTCCAGTTTGATCATTGATTAAATATGGAGGCTTTATTATCTTCAAACCTAGATATTACAGAATTACTCAGAGGTGATTCCTTGGGACAAAATAATTTCTAATTGGGGTTTCCTGGTCTAATGAGCATTCATTGTGGGGGTCCTTGAAATGAAAATGTTTGGGAACCCCTGCCCTGCATGCAGCATGGAAGTTGATAAAACATATCCAAAATGTATTTGTTCTCTTTTGAAAAATTATCACCATAACTGCAGTATCATTATAGTTTGTACTTCCTTACACACACACAAAAAAAGAATTCTAATTCTAACAACAGAAACAACATATGGCAGTGCTAAATCTAAACAATACATCCTGTCTGTCACCTCTGCCATGATTGTATATTTTTATAATGTACATGTTTTAGCAGGCTAAGAGGGACCTGAGGTGATAATTCTAAATTTCACAACAGATCAAAAAACTGAAGACACATCACAGCAGCACTATTGCTGTAGGTCTTCTCATTTTCAAATGAAGCTGAATGAGTTTGCTTTAGAAAGCAGAGCACCACCAAATTCCACATTATACTGTATATTCTGGCTTGTGAAAGGGTAGTTTATTATATCTGGCTGAGAGAGGCAGAAAGAGGGAAAAAGGAGCAAGATGAAACAGGCAAAGGAGGAACAGAAAAAAGAGAACAGCACAAAAAAAACAAAAAGAAAACAAACACATTTGAACAAACAGGGGTGAAAGAGGAGGAAAAGGAAAAGGAAAGGTGCACAGTTTCAAGAAAGAAAAAGACATGATAGTGATAGACAAGCAGAAAGCGAGAGGGATGCTCTGTGTATTTTTGTCTCTGCTCATCTTTTTTCATGTGTCAGCTAGCTCTGTTGTCCTCCTCTTCCCATCACTAACCTCAGCTGTCATACACACACACACACCACACCACACACCAACACACACACACACACATAGTCATAAAAAGCATATTGAGGCGATGCAAGCACACACACGTACAGCACACACACTGGATACATCAGTAAACCAAGTCAAGAAAACATAAGGCATCTGGCTTTATCAGAACACACACGTCAAGACAGACGAAAGGACGAAGAAAAGAAGAAAGAAAGAAAGAAAGAAAGAAAGAAAGAAAGAAGAAAGAAAGAAAGAAAGAAGCGAACCGGACTAACCCAACAGTTTAATCAGGGCTGATAAATGACAGTCATGCAACAAAGTTCACTTTATCTGTGTGTGTCCGTGTGTGTGCCCCTTTTTCTCACTCATCACACAACCCACACAGACCCCTGCTCCTCTTCCTCGCTCTATCCGTCACTCTCTGTCCTCACTCAACCCTGTAACTAATGACTCTGGAGGAGGTATTGCAGCACCTGCTGCAGACAGACAACACACACGCACACACCCACACACACACCCTCACACTTACAGAGAGGGGAGAAAGTTGTGGGGAAAAGAGGAGGAGAGAGGATGAGGAGGTTGTGGGGGGGTCAGATGAAGAGAAACTAGCCTGAAAAAAAGAGGGATGAAGGGGAGGTAAAAAAAAAAAAAAGAAAAGAGAGACAGAGAAGGGGAAAGAAAGGCAAGAGATACCAAGGACGAAGTGGAGGAGAGAAGAAGAAAAGAGGAGAAGAAGGGAGGGAGGTGTGAAGTGTCACTGCCAGTGGTACCATCTCTGTAATTAGCATAGTGACCTTGGTCCGCTGTAACAGTTATTGTAACACACACACACACACACAACACACACGCAACGCACACACACACACAAACACATCTCATGCACAGAGTAGAGTGTGCATTTTTGTGTTTGCATGGTAAAAGTAGCACCTGATGTGAATTTTAATACACAGTAATGTTACATTTCTGAATATTTTTGCAGGCAAAGATCAGTCTATTGTCATGACAAGATGTCACATAAATTAAACAGTCACATGCACGCTTGTTTTCTGCAAGTCCAGCAAGTAATTGGCTTTTGTCATTGCAGGATTCATGGACACAAGGAGAAGCATATGAAACAAAAAATGAATAAACTGTAAAAAATGACACACCCTAAAACACACACCCGCGTAAAGTTAAAAGGTTCTACTGTGGTCTGTGTGATAGAATAAGTTTAAATGTGAGGATGACTTAAAAATTCTATAAAAAATCTCTGAAAAAATTGGCTTTAAATAGTGAAATGCATATTTGATTCAAAATTTGGTGACTCATTAAGCATCCAAAAATCAGAAGGAAAAAAAGCTCTAAAGACTAAACTAGACTAGACTCTAAACTATTAGATAATGTAGTTACTTTCCCAAAACTATGTAGGTGAGGCAGATAACATTTTGATTCCTCAGGAGTCCCAACACAGAAGGTAAGAAATGGACTGCTGTGGACCGCTGTAGACAGGTGCAGTGCACCTATTTTTAGCTACCTAAATAAAGGATCACCTAAAAAAATATCAGTTTAAGTGTATGTTATATTTAAAACATTTTCACCACTTTACTTTGTTGTCAGACATCCATTTCAGACAGGAAACTGTATTCACCATCTCTCCTCAAAGCCACCAGACTCCTTTGACAAAACAAGTAGTTTTTACCTTGAAGAACACAGGAGTTGCTGGTTTACCGCTGCCTTGATTGATTAGCATGTTTGTGTTATTGTGTGACTTTGGTGTTTTAATGTGTTAATTTGAATCTGAAAGAACGTTGCCTGCTGTGGACTGAGGAGGCAGAGTTCAGCAACTTGCCAGTTCTGTGAGGTAAAATTGCTCTTTTATTCAAAGGAGTCTGGTGGATTTGAAGAGAGCATAAATGGTTGCTTCAGTTCCCATCTTCTGATGGGCTGTCTCACAGCTATGGTTGAAATTTTCTGAATATTTTCTGAAGCTTGGAATTTCACTTCACATTGTCACTTCATGTAATAGCTGGGCCATGTCCAAATCCAATGAAATTTTCACCTCAATCACGGTATGAAGCTATAGGGCAAGTTGTTCTTAATATCCTGTATTTCCACTACTGTTTTTGTGACAACTTTGTCTACCAATTAAGACAAGTTACGTAAAATGAAAAATGATTTTGTAATGCTTTCAATTTGGATTAAAACTATTTTCTAATCATTTTAGATGTTTAATAATATGTACATAAGACTCTAAGCTGCATAGTCAGAGGGCTATCTTGGATTGATTTTCCAGTGTCTATAAAGTGTTCACAAAGTACAGATACACTTACAAAGAGAGAAAGTGAGAATGAGACAAGGAGACAAAACTAGCTGTGAGTGAGCAGGAAAGCGAGAGGGGGAGTACAGCTGTAGCAGTAATCATCTTTCAGGTCAACAGTAATTACCAAGAAGACTGAAAAAGTGAGTGTACGACACACACACACACACACACAGACACAGTTTCTCTTCTCTCTTCACATCTCAGCTTGCTGTGTTTTCTTCTTGTCTCGTTTATTTCACAACCAAAACATGCACCTTTCACAAAGAAGATGTCAGTGCGAGCTACGGGGTTTAATGGAAAAAGGTTTCTCACAGTGAATACAATTATATATACACAAACCGTCTAATCTGGCTTCAACTGTGCTCTAATTAATTCATGGGTAATGTCAGGAAGTTACTCTAATCATGGTTAACTTTGAGGTTGGCAGTTTTTCAGATTTTTCAGACCTCTCACACTGTGAGATATACAGGTGCGTGATGCTCTCCTACTGGTATTTTAAGATATTTCAAACTCCTTGCCCTGAGTTTAGCCTCACAGGCAGCACACACCCCCCCCTTCTTCCCTCACATGATGTACAGGACAGTAGCTGTGTTTGGCTTCGACACTGCTTGTTAATTCCTTTTTGTCTGTATGTATTCATATGGCGCTGAATCTGCTAATTCACAATGTATCTGCAGCTTGGATGTTTGTTATCAAGCTCCTCATCACAGTCACTCCTCTATGGGGGAAAACCCTCCTTTTTCAGGATATGGGTGCCTCTGGTTTTCCATGGGTACTTTTGTCTGTGTCGAGTCAAACCATGCCACGGTGAAAAAGATGTTCTCTGTGTGTTCAGCTCTCTGTACTTCTGTAGCTTCTTGAATAGTTTGTACTTCCAGGTATTTGCTTTATTTTACTGTTCCATGTTCGCTTTCAGCTGTATAGGACTCGTTTTAACTTACTGCTAATTAATCCCAACATTTTTGCTGCTTCATAATAAAATCCTTATAATAAATAATGGGGGACTTTTATTCTGGAGAATTTATAGGAAATTAAATGTGTTTATCACAGAATTAGCAGAACTTTGTTAGTGGCTACTCAAGTCTAGCAGGGAGGAAGAGCGCAAGCAGAAACAACCATAGCAAGGTGTTAGAAGAAGAGCTGAAAACAACAAGCTCTTACTGCGCCTCTGCAAACAGCCTACCTCCAACAGGTAAACAACTTCTTTCCCTGCCTTGCGGTGTGATAGAAAACACACAGCAAAAACAATGGGGGACTTTATATTGTGGGGAATTTATAGGAAATGAAATGTGTTTATCCCCTGTTTTACAGATGTTCCTTTGACCACTAGTCACAGCCATGGATCAGCCCGCTGCTTTTAAACACTGACTCAAGACAAGTGCGTTGTTAGGTAAAGACACACCTTCAAGCCCTGTTGTAATGGAGATGTAAATCCCTGCTCTGCTGCTGACGCACCGAGTCAACCTGAGTCAAGCCAAGCCAGCCCATGTGTATGGAAGAGGCCTGCAAGTATTTATGTTCCTGGCCAGACACACCGAGGCCTTGGCGGCAGGCCTTTCCCCCGTGTGCCATGGTCTGTGCACAAGTTCAAGGAAGTAGAGGAAAAGAGATAGTCTACAGGTACAACTAAAGCCTAATGCAGACTACAGGTTCAAGGCAGCTCTGGAGACTTGGAAGTGTTTTGAAACTACCTTTCATTAGGCACACTATATGTTACTACTGTACTGTTTTCCAACCCACATTTCTGGCATTGACTGGTTTGTCCTAGCCTGGCATTGCTAGAATTAAGGTCTTTACACACCAAGAAATGGCACAAATAAATGGCATGAAATTGCAAATGTTTGTTATTCCTAAAATTTAAGGCATGACAGGATTTTAAGTAAATTAAAAAGCTTCTACAAGAAATCGTGCCACGGAGAAAAAGATGCAATCAGCATCAAATGAAAATGACCTGGGGCTCCTTTAACGTAATAAAACAGAAAAAAATAAATAAATGCTGCAATGTTGCCCAGCCAAAACCCCCTGTTATTGTGAAAGCTTAGCTGCATAGAGGTTTGAAAAAAATTATTAACATGCAAAATAACAAAAGAAGTGCATCTGATGCGAAAAAGGCCTTTAGTCTGGGGTCTGTCAGTTCATATTTAATTACCAAGGTACCAAAACACATCTGGATGCAAGTGGTTAGACCTACATCTCATCAGAGCAATGGAACATGTGATGTAGCACTGAGCAACACATGCAAGTCGGGGTGGTGCATGGTCCAAACCGTCTCAAATCACAGCTGAACAGCACACTAAAATGTGATTCAGAAAACATTTGAGGGGAGAAATAGGCGGTGGAGAAACAGAATCTTGATTCATATTTGCTCAGCACTGCCTGTTTGACAGTTTCATCTGAGTTTTGCGAGGCTGGTGTGTTGTGTTCAAAATGCATGTTCAAGTCTGGACCGGTGAGGCTCCTCTGTCAGTCATCATATAAATTCTGCTCAATGTGAAATAAACACTCATGATCGGCCCATAGGAGATCCAGGGCTCTGAACAGGAGAGTGGCCAGACCAATCTGCCAGAGCATATTAAACATGAGCTCGCAGATTTGTCTGGTTCCTAAACTAGGTTTGTCCTGATGCAGCTGAAACAATGATCACTTTCCATCCAGTGCTGCAGAGCACCAAAGTCCCACAGAGGGAATCCTCTGAAACTGCAAGTTCTGCTTGAGGCTTGACACAGCCATGAAAAAGGCTAGTGCGTCCAATCAATGTCCACTGAAAATAAATTCTTATGCTTAATGTATACTTCTCATCAAAGAACTAGGGCTTTTCTCATTTGAGCTTAAATTTGGCAGCAGACAGAGTAGTATGCACCAATCACTGAACAGTGCCAGGCTCCACTCCAAGGATGTCTGGGTCAAGCAGTGACGTTTGGATACTATTGGAATTTTTTTCCTCCTTTGAAGGCCAAATAATAACACTGTATTTTTTGACAGTTTGTCCTCTAGGAACAAATGGCTCTACTCTGATGTCCTGTCTACACTAATAGGCCTAATAAAATCATTTTGGTGGGAGATTTTAATTAACATGTAAATGACATTAGCTGTGAGTTCTTACGTGTATTGAAATTAATTAATTTTAATGCTCTCTGAAGATTAATATATTTTTAATCATCCATTTGTATGACTTATATAACATTTATGTAAAGGATGGATGGATTTATGTAACTTGTGTTTCTACTGAATTTGAACTTAATGACTGTGTAAACCTGCTTACAGGTCTCACACCTTTAACACTGACTCCATATACATGTTTTTCACACCTATTTTTCATTCTAATCTCACCCATCTCCCCTTACACTAAGTGAGGTCTTTAAATAAATTGCATCTCTCAATTTTAGATAATATAGCTCCCTTTGTGAGAGAGTGTGAAAACCTCAGGTGTTAACTCTGCTACGTGGATAAATGATCATATTCACCTTTTAAGTGTGACTGGAGAAAAGTGGAGAAAACGTGGAAACTGACTGAGCTCCATGTCGACTATTTCAGCCTGGTGGAGCTTTTATGCTGTTATAATGTTAAGATTAAGGATGTTAGAGCTACAAACTGTAGATATTTTCACCAGTAAAGACGGAGGTTTACTTGAAGCCACTGATAAAACTGTTTCTGCTTCTCTCCCTGCTACTCTTGACTACACAAATGTATTTGCTGTTTTATCAATAAGATTAAGGATATAGAATCTACTGTCAAAACCTCTGCCACAGTCCAAAAAGAAAAACGTCCACTTGTGTCACCTTTAGTTTGCGGTAAAACTGTTTATCTTATCGTTTTAAGGCTGTATATGTGTGTTTGTGCCTGTTTACCTTTGTATTAATATAAATATAAATATAAATATAAATATAAATATAAATATAAATATAAATATATATTAGCTGTGAATATATGGAACAGTTATGTAAGTTTAGTACTTGAGTTAAGAAAATGTACTAAACGCATCACCTTTAGCCAGCATGAGATATTGTCCAATGCCACAGTTTCTCGCATATTTAAAGTTGAGCACTTGCTTGGCTGATTAGAGGACATTCACATAAAACACCACCCAAAGTACCTGGAACTTTTAGTTCCAGTAACAACTTTTGAAGGAACTACAAGGTTCCTTCAGCCCTTTGCTGTCTGTGCTCCATGGTCTACAGACATATGAAGACAAAGGTAAGGCAAATTAGTCAAAAATTAGTCTGCTGCCATATGAAAAAACAATGACTACTATACTACAGACACAGGTCTGGAGTTTGTAGTGGGTCTATATGGGGTAAGCTTTCTGATTCAATGCCAATCATAAATATTAATGCTGCAAGCCACATCCCCAAAGTTCTTGTACTTTTGGAAGTACTACTCTCAATCTTGAACTTTCTTGGGGATAAGATAATTTCGCTAGAACTCAAGTTAGGGCCCTGGACCCTGCAATGGAAAAATGCTAAGTTCCTCCAAAGGTTTCTCGTCCCTGTAGAAAGTTCCTGCTGTGAACACATTATTATACTATGTGTGACACAGCGTTTCAGTTCACCACAGGCTTGGTGGTGATGTTCAGTGTCAGATCAGTACAGCTTTATCTCCAAACCTTTTTTGAAATCTTCCCTCTCCCCCAAAATAACTGATATTCACCTTTCTTAGGTGGCTCGTCTCTCTTTTTATAAAAGTTAATCATGTGTTCTTTCTCTCACCTCTCACCTCGCCATGTTTGATAGAAAGGCTGTCAAGTATCTTACAGATTAAAACAAACAGAGGTTTCTGTCCCAGCTAAATTACAAAACCTCAGTGTACTCTGAGGAAATGTGGGAAGTAGCATGGGATGAAATATGTCTGAGTCACTCTAATTGGTATGGAATGTGTTAAAACCAAGATTTTGTCAATCCCCAATTAAGCTGCTCATCTTACAAAATGTTAGAGGCTCCAGCTGGAAATCCAACATCAGTGGTTTGGAGACTGACTTTCTTATTGCACCCTGATTCAGGAAAGTTAGCCGGGACATCAGCAGCTCTGTGCATAATTAGTTCATGAAACAGTAAGAAGTCTGTGTAATTTCATTTGGAATTGACTCCTTGCCCTCCATTCCATCCCTCCGGAAAACTCAATCTCCAAGGAGTCGAGGGTTCTTCTCTCTTTAATAACAGCTAAACACATCAACACTGCTCTTCCAAATGCCCCCCCAAGCAGTTAGGAACAAAATAAGAGATGGAAGTCTAATGAAAAGAGGTTTAATAGAAGAGCAAGGCAAAGGTGGCTCAGAGGCTTGCTGCTGTTTAATTCAATGGGATGCTCCTGGTGCCTGAAGACTGGCCCATTTTAATTGCACTCCTCTCTCATTTATAAAAGGAAGTATGCAGCGATACAGCTTTAATGAATCTGAAAGAGAAGGCAGGCTATTCAGTGTCTTTCTCTCACACGCATTGAAGGATAATGTGATTGTGCTGGTTAGGCCCACTGTTTTGGCACAGCATTGTTGCATACAACTGCCAGCTACATACACACAGACACACACAACACACACACACACACACACACACCTACAACTACAAACACAAATGCGAATGATTATTAGCATTAGAGAAGAAAATGCAGAGAAAATACATGAGGAGGACATCACAAATAAGTGAAAGAAAGACCAAAAAAGGAAAGAACTAGTGTGTGTGGTGTGTGTGTGTGTGTGTGTGTGTGTCAGTCAATTGACAGATGTTGTCAACGTGATAGTATCACAACCATGCAAGATGCAGTCATGACTCTTTACAAATGTGTAGCTGAGATCAAAATGAAGACAGATTTTGCAGATGGGTGTGGTCCAAAGTAGTAATGACTACTGAGGACTGATGTGATCCCATCACAAGCTGGTCTCTAGTTGTTTGTGTGCCTAATGTTTTAGGGGGTGATCTCACAGAGATGCACTGTCAGAAACACGATGTCAGCAAAACCATTGTTTTCCTATGGTACAGCATACCTGGTGTGCGCGCCTCTTTTGGACCACACAATGAATTTTTTCCTCGCATTTTTAGATGTGGATAAAACTAAAATATTCCCAACTTTTCAGCACAAGGAACAGAGTTGCATCACTCATCAGTGTACTCATAGGGGGCCTATGTTGCCTGACAGGTGCACCAGCTGTTTCACCTTTGCAAAGGCATTTTTGAATCTGTAGCCGTGCATCTCAGTATGATAGCCTGCTTAGAGTGGACAGGACAGGAATGATAGAAACGGGGCTATAGTGATCCGCAACTTAAAATGAATGTGGGCCATTGTCTCACCCTACACACATGCACACACACACAGACTCACAGGGTGAAAACAATAGCACCCATGCTGTTGCAGCTGGTAAAGAATATAAAATAAAAGGAAACCGGCTCAGCCATCTAAATCATCCGCTCCATCCTTTCTCCCATCTTTTCGGGGATTTGATCAATAATCTCATCACAGCCATAGTCGTTAATCAATAACTCTATATGGACTCAATCAATAATCTCATCATTGACTTAATCAGTGCAGCACCTATCAGTCTCGCATGAATCAATGTAACAGTGACATACAGTGAATCTGGTGATCGTTATCATGATTATCAACATCGCACGACTGTTGTCACTATTATTATTGTGACCGCAAATAACATCAACCATCAGCGGCGTCTTTATCATCATCACCACCGACACCATCGGCTCTCTCCAGGGTTCACAAACAGTGATTGAGTCTACCTGAAACACCACAACAAAACACCTCGATAACAACAAGGAAAGCAGGTCAGAGACTGAAGGGTGGGGTGAAGCTTACCTTCGCCATCTGTGCCTGGACTCCGCTGGCTTTGAGCGAGGCCACAGCCTTCTGGGCTGCTGCAGGGCTGTCAAAGTCCACAAAACCATAGCCTGTAAACACACAACACAGGAGAAACAAACAGAGGAAAAAGATTAACAGTTAAGGTTGTTCTGAATATTACTGAGCGAAACCAGCCAGTGTTCATTTCTGTCAGAAATCCAAGCCTGCATTTTGTTTCCAACACTGCATAAATCCTATAAATGTGTCAAAATCAAGTCAGGTCACGTATCTAATGAAAGCTGCTAGTTCCCCCATTAAATGTGTTTTAGCACAGAACATCAACAGAATTGGTGTCATAACAGTAACTCCTGCCATCCTGTTTATGATCCAAAAGATCCTCTAATGTCTGCACAAGTTTCTGTGTGCTACAGCTCTTTTTAATGAAATCATGTCTGTGATTTGTAATGACTCTAATGTCTTTTTAGTGCATTAATGGCTGCTCACCATGCATTCTCTGTAGATATATTCTTTACCACGTGTCTGACACTGTGGGCTGCCCTTGGAAAAATCTTGGAAAAAGGTGACCCCTCGCCCCCCTTAGCTTACTTGCTTAGTTTCATTCGATTCCAGGATGTCTACGGGATCATGATTATGTTATCTGATCCCACAGACATGCGATAATTAAGCCAAGATAGCCTAATATTGCTGTTTAACATAACTTCAGACTACACCAGATACATAAAAAAGTTCTGTCCAAATGCATTAACTATATGTCTGGTACAGCCCAACTGATACTGGACTTTTGAGGTCAATACTGATATTAGGGAGTAAAAAAAATTCAATCATTGGTATTAATTGGTGTTTGTTAACTTTTATTATCTTTTTTTTATTTTATAGGCAGCATTTTGTGCATATTTAACCCCTTTTCTAAATTCAAGTTGTTTTATTTGTGTTTTTCATTTACACTTATTTACAATTGTTAAAAATACCGGTGACTACCAGTAATATTAAAATTTTTTATTCCCTAATATCAGTATTGGCCTCAAAAATCCTGTATTGGTTGGGTTCTACCAGAGGTATAGTGTTGGGGGAATTTTTCTGTTTTCACACTTTCCCATACAATTAATAAAAGCTTTATGACAGACCGTTTTCATGTCTTTGGAGTAGTATGAAGTTATGTCAAACAGCAATATTAGAGTATCTTGGCTCAACCATCAAGTGTCTATAAAATCAAGTAACATAATCATGATCTCAAAGACATCCAGGAAGCAAGTAAACTGAGGAGGGTGAGGGGATCTTTTTCAAGATGTGTCTGAGGGGCGGCCCACAGTCTCATAAAATCCCTGCTGCCTATAAAAATAAAAAATAAGAAAATAAAAACAATCTGCAATGGTCAACATATACACAGATACCAATATATACCGATATAGCTGTGCTAGGCCAATATCAGGCCAATAATATCAGCCAACCAAAATATCTGTCTGACCTAATTTCTGGACTGTCTCTTTAACCACACACACATTTATTATTATAAATGTATGTGATCTCTTCTTTAGAACTAATGTAATAACTAATGTAATAACTTCTATTTCCATTCACTGAGCCTCCCCTGAATCTGTTCGTCTGGCCCGCCCCCCACTTTGAAATACCATGTGTAATGTGACTTCTTTAGTTTCACATGTAAAATCTGCTGGTTTCCTGCTGTCTAACATTTATTATCCCACTGCATTGCATGTGAGCTCATTTTGTCCCTGAATTACACTAAATCTGTCAGTACATACAGGGTTCCTATAGTAGTGGTCAATAATGTGCAGCTCTGCACCAGTGACATCAAGAAAAATTCTCTATGTTTAATGCAGCGATTAAAGTGATTCAGGGGCTTGTTCAAGAAATAAAGATGCAAAGAGAATGAGCATCAGTCAGTTTTACTGCGATAAGATCTGCGTCATTTTGTGTGTGTGTGTGTGTATATGTGGACAGTGTTATCTATCAAATTGTTGATGCGTTGGCGATCTAGGTCGGGCCCTACAGGAAGCACTGGAAGACAAAAGGTCTGAACACGCACATATCAATCTCTACTTTCAGAAATACGCCCATGTTTTACTGGGTCACATGGGTGGGGCTAGAAATAGATGTCAAGTAGACAAAAAGAGACAAAGCCTGTCTGCAGTGTGGATGACAGTTTGCATGCAAGTGTGTGTGTGGTATATGCGAGCAAAGCCGAGAGCCTGTTAGTACAAGGATGGTTCTGACTGTGTATTTATGAGAGAGACTAATAAAGAGAGAGACTGATACGCATGCAAGAAGCCAGTGGGAGAAATGTTGGGAAAGCACAGCAGCTTTGAAATTCCAGCTGTAGTTTTGAGTGGGCTGCGTGTTAACACAATTAACTGATCCACATTTCAAAAGCCTCACTTATTACAATCCTAAATGTAAACATGTTAAGAATGAGGGGATACACTACTGCTTGCACACACACAGGCACTTCACTCCTAACATCTGTTCTTGTCTGACGGTCTTTTCCAGGATCTGGAGCCATGCACACTCTGTTTTGCTGATAAGCAGATGATTTTTTATTGTTCAAAGGCAGCAAGCTGCTTTCACAGCAAGATACGTACCGCACATGCAAATATTTATACTGTTGCTAATGAGAAACCCATCATTTAGCCAAAATAGGATAACAGGAACAGACATGCAAGTTCTTACTCCAGTACGTATACATATAGTATGCACACATTAATAACACTGACAAACACAGATCCAGACAAGCATGATACACACATATGCAGAGAAAACAGATTCATAAATATATGCAAGCATGCTTACACATGCATGCATAGTTTATTTAAATCTATATTTATCTAAGTAGGACCACACTGAAACAGTTGAACTAATTGCGAATGCACAAACATACAGTATTCATCAGAAGCCTGGCAGGGTGCTTTCATTTTATTCCAGAAAATTTTGACAAGTTTCATATCTTCCATCTCACACTTTAACTAATGGGTGTTTGTTTAACTGTGGATTGTCCGTGTAATTAGTGAGGAAATAAAACCCAAAACACAGTTCATAATGGATAATTCAATCACCACCAGAACAAAACAGAAGCCTTTTGATGGCAGTTGTTCAACAATTATCTACAATGCATATGGCTGTTGAAATACAGTGACTTTATTGATAAAGCTGGTGCTTTAAAGGGGAACTCCACCAATTTTAGTCTGTTTTAAAGGGTTGTATAAAGCCTTTTGAAGCTGTACAGGTAGCTCATCAAAATACCAAAATCTGATCAAATGCCTCAAGTGATGACACTTGAGTTCGCATTGGTTGGGTCTGAAGAATACAAGTTTGAATTTAAAAAAAACCTGAGGGGGTGGCATTAGAAATAAGTGGCCTTACTGGATCTTGGAAGGCCACTCTTCATTTCTGCTTGAGGCTTGCAGCATGAGGCTACATTACCTGCTACTACTCTGCAGCTGAGAGCCATTGGTGTTTGTTTTTTTTCAAGTGCCTATCGAAATTTTGACAATCTAACTGGTAAAGAACTCTTTTCAGGACAGATAAGGTGGCTTCTAAAATGTGATGAGCTGTATGAGTTTCTGTGTACCGGCAATATAAGTTATGACGCCAAACTTTATCAGAGCTTAACATAATATCATATCTATAAAGTTTCATTTCATTATTGAGATCCATCGGCCACTGCATAAAACAAATTATATTTACGAGAGCATAAAACTCCTCAACAGCATTGTGACTCCTTCAGAGGGACTCATTTAACATTGTTCATTTGTTAAGCAGTTTAGTTAAACATTTCCATCTCTGCCTTTGTAATAATTAAGTGTGAAATTCATTATGGATTATTATGTTTCTGTGTTATGATGGCAGCAGGAGTTCAATGACACGGCAGGTCCACATAAAAGAATATAATTACACTCAGCATCAATAACCTGGGCTCTTTATAGGCAATTTTCAATTATTTAGATCTGTACAGGATGTAAAGGTTTAGGTTTATACAAAGTAAAACTACTACAAACAAATAAAAATCTATAGTCTGTTGTTTCACTGTGTGTGTGTGTGCGTGTGTATAATGTATAATGTATAATGTAGCATGACTTTAAATGATTTTTTAATGTAATTTAATTTATTTAAATAAATGTAACTTATTTAATTTATTTAATTTTATATCAGAACTAGAATGCTTTAAAAAATTTAACAACTCATTATATTACTCCGTCGCTCAATCCTGTATTTATGCCTAATGAAATCAACTACTGTAGTGTAAGCAACACTTTTTAAAAAATCTACCCATACCCTACTCAACTCAAACAACCCAAACTAATGAAGATAATGAGTACTAGCCAATCAGAGTCAGAGCAGGGCAGGTCATGACTTTGCCACCCTGGGAAAAAAATGCACACAAAAACTTTTTCTATCTATTTTAATTTAACTTACATAGTGCAGTAGTATCATATTTTTCCTCACATGGTTTCAGTATAATAACATAGCTGATTGACTGATTTGTGTATTAGCATATTTGCACAGCTTTAATGCAGTTTATTTTTTTGAAGTTGAACACAGTCAGTGGGATATTCATAATCAGTGGTAGTAACTTCTGGTGCTAATAGGACATCCTGCAGAGTGAAATCGTAGCTCTGTACCGGTGTAATCGGCAGATTGCACCAGTTTACGGCCATTAAACTAGAGGCTTGAGACTTTAATCTGCAATGTAACCAAGAGCCACATCTTGGAGCTGCTCTGTTTACTGTGATTTACTGATCAACTGTGTAGCTCATATCAAACGTGTCCTCAGTATTATAGTACCAGAAAATTGAGTCCATGCCTCAAGAGCCTTGTACATGATCTCTAAATAAAATATTGAGTAGTTGTAGATGTTGGCATGTAATCTAGCTTTGCCCTGCACATTTTAGCTCGTCCGAGTTTCAGCTTGGCCAGAATGATATGTCACATCATTCACCCATCCAGAGGCATGAATGATAGGGACATTTTTTTTTTCTCCAGGTGCTCATCTCATTGACTAGTTTGGTGTGATAGCCTTGAAATCCACCATTTGCTTTGACTGTATTTGTCATTCAAGGAGATCTGTGTTTTCTGAACATTTATTTCTCTCCACTGATGTCAGAGTTCAAGTATCAGCGACAGACACACCCCAGGATCTGGTAGGGATTCATTGTCTTGCTCAAGGACACTTCAGCTGGATGGATGCTTGATGTGAGCAGGCACCTGCCTTCCAAGCTGCTAAGCAGTTTCCCAAATCATTATGCCGTGCATCTGCCCGACATGTAATATGTTCATTTCTATATAGCCTTTACACTGAAAGTGCACAGAGAAGTCATTATTTGCATCTGTATCTGTATCTGTTCAACCCAAAAAATTATCTGTCTCTGTATTTGTATTCAGATAGAGGACTGGTGGGTGTGGTTTATACCAGAAGCTACATCAATCAAGCAGTTGTTTTATTTTCTAACCTAACATTCATTGCAATGCAATTGTTATGCCTACGAAGCATCAAAATCATTTAATTTTTTGGGTCAGGGGAATGGAAACAAGGGAAATGGCTGGGGCAGATTTTTGTCTGGTATTGTATGACACTAGTGAATGCTTGATTGTCTCTTCTGCCTATAATATAAACAATAAACAGTTGATCACACAAAAAAAAAAAAAAAATCATTGAATTTTTCCATACATTCCTACAACAGGGAAATTTACAACAGGGAAATTTACAGCAATGGGGAAATATCCTCATTCTCCTCAAAAATCAGGAACTGAAAAAAAAAAAGTTTTATAAATTGTCTGTTTTGCATTGGAAATAGAAACTCCACAGTAAAGACACACAAGTATGTAAAAATTTCCTTGATTGAAGGGAATCATTATGGTGTATTAAATCAGTTACTGGCAGACTCAGGCTGTATGAGGGGCAGTGGCAAAAAATAAAATAAAATGGGCACCAGCATGCTGAAATCGGAATGAATCTTGCCATGTTTTGTCCACTTAAACAGCACCCTAGGCCACTTTCTCATGTTGTCTTGGCCATTTAGCCACTCTAAAGGACGCTTTATCATGTTTTGTCCATTGTAAGGACACTCTGGGGACACTCTGGCCCTAACCATATTTTATCCACTAGAAAGGCACTCTAGAGAGTACTTTGTCATGTTTTGTCCACTGGAAGGACACTCTAGAAGGGCACTTTATCATGATTTGTTCACTGGTTGAAGGGCACTTCAAATTTTGGCCACTAGAAAGATCCTCTAGAGTGCACTTGATCAGGTTTTCTCCACTGAAGGGACACTCTGGAGGACACTTAATCACGTTGTTTTGATCACTGGGCCACTAGATGGCACTTTTCATGTTTTATCTATCATGGGGGCATCTAAGCATGTGCAGCATTTTATTCAAACCTGAGTGGAACCAGGGTGGGCGATTGCCCCACTGCCTCCCCCTTGAGTCCATCAGTGAAATCAGTGATTGATTAAGGCGGATGGACACTTTTTAAACTATGCTGAGGTAATCACGGAGCTGACATTTTACAAATACAAACGAGCAACTTTGGATAGAAGAAATATCTCTTTCCAGCGCATTATTTGTCCTTTCTTAAATAACATATTCAGACTCAGGTGCATCCGTACTATGCACAACAACCTACCGTCTTTAGTTCAGTAAAAACTCCTCTCATGTGTATGTCAGTGATAGCTCTCCTGGGCACTTTGATAAGGATTTTTCCAGTGAACAGAAGAGTGAAAATAATATCTGCAAATTATATAATCCTTCTGATTTGTGCCCTGTCCCTCCCATCTGTGGCCTTATGATGACACAGTGATGAAAATTCATCTTGCTCAGTCAGGCCTGACAAATATTTCACTCGTGAATGAAAACATTTATTATGAAGCGCCACACACACACGTGAGTACACACTCATATGCACTCATAGACACAGATGGAAGCACAGATAAACATGAGTACTCACACACACACAGACCCACACACACATCCCTAGCTCCCATCTAATCTCCTGAGCTCCCAGAGTTCCTGGCCTTGGGCCATTAGAATGGGCTAAGCGAGTACAGAGGGGAGAAGGAGAGACAGAGCTAAGGAGGAATGGGGGGAGGCAGTGAGTCTGGGGGAGAGGGAGAGAAGAATGAGATGAGCAAAGAGAAAGGGAGGGGGGAGGCGGAGAAAAGGCAGGAGACATGGAGACAGTGAGAGGGAGGGCGCTTGTCTTTGGGAAATGGAAATCCTTTACAATCTAAAGTGGTTTCCTCTCCCTTCCTTCCTCCATCCTGTGCTCTGTGCCCTCTCCCTCCCCCGGAGCTCCCACGCTGCTAACTAGAAAACTGTCAGTGTATTTAACATTGAGCCCGCTACAAAGCTGAGGACTTTACAAAGAAAATCTTTATATTATGTCAGAGAACAAAGGAAATGCTGCTTTGCTTTCTTTACTCACATGACAACTAATTAAACAGTAGGCTAATTCTCAAGACAGTGTGTTTTTTAGGGGTATAATTTTAATGCACCATTCATCAATATACAAACCCCAATTTGGAACGTTGCGTAAAATGTGAATAAAAACAGAATGCAAAATTTGCAAATACTTTTTGACCTTTATTCAACTGAATACAGTACAAAGGCAACATATTTTATGTTCAGACTGATACATTTCATTGATTTTTGTACACTGAATTTTGAATTTGATGCTTGCAATATGTTCCAAAGAAGGATAGGGGCCTTCACAGATAGCGCTGGTAACAATTTGGATGGTCTTTCTCCTCTTTAGCCCAGAGGACATGATGTCCACAATTTCCAAAAACAATCTCCTACCCTGAAATCCCTAAATTCCTTGCAGATTTGTGTTAAACTGTTACCAGTTCATCCGGTTATCTGTTGAATGTTCCAAACAGGTGTTTTTGAACATCCCATACCTTCCCCAGTCTGTTGTTGCCCCTGCCCCAACTTTTTTTCAAATGTGTTGCAGGCATCAAATTCAGAATGAGTACATATTTACACAAAAAGTTAAAGTTTATCAGTTTGAACATTAAATATCTTGTCTTTGTACTGTATTCAATTGAATATAAAATGAAAAGTATCATGGAATACTGTTTTCATTTGCATTTTACACAGCATCCCAACTTTGGGGTCTGTATTTATATTTTGCTCCGTAAAGCAACACCAACTTTTTAAGGACAAAGAAGCAAAGACGCCTTGTAGACAGTGTGTTTTTGAGTTCATTGAACACATTTCAGAACAACATAAAATCGTTTAGATGAAGTAAAACCATCACAGAAACTGGGATCACAAAGTACGGCAAAGGAAGACGACTTTATTTATTTACCTGTCTCTTTGTCTAGATCTTTCACGCTCTCTACCTCTATCTCTTCTTCCTCCCTGCAAAATCCTCCTGGAAAGAAGAGGCTGCCTGCTAAATCATCAGTTTCAAAGGGTCCCCTTCCTCTTCTGTCAGCCCCAGGTTATTTTTACCCCCTCCCTCCACCTCCCCGTGCCTCCTCCCATCCATCCCTCCCTCTCCAGGAGAACTCTCTGTGCCAATTTGTACTCTCTTAGTCACGCTAAGCACTTATCTTGTCCCCACTGAATGCCTCTGCAATCAAACCAACACTTATCCGGTTGTAAGGCATTCTAATGGCCGACTGATAATGAAACTCCTTCATTGTGAGTTAACAACTGGCTAAGAGATGTATGAAGTCTACATCACAAGCAGTGAAATTGCTGATGACGGCCATAGCCTCTAAAAATTGCCTATGTTGCTACAGCTGCAGCTACTGCATTCTGGGTATTGTGTGCATTAAATAATAAGCATATGGCTGAATGTATCAGTTTGCAGTTTGAAACAGTCTCTAATGTTTAGTATTCAGAAAGGCTTTGTCTGTAATATATATACAGTATAGTGCACACACACAAACACACACCACTTTTTGTCACTCACAAACACAAGTTCATTGCTTTAAAAAAAAATCCCCCAAAATACGTGGACTTTATGTACTTGTAAGAGAAAGGGAGGCAAACAATCTGAGCAGACACAAATAAAAGAAAAGAAAAAACAATAAATCATATGATTTATGTGCACACATACAACAGCTCATTCCTGCAGCTGCACACCAGAACAGGTGACTCCTCCAGCTACAAACGTTTGCTCTGCATTGATTCTTAGTACACCCACAACCCAAACCCATCACCAAAGTGTGACTGAATGTGATTAAACCAGGCCGTCAGCTTGCTGCTTGCTTGCCATCTGGAGCCATTAACTGATGTTGCAAACCATCCGATGACTTGCTGACTATCAAATCACAGTCTTTCAAAATCATCACAAAAATACCTGAATAGAGAAAGACAGATCCATAAACCAAGGAGCTCCAGTTTAAAGAATTTATTTGTGTGATTTTTCAAGCTCCAAGCCAGCTGGAGCTTGAAACATCAGTCCATTTTAGCCAGCATTCTCCTCCTCTTTTGCTGTCTGTTACAGTTTCCAGAGTCCCAATCGCTATGTGAAACAACAGCAACCTCCAGGCTAGCAACGGACATGCTTAAAATGGCAAGTTATCGCTAACACTAACCTGGTCACTAAAGGTACAAATGTAAACAAGGTAGCAAGAGTTCCCTTTTCTTTTGCTGGGATGTAGCCATTTTAATGACAGAGCTCACCTCCCCAAGTACAAATGTTGCACTAGTACAATTGTACTAGTGCTATAATTTGAGAATCTAGGGTTTAAAGGAACAAGCGAGAACGTTTTTTCCCCCCTGTTCCAGAATAATAATGGGTTCAGCCAGACCTTCCTCCAGCACTGACACAGCACTATAATGAAAAGGAGATAGGTCTGTCTATGTGAGACTGGCCCATCACTGAATACTTTCCAGCTTCCCTACTTTGTTTGTGGCTCTCAGCCCCAAGCCAATTAATTCCTACTGAAGATATAAATCTTTAAAAAAGGTCACAATTATATTGCTTCATTTTTAAAAAGGCTAAGTAATTATCTCAAATGTTACACAAACAGTAGCAGATAGTATATTTGATGATGTTGCTCTAGTGAGCATTTATGTAGCAGGATTGACTCAAAATAAACAACTGCGGTCATGTCCATGGGAATGAAGGAACATGTCACACAGTACATTGACGTTTTTTTAATTGTTTTTGGACAACAAAAGCTCAGTGTGCCATGAGCTCAATGGCACAGAGGGAAATGCTATATCAGACTTTGGCTACAAAGGCAATACTTGTTGACAGGATCAATTCATTGGTGGTAATAAAAAAAAAAAAAGTAGAACATCACCTCTTTAGAGCAGATTAAGGTTGGTTTTGGATTAATTTGTAACCACTGGATGTAAATGGCCTTTTCAAATGCACCGTGATCTTAAGTAAAACAGATTATTTTTCATTTGTAAATCACACTTAAAAGAACCATGAAGCCAATTGGCAAATATAATAATCATAAATTGGAGCACTAAGGCTGTACTGAATCAGGTTTTTAAAACTCCATTTCAAGCACCACCAATGAAAAAAATTTAATGAGTTGGGAAAATGGAAGAATAACTGATAATTATCACTGGGTTTATAGAATTTTCTGCCTTCCCTTCGGCTATGCTGTAATGATGTCAGGACAGGCATTTCAATATGCTTTCAGAGCTCAAAGCCATATTTGATTATATGATGCCAAAGCAGGTACTGTACTGTACTGGAGCGATGAAGTTTGCAAGATTTATACAACCAGCCAATTAGAAAGGTTCAAGATAATAACAGAAGTAAAAAAAGAGTATGCAGGGCTGATCCAGTGAAGTCTGGTGTTCCCATTATAATGTTAAGACATGCACGACTGCAATCATTTACTCAAAATATTTTATCTTAAGTAATCACAGCAGATGAAGTCTCAGAATTCACATTAGCATCGTTATCAATCAGACTGGCTTTTCCTTCACTCATACCATTGACGCTGATACGCTGATTACGGGGCATTTGTGCTGTTGTCCCAAACCATGTCAGTATACCTTTTGAGTACAGCCTCAGCAGATGAGCAGCAATCATGCTGAACACATGCTCTTGTGTGCCTCTTCAAAAGCAGACGACTACAATCATATTGATTAGTGTTTTGTTCAGACCACTCCAACAATCAAGCAGACTCTCATCAGAAGACACTTGAGTCAGCCTCATTCACCACAGAGACTATTTGAAACACATTGTGGCGATTGTATGGTGTTCTCCGTTTTGATTTGTCCAATGACAACAATGCAAACATCTTGCTTTCAAAAGCTTCTTGACTCTGAGTATCATTAGGGTGCAATCCTGAAATGATCTTCATCGAGAAGTAAATCAAAATGAAGGTACTCTAGCAGTGCATCATTTAGTAGATTAAAGGATGACATGCTCATTCTGGCAGTCAACACTGTTGTGTTATATACAGTGTAAAAACAGACCCTTACCACATAGCAACACACGAGAGAAAAACACATGGTCTTGACTGCACACTGGGTGGCTCGCACAAGTTGAAGTCATTTATTTGATGTCACACTGTCTGTTGACAGATACTTTAGCCCATTGTTAAAACCTTTGGGTAGTGATTAATTGGGAACGCAAAAAAGTACCGAACCACTTCCTATAATGCACTGATTGGGCTTCCTTTAAGCTGCCAAGTATCATCAATTCACAATTGATGTTTTCCAGACTCAAATCTCTAACCAAAATCTGGAAGTTTATATAACCAGACTGATTATTTGTGATTCTCACTCACCTTTGCATTGATTGGTGTTCTTGTCCAGGATGGCCTTTGTTGACACAATCTTCCCATATCTGTGAAAACAACAATGAAACATTATGATCAGCCATTGAATTGCTTTTGCTGTTTTATCAGTATTGGTTGTTCTTTGAGTCTTTTGCAAACAAGGAGTAGAAATGCCAGTCGGTTGGTCAGTCATTCTGTTGGTCCACCAGTTTGGTCCAGACTGAAATACTTCAACAATTAATGGATGGATTGCCAGTAAATGTACAGACATTCATGATCCACAGAGGATGAATCTAAATGACATTGGTAATGCCCTGGTGTGTCTTGAGAACTATTGGGTGGGTTGTCATGAACTTTGGAACACACATCCATGTTCCAGTTACCAATAAGTAAAAATTTAACCAAATACCTGCAAAACTAATTTCCATTAGCTTCAGCTTTGTTTAGTGCTAATTAGAAAATGTAAGGATGTTGACATGCTAAAGTGTCATGGTAGATATGATAAACATGGTTTCTACTATTTTAACTGAATTTCCCCCAAGGACGTTCTTCTACTTAACATCACAGGTAGGTCTATCTGCAGGTACACAGTACTACAAGACACAGCTAATACAAGACACCCCACCAAAACAGACGCAGTTAAGCTACGTTTAACCAGCAAAACTACATGGTTAGGTTTAGGCACAAAAACTACTTGGTTATGTTTAGAAACAAAAATGTGTCCAAGAGAAACATACCAGATGTTTTGTTAGACAAAACCATCTGGGAAGTCGTACTTGGAAACTATTTGGAAAAGGGCAGGCACTTGGCAATATACTTGGCAAGTGAGTGGATAAAGCATCTCCCTATCACTGTCTATCATGGGCCAATCAATCACATCAACAAACCATATGACATAGACTCTTGCTGAAGCCAGCCAGTTGAAGCAAAAACATCTTTTCCATCAAGAAAAGCCTTCAGTGGCATTTTGCTCTTCTTTGAATACAGAAATAATCTCCTGTTCTGATATTACTGATACTATAGCTGCATCTACGCTATTCTCGCCATTGTTGTTTTTGCCCATAGCTGCCAGTTCCTCACAGGACGCTGATGGGTCCAAGCCACAGTGGTTTGGCCACAAGCACATAACTTGAAGCCTGGCACGATGGATTCTTGTGATGTTGTGAATCCAGCTGCCTCGCAAGGTAACAAGAGACTCCACTTTATCACAGTGAAAATTTCTATCTTTGCTTCTACCTATCCATTCTGCCCTTATCTGTTTCAAATCCCACCCGTAGGCCTCAGAACACAGACAGTACTGTCTCATAAAAGATGATAATAACCAGACATCTGTATGGCACCCAGGCCTGCTTGGAGGGTCTATAAGAGAGACAGACAACCTCCATACTTCTTTCTATCTGTTCTCTCTGCCAACTTTTAATGCCTGCTGTCCGTTTCGCTACCTTACTCCCTTTCTTACTTCGACACCTCTGCCTCTCTCTTTGTCTTCTCCCCTTTTTTCCCCCCTCCATCCCACTTCTATTCTCCAGCTCTCTGTTCTCAGAAAGAAGTTAATAATGTTTCTTATCAGCCCAGTCTTTCAGTGCTCCTGGAAAGAGATGACCGAGAAACAGACAGAAAACTGAGAAAGAGGCTGAGAAGGTATAAGGAGAGACGAGAGAGGAAAACAGGGACAGAGAGGAGAGGAGGAGAGAAGAGAGGGAGAAAAAGACGGAGACAGAAAGCTTGGATCGCTGAGATCAGCCTGGATCACTGCCTGGCTCTGTGGATGAGACTTTTTAATTAATGTTTTAACACTGCTGCACAATGACTGACTGGCTGGCTGAGTGACTATCAAGAAGATTGACAGTCTGACAAGCTGGCTGACTGGCTAGGTGACTGGCTGATGGCCACAGGTGAGGGACTGAAGTATATCCCCTCTTCCTTTTTAGAGAAAAAGAGGGAGACAACTACGGAAACGAAAAAACCAGGGGGAGATACAGTGTGGGAGGTTGCGAGCCGAGAGGGTGAAAAAAAAAAAGCGACGGGAGGGGGAGAGACTCTGAGGAATGAGAAATAGACGAGGAGAGGGAGAGCAGTCAGTCAAAAGATAAAAAGAGACACTGAAGGCGAGGAGGAAGCGAGGTAGTCAGGGAGCGATAGAGAGATAGTAAGAGGTGTTTAATAAAGAAGAGATCATTTAGTTGTCACCATCAGGAGAGTCTCTGTCAGCCAACTGCTACTGTCAGAACAGAGACTAGCTCGCCTGACAGCTTCACATCAAACTCTATTGGGACAGGAGACGTTAGAAATAAAGACAGAAAAAAGGCTTTAAAAGGCTGCTATCACACATAACATGACAGCCGAGCAGCTTATGATCTCAAAATTGGTAGAGAAAAATCACCACTTTTTGTTTAAACAATGCTCAATTTTCACACATTTCCCTGCAATTTAAGATATTTTTAGGGTATTTACTAATCCAGTGATTGTGACAGGCTAAAATCAAATCTAATGTGTCTCAGGGTGTGTGTGTGTGTGTTTTTTTTTTTTTTTTACAAAGTCATGGCTGGTGGTAAACAAGGTCCTTGGCCTGTGGTTTTGGGAGCAATCCAATGGTTGCAGACGTAAAAAACACACTCTGAGAAAACAAGGCAGGACTAATCGCCCACACATATACGCAAAGACAAACACACATGCAGACACACATGCAAGGCAACATCGTAGATCAAAAACACCAAAGTGGTAATCACACACATTACACACACCATCTGGCAATGCCCAGCTCTTTGTTGACTTCTGCCTTGCTGTGATTCAAACTTGGTGTGTATGTGTGTGTGTGTGTGTGTGTGTGTGTCAGCGTATGAGTGTAAACACCTACAGTGCTTGTGTGAGTGAATGTGCCTGGGCACATTTAAGCATACAAATACTTATGTGGGTGTGATTCCTTGCAATTGTGTGTGTGTGTGTCTGTATGTGTGTGTATGTGTGTGTGTGTGGTGCAGTGAATATGAATGCATGAGAAAGATCTCATGCACCATTGGTGTTTTGGCAGGTTGTTTTTCCCGGCAGAAAAGTGAAACATTTCCAGCCTGTTTTATTTGTTTGCATGTGTGTGTGTGTGTGTGCGCATGGTTGTTTGTGTGTGTGTGTGTGTATGTGATAAAGAAAGAGTGAGAGGGAGAAAGAGAAAGACAAAGATAAAGAAAGAGCTACCTGGCTCGACACATTATGAATCCTGAAAAAATATGTTCACAGTTGTCTGTTTTCACAAAGTAGAAAACAAAATACAGCGTGCATTTAACGCGTGGCTGTGTGTGTGTTATCGTTAGATTGACGTGTGTGACATAAAAGGAGAAGTCCAACTGTTCTCTCTCGAGTTATACAATTTGGCTGGACTTAAAGGTGCAATATGCAACATTCAGCCACACTAGATGTAAGTAAACAGAGTGTATTATATTACAGCTAAACAGAACACAAAACTATTGTACTGAAAACATTAATGGAGAGAAATAAATGATGAACTGACAGAATCTTGAGCTATCTTTGATCAACACTGCCTAGTTTCACAGTTTGATCTGAGGTTTGTGAATCTCCATTGCTAACCAGAGCCAAAATGGTAGGGATCTGCCTGGTCATGGTATATCTCATATTACAGCTAAACAGTACAGTAAAAAAATGTTTCTGAAAACATTTTAAGTGAGAAATAAGCAATGTAATCTTGATCCATATTTGATCAACGCTGCCTAGTTTCACAGTTTCATCTAAGTTTTGGGAGTCTCCAATTGGAACCAGAGCCAAATTGGCAGCTATATGGTCACGACATCTCATATTACAGCTAAACAGTTTACTAAATTATGTTTCTGAAAACATTTTAACTGATATATAAGTGATGTAGTAAAATAATCTTGATCCATATTTGATCCACACTGCCTAGTTTGACAGTTTCAACTGTGAAATGTATTTAGTTTCTGCAGTCTCCATTGGGAACCAGACCCAAACTGGCAGCTGCCTGGTTACAATATATCCTGTATTACAGTCAAACTTTTTGCTAAAATATGTTTCTGAAAACATTTTAGACGCAAAATAGTCAATGCAGTGACAGAATCTTGATCCATGTTTTATCAGCATTGTCCAGCTTCACAGTTTGATCTGAGTTTTTTTGAGCAGTATGTGTCCAGATGGCACTTTTTGTCCCAGTATTGAGTGAATAAACTCTGCATTTGTTTTGGTCTGAGATGCTGGCAGTCTACTGTGACCTCTAGAAGAAGTAAATGTTGCATAGCACCTTTAAAAACAAAGAGGAGAGGAGAGGAGAGGAGAGGAATGATGCCATGGCCTTGGGGAAATGTCAAATTACAACAACACTGCGCCCATTCAAAATGGTGTCTCACTCTGGACTTGATTCAGTGGTAAAAATTCCATTTTATCCAGGCAGCTACAACAATCTGCTATTGTGGTGAAGGAATGGAACAAAGTATTGATAATAGATCAGATGATGAAGTAAGGAGGTTGAGGAGAGCGTGGAATAAGAGGAAAGGAAAGTGCAGAATGTCCTGTTCTGTCCCATCTGGAACCATCTCATTGATTCCAGCAGAAGCCTGGAGCGAGTCGAAATAACACTGACCTGCACTTGACTCAACAGCAGTGACACTGAGACACTCATAAAAACTATTCAAATACTTACAACATACCAACAAAGGACTACAAAGAAACAGATGGTCAGGGTTAGCACTTCCTTATTCCATTACTTCCCATTGTGCCAAAGAAATAGTGAGTGAATACGCTCTGAAAGGGATTTGAGGATGTAATTTGTTTCCATTGGATGTTCATCATGACTAAAGTGTCCATAATGAAGTGTGAAGCAACAGAGGAGCCATTTTCCAACAAGCCTGACAAAGAGATCTAAGCCACAGCTTCATCTGTAGTTCTGTAACCAAACTTTTCTCCTCCTTGGAATATAAATACAAAAACGCTTGTTCTGTGGTTTCTGCCATTGTATACACAGGATGACATGGGACTGGAAGTTTATTTCCAATCTCCTACGCCTATTCCCATTTCCTGTCTTCCCAGTTCCATAACGTTTGTCATCGTCAGTCCCATCCAGATGACACCACTTTTACTCCCAATCCTGAGACAGGAAATCCTGATTCCCTGTGTGTCTATGTGAGTTTATATACCAAGAACATGGGTACTTGTGAATACAGTATTCAACAGAAGATGTGATCAATGCCTATTTTAACAACTGAGAGATGAAGTAAATATAAAGTTTATCAAGTTTATTCTACACTGTCCATGTGTTTACGGTCTTTGTTGAAAATTCTGACAAAAATGCAGGCCTAAAGGCTTTTTTTTAATACCAAAACTATGATGCATGATGCATTCACAACCTCTGCAAGATCGAGGTAATGGTGAAGAATAATGAAAGCTAAGTCAGCATACATTATAAAAGTAAATATGACTGGATATTGAATCCACTTTTGAAGCGCACGTACTGGACGTATCATTTAAAAAAAAACATCTGCACATCAGAGTGGATATTTTCCATGATTCATAGGTCAAAAGCTGTTAAAACCGCGGTGTCTCACTTTCGTACTTTTTCCATTCATGAAGTCCATTAAAAGTGTGTGACAGTAACAAGCCCTCCTGTTCATCCAGTTTCTACTTCAGTCTACACTTTTCAAATGCAACAACTGCTGCATAGATTGCTGTCAGTTCACTAAGGCACCATCAGTAAATCACTGTTTGAATGACGCAACAACCAATGTTGTTGATATGCTGATTTGCCCACGGTGGTGAAAATTATGATTGAAAATGATACTAGAGTAAGTTGGTCTCACGTAGCACACCTATTGTGATTGCTGATGTGTAATTAACTTATGTTGCCTAATTATTTGAATAGAAAATACTTGCAGTTTTTTAATAGCTTCCATGTTGCATGACACAGTGACTAATAATGAATACTCTAAGACAGACATCTTTTTATTGGATTTTAGTGTTTCACCTTTTTTATATTTATATTTTTATGGAAATGATCAGTGCCCTTTTGTCCTTTTTCTCTCCAGTTTCTTTGTTTGCCTTTATAGGGACAGTTCACCCAAAAATACATATTTTTCCTCTGGCTTATAGTGCTATTTATCCATCCACATTGTTTTAGTATGAGTTGACTCGTCATGACCCAGTTACTTGTTGTGAGCAGTTTCATGTAAGAAATCTTTCTTTCTACTAAAAAAGAAAGTAGCTCCTACATTTAGTCCCATTATAATTGAGAGAAGGCAGACATCTCTACAAATCTCCAAAACTTGGCAACTCACATTGTATCTAGATGGATAAAATAGCACTCTAGGGCAGAGGAAAAATATGTATTTTGGGGTGAAGTGTCTCTTTAAGTTGTTCATGATTTTTTTCAGTGTGTGCCCAAACTGTGTACAACCAGGCGTGCCATAAATGTTTTCCAGCCTTTCCTACCTTTGTCTCAAAAAACCCTGGTGTTATTTGTTTTCAGGCTTCAGACTGAAATCCAAATTAATAGACTTAGTCTCATTACCCAACCCATAACCCTGCAGAGGGTCATTATGTCAAAAAGTTGTTTTTATATCATAAAGTATTCGCCAGGAGTACCTGGCTAACCTTAAATTCTCTGTTTTATTTGGCTTCATAGACATGCTACAAAGCCCAACAACACAGCACAAAGACTGCCTTTCCACAGCATCGGTCGGGGTTGCCTGACAGACTGACTTTCATATGACAATCCTTTTAGGACAGGCTACGTGTCTTCTTCGACACATGGAAACTCCTCAGAATCCTTTCCAAAACCCGACTTTTGATTTTATTTTTTTTTTCTTTTCCACCAAGAAATGCAATACACTAAGAACAGTAAGACCAGTGAAATTGACAGTATTTTCCAGACTGTCAATATTTAAGGAGGAAAGTCAATACGAAACTGAGTGCACCCAATTTTGGCAGGCTTGACAAAATCTGTGTGCGCCCTGGCTGCGTGCGTGTGTGTGTTAAGTGTTAATGACAGTCCTCGGAGGGCCCTCACAGCATCAGATCTGTGTTTTCATTTCCTTGTGGAACACCGTCAGCCTATCGATGTTCACCGTTTGATGTCTACTGAGCCAGTTGCCAACCACACACACACACCTCATACACACACAGACACATCATCATTGCTCTCAAGGATGTCTGTGAGTGTATACATTATATATGTGCACGCTCTGTGAGTTTGTGAGTCGCATGTGTTCCGTCTCAGGCTGTGTGTGTTTGAGCATGCGTGGGTGTGCGCACATGAGTGTACACGCCGCTTGGTCTCTGTGTGTGGTATCTCCTAATTGGGGATCCAATACAGCTGTCTTGTCTCTTCCATTTCCCTCATTTTTCCACGTCTCTGCCAGTTAGACGCAGACAAACACAGAGGGAGGACTGAGAGAGTGCAATGCTTCAGAAGTTCTTCAGATTCATTCCCCATATGTACTTTAACATGTTCAGAAGCTATAAAGAAATGAAGTGTTTCCATGATGAAAAGGCAATGTGCGGTGAACTCAGAGAACGGCTCAATGTTACTGAAACGTTAAGTTAATCTGCCAAAAGGGTTTTGCATGATGTTTAAATCAGTAGCTGCAAGGCACTTTGGTTAAATGGTGCGTTCAGGAGTTGCTGGTGTAATAAAGTGGATAAACTACTGTATAACCACAAATCTGTGGTCATCTTAAGGTAAAGAAGTACAAGTATAAACAAAAAAGCCATTTTATTTTCAGAAAAAGCATTAGTTGGTGCTTTTCTTTACTCTTCTTATCCTTATTTTCCGTTTATCTGATAATGCTATGAGGGAGAGTGTAAACTCTTGCCATAGAGATTTATGTCAGACCAAATAACTGGGTATTACTCTATTTCAAATACAATGGTGGGTAAATTGAGTTTAGATGAGTGTAATCTCCACTACATCTCTGGCCATAACTCTTCAGAGAGCTCAATACCTTCTCCGGTTAGGGTCCTAAATATAGGCTCTTTTTATCAATATAATTACAGTGAAATTGCGTGTGACAAAAGAACATGACTGTTGACTCTAAGAGCTGGGTTATGCTAAAAAAGGATGGCATCTTGTCTGGCCTTGTCAGAAGGCAATAGTGTTTATACCTTGCAAGCATACTCGATTGTGGCATAAAAAGCCAGTCATCATAAAGAAGCAACACTCAAATGGGGAAGACAGTGCGTGCTTTCAGTCTCCCCTGGAAGGTATTCATGGTGTTGCACTTGGCTGTAAACACAAAAGGTGACAGACATAGATGTATAACAGGTGAAAAAGAGAATTAGAGAAAGAAGTTCAAACCCTGCTTTCTAACCTAAGATCAGCTGGTCAAACACTGTGTGAAGTGGGTTTGAATGTTTCAGAAAGTTGCAGAAATTGTCAGACACATATGGCAAATATGGCAGCTTGGTTAGTGGCCCTACCCGTCGCACCACAATGCTGTAGGTACTCCATTTGAGTCAGTTTTGCATGTGCATGGCTCTGCTGTCAATTTGGCAATATTACATTTCCAATGTTTGAGTAGATTTTGGGTTTAAATCAGTGGTGACTCAACTAGGTGGACTTTCTTGCTCTTCATACTTGGTGAGTCAACAGAATTTCAACACATAAAACCACAAATGATGCTACAGGTACAGCGTCATAGTTTGAAGCATAGGGGCACTAATCAAGCTGCCATATTTGATGCATTGGGAATGGGGACAGGCTATTTGGACATCAGTAAAGGAAACTGTCATTGTGACTAAGACTAGAGATTATTTCCTTTTAACTACGCATTCACATACACATCCATGCACATCATGGCTGCATTGCGTATCCTGCATCTGTTTGGAGCTATTGTCGAGCACGCTCTCAGAAATTACTGCTACATGTATGCAAACGCACATGTGGTTAAAATATATCTCTGGCCTGAAAATGTTCTAGATCTAACAGTGGTTCAGTCCACAAGATATCTGTCATTCCATATAAAAAAATGCACACCTTCCAACAACTCCAACTGCACCTTTTCAAAAAACAAGTTTAAGCAGCAATACTCCAATTAATTCTTGTCCGCAGTTTTGCTCATTAAACAGTAAGGTAATTAAAGATGGAATCTGTCTTTGAAATGTTAGATAATGCATTTCAGGAGAGAAAAATATTTCCGGGATTCAGGTTTCATATCAATCAACTGCTACCAAAACATCAAGCACATTTTTAGAATTTTTAGGGGAAGATTTCTGTTTTTCTCACTCAGCTGCTGCTGATTAATGAGAGACTGTGAACTCATTCAGTGTTTTATACACTTCTTAGTGATTTCTCTGAAGAGGCTGAGTGGCTTTGAGTGGTTAAAGCTCATCTGTCCTCATACAACCCAAGACAGACAGACAGACAGACAGACAGACAGACAGGCAGGCAGGCAGGCAGGCAGGCAGGCAGGCAGGCAGACAGACAGACAGACAGACAGACAGATAGATAGACAGATGATAAAAGTAGTGAATCAGTGGTAAGCGTGAGAGAGAGAGAGACAGAAAGACAACAAGTGTGAGTGAAAGCGAGGTAGCAAGAGAGAGAGAAATTGCCCTTGTGCTCTGCTTTAGATTCCGTGCACGTTCTGCTCTGTCCCCAGACGTTAAAAGTGTGTCCATAGTTTGGGCGACCGGGGGAGTGATTGGAAATGTCAGCTGACAACAGCACTTTTCACTGACACTCTGAGAACTGGCACAGAGACAGAGAGAGGGACAGAGAGGGAGGGGTGAGGTATGGAGGGAGGAAATGAGGAGGATGACAGAATGGGAAGGGAGAGGATGGTAATGGTGGGCGGGCTGGCACACACAAAAAAAGCCACGCTTGGTAACAATAAGAATGAGGATGACATTGATTTGAAAGAGTTGGTGTGTGTATGTGTGTGTGTCAGTGTCAGGGGACTATCCTTCCGTTATTCATTGTAACTGTGTGCATGAATGAAATGCCTGTCTGTGTGTGTTTGTGCGCATGCACGCGTGCGTGTCATGTCAGCGAGTGACAGGAAACTGCCACTCAGTCTATTTCCGAAAGCCGGAGAGATTTGGAAAACCCAAGGCTAAGACTGCTGCCCAATAGCACTCACAGCCCCCCCTCTCCCCCACTGACCTTTCCTAAATGTTACTGGCCACTTGGCACACTGACTGGGCCTCTAATGAAACTTTTATTGGCCCCCATTTTTCACCCTGTTTCTCCAGAAGCTCCAGGCTAAGTTGAAATACAACAGGCTTGAACTGCAGCTGACACGCAGAAGGGCAAGGTATTGTGTAAGTGTGTGTGTGTGTGTGTGTGTGTGTGTGTGTAAGTGTGTGTTATAGTCTTCACATTTCATCTTTACCTGCCTTTTTCTTCATTCCAAAATCAATTAGATCAATTAGAAATGTTTGTGGAATCATTTAAGCCCTTACCTGCTGAATATTTAACTCAATATATCATTTTCCATACATTTGATCATATGAGGTAGTAGCTGAAGGTAAACAAGACCCTCTGCTCTCGGTAGAGTTGTTTCATCGTTTGCATTACATTCTGTGTGGAGTCTGGTTGCCCTGTGTGGGAATGAAATGTGCAGAATCAGCTTTGACAAGACATACAAGCTAGACAAGTCCCAACTCAAGTCCTAGTCAAGTCCTAAACTTTGAGTTTCAAGTCCTAAACAAGATATAATGCAACACCGACTTTACCACCTCATTGATTTACAAAGTTACTTAGCTGTTAATGTTAATGCTAATGTTAGCTAAGGATTAGCTCACTAACTATGTTAATGTTAGCCTCGACTTACTGTATGTTTTGCAGCTTCAAACTGCATACTCCTCGGATGCTGTCGGATTGGTTCAAACAAAGCGAATCAGGGAACGTAAGTGTTGACTTGGGAATTAATGTTTGTTGATTGCTGAAGGTATCAAGTATTTTCAACGCAAAAGGCTCAAGTCCAAGAGAAGTAACAAATCACTGGTGTTCAAGTCCAAGTCCAGTTGCAAGTCAAGTCTAAAGTCATCAGATTTGTGACTTGAGTCCAGCTTGAATCCAAGTCATGAGTCCGCACCGCTAATGATCAGGACAATCACATTATTCACCAAGAAGAAGAAAAGCTGTGAGGGAAAGCTCTTCTTCTGGTGTCATATCAGCATGTTAACGGAAATGCGTCATTGGCACTGGTCTGCTCACACCCTTGGGTGTAAAACTGTTTTCCAAACTGTTACTAGGATGTTTATTACAAGGTGTCAGTGACATATTTTATGCCTGCAATTCCTGTCCAAGTCATTTAATGCTAAGTAGTGATATTCAAGTTTGCTCAAGTGAAGGGAATCAGTCCAGTTGGATGAGATGTGTTACAACTGCATGAACCTCCTCACTCAGGTTTCAGCAATTTTTTTGTAATCATACCACCTTTTCTATATCCTTTGTATCCAATATGTTCGGAAACAAAATAAACTAGAAGAGAAACAACTTTCATATTTATTACTTATTTTTATCATTGTCATTCTTTTAATGATTTTTTTAAACTCCATCTGCTGAGGGAGATCGACTGAAAGCGATCTATCTATCTATCAAATGAATGAAAGCACCACAGCTGGTACAGAGTGGATTTCGCGGTGAGACTGTTTTTGTCAAATTCTGTTTCTACGGTTAAGAATTAACTTTCAATCTCAGTGTTTACAGTCTTTTTAACAGAGAGCAATGGGACATTCACAACACAAACTGTGTATGACAATTGATGCACAGTGGGTTAAAATAAACACTGGATCAGAATTTGTTCAAATGTAACAAAGCTGCTGGCGAGTAATAAGTGTATGCCTTCATCAGCTCCAACACCAATCCTGCAGATCAGTTCTAATTTGGCTTTTACTAAAATGTTTAAAGGATTGGCAAATCAATGCAATTATGTTTTTATTCAGCCTAATTTTACAACTGTTATCACTATTCTCAAGTCTTTAAACAAGAAATGTCTCAAACTGTTAAAGATTGAGGGGTTTACATCTCTGTTGACTGATAGAAGGGTGTGTGTGTTTGTGTCCTTGTGCAGCATGTGTGTGTAGTTGACCCAAGTGCAGAGGGGAGCGGATGGGTTAGGCCCAGCTGGGTTGTGTTTTTTCCTCTGAGGAAGCACAGGGGAGGGACAGAGAGGTCAAGAGCAAACTGTTGATACTCATTATAAGCTGCTGTTGGACTCACGCAAAACTAATTACGACAAGCTGAACTGAACGGAGCCGGAGTGAATTGAGCTCAGCTGCACTGAAGGATGCATCTGCGCGGCGAGGACAGGGTCAGATAAAGTTGAACAGAACAGAGCAGAATAGAACTCACGGCTGGCAGAGTTTGATGAGGTCCTGGTCGGTGGTGGCTGGCGGCAGGCCTCTGATGTACAGGTTGGTTTTACTAAGCTGCTCCACTAGCCCTCCTCCATGACCACCTCCACCTCCTCCTCCTCCACCTCCACCTCCTCCTCCTCCTGTGGTGCCGGGGCTGGGTGGAGCCATGGGCGGAGGGGGAGGAGCATAGGACTGCTGCAGAGACGGAGAGAGAAAAGGAAAGGTAAAGGTCACTTAAGGTCACAACACAATACTTATTTTTTTCCCTTTGTCTGTGCTATAATATTCACTCATTTAAAGGGGAATGTGTAAGACCTTAGCTTTTAAAAAATGAGTACTGCAATCCAAATAATGAGTTGGAGCCATAAACAGTATATAAAATAGGTTCCATCCCTACTTAATATACAGTCTATCACACCCCCCCCAAACCCCACCCCACACCACCCCACCCCGACCCCCTCCTTTCCAGGCAGAAGGCTCATGCAATTTGCCTGCAGGCTGCAGAGACACTGAGCAGGAGTGCAAGACGAGGGCAACATGGCCTCGATTTTTTCCTGGGTGCTACCATTGTTGTGTGATGTCAGACAACTGCTTCTTCATGAGGTCAGGGTAGATGGATTGGTCCTGAGTTCACTAACAAAACATCATCTTTCTACTGAACTCTTATCCTTTTGCATAATCTCTTCCTGCATCAAGTCCCACATCGATATCTTGATTCAAGAGGAAGCACATCAAATTAAGGAAGCAGGATGTGTAATTAGTAGCATGCATTATAATCATGGTACCAAGTTTTACTATGGGAGCTTGTATCCATAACGATAACAGGCTGTGCTGCATCTTAGCAGCTGTGACTTCACCAGCTTTAATGATTCAGAGTGTGGTGTAAAATTTTAAGGGATCTATTGGCAGAATAATGCAGAAATTGAATATAATATTCAGTATGTTTTAATGAGTGTATAATCACCTGAAAATAAGAATTGTTTTCTTTTTATTGCTTTAGAATGAGCCATCAATGTCTACACAGCAGGGCACTGTTCCTCTTAAATAGAGGATGTCATTCTACAGTAGCCAAGAATGGACAAACCAAACACTGGCTCTAACAGAATCTTTTGGATGTTTTTTGCAAGTTTGCGACCAATGTAGGTTCTCCTACACACTTGGAAGGGGCAGGTGAGGCGAGATGTTTACAATTTGTGAGTTCCCCACTAGATGCCACTAAATCCTACACACTGTCATTATGTAACCTGCTATAAGTTAGTGTTTTTGAGTTACTGAACAGGAAATGTCTCCAGCCAGTGGCAGCTTTGTTTGATTTCCACAGTGTTGATGGACAGAAGGCTCTGAGCATGTGGTGTGTCAGTGGTGTGTGTCTTTGAGAATCAGCATTCAGTAAAAGTTGCATCAGCTGTTTTGATAGGTCATTTAGTCTAAAACTGAATCTTAAAATGTGATAATTTAACTTATGTAAGAGAATGGATCAAAAAGATAAAAGGAAATAATCTTGAATCAAATGACATTTTCTTGATACCAGTGATTTTCCTACTTCAAGGTACAGTCAACGATTTCTTAAACCACACATGACCGCAACGAGCACATTTACTGTGCTTTAAAAAGTTTCTGTTGAACAGAGGTGAGAACTAAGTCATTCTTTTGCCAGTTACAAGTAAGTCTCAAGTCCTTGCACTCAAGTCCCAAGTCAAGTCTCATGTCCTAAATTTCAAGTTTAAACTCCTAAACAAGTCATAATGCAATTTCCACCAAATGTAATGCCATTTTGACATGGAACTCTGCCTCTATTTTTGTAGAATTTTTAAAATCTGCCTCTGTGGAATAAGATATTGTTATCCTTTTAGCATCCAAATATTAAAACAAGAAAGTAATGGCAGATGTAGAACTATGTATTTTAACAAAGGCAAAATCCTTTGTGGCCATTCCTGTATAGATTTTAGAAGTTTATGAGGTGCACTTGAATGCACCATGAAGTCTGTGTATTTATATGTCAAAAGCTGACAAAGAAAGCAGAGGACAGAAGCAGTGCGCCCAACATAAAAACTCTCAACAGTGTTACAAAACATTCATGTAAAAATGGAAGATGTACCCGCATTTGGTGCTTTGTGGATGTTAATTTCACAATGAAGGGAAATGAACTGATTTATGGCATGCTTTTCAAATAATATATTTTTTATTCTTTTTTCTAAGACAAAATGCCCAAATCCAAGTGACGTCAAGATTCACTGGTTTCAAAGTCCAAGCTGAGTTGCGAGTTTTGTGAGACCAAGTCTTGTTGGATTTTGTTAAGTTGAGTCTAAAGTCATCATATCTGAGTCTGACTTGAGTCCAAGTCATATGACCCAAGTCCCCACCTCTGCTGTCAAGCATCCAGTTATGGGTGCACCAACCAGGCCTCCAATGTTTAATCCAGGCCTCGGTCCTTCATCACCCCTAACTTACTCTAACATTTCCTATCAGCCTGCATTGTCCAATTATACGGCTCGATGCTGACTAAATGACTTAATAAGATGACCATTTCTGGCAGGGAGGAAGGGCAGTGCGAGGATTAATGAGGGTTTGGAACTGACGGTTGCAGAGTTCACACCCACCCTGCCTACCCGCTGCCTTAGGCGAACTATTAGGTTAAGTTTGGAGGAAGTAAACAAGCCAGACGGCTCATATGACAACAGCATTCAAAACACACTGTCTGCTTCCTTGATGTTTGGAGCAAAACAGCCGCACTGGCTCGACAAAAAAATCTGGTCTCAGAATTGGTCCAACTGTTGAAGACCCTGCTGCAGTCTGAGATGATCACAGACCAGTTCCACCTTGTGCCACAGTGATGAGTGAAAAAGACAGAGAAAGGAAGCGGAGGGAAGGGAGAGAGACAGGTGAGACAGGGAGCCTGTGTGCTTGGATGTATACTGTATTAAGCGGATGTATGTGCAATCGTGTGTGAGCTTGTGTGTGTGTGAGTCGGTGTTTGTGATAATGACAGGTTGTCACCACACAGTGATGTGGAGCCGCAGCCAGCTCTGATATTAATCCATTACCTGTACTTCCCTCCACTGGCAGACTGCGCTAACAGGATCCAACACATGCACAGCAGACATGCAGCAGTAAAAGGAGACCGTGCCTGTGGAGGAGTGTCATTTACAGGCCAGTGCCTTACACTAACAGCCCAGAATGAGCCTATATACTTCAACAAAAACATGACAAAGTAGAGAGATGAAAAAAGCCCACACGGGGTAATACTTTATTTTAATGGCTGTGACAAATCCCACTCTATATTGCAAGTGTCTCCTAAAACCCTCACATTTGCAGTTTGGTATTTTTTTCCCCAAATATCTTACAATACTGTGTTCACTCTGAAAGTATTGTCTCTAGGTCAGCAGGCTACTGTTAATACAAATGTGAAAAATGCATCAATGTCACTAGTGCTAATTGATTAATCATTTAGTCAATCAAAAGAAAAGGGAAAAAAAAAGAAATCAACAATTTTGAGAATCAATTAATAGTTTAAGTAATTTACTAAGCAAAACTGTCAAACAATTTGTTGGTTCCAGTTTCTCAAATGTGAGATCGTGCTGCTTTTCTTTGTCATATGTCACTGTAAATTGAGTATCTTCGGGTTTTTGAATGCTGCTGTGATAAAACAAGAAATTGTCATCTTGGTCTGTGTGAAATTGTGATAGGCATTTTTTGCTGTTGACTGACATTTTATAGACTAGCGTTTATTGAAAAAAATATTGACAGATAATTAATATAATCATAATCATTAATCAGTGACAGCCCTAAATGTCACTAGGATAGACAACAAGCTTTCATGAAGCTTGTCATTTGTGTCCAAAAAAGACTAAGCTGAAGTTCAGACCGGCTTGAGCCCCTCCTGAAAAAATGCAGCTCTCTTACTCATTTGAACAGAGCCAGTCCAACAATGTAGCTGTGCTGCCAATGCAGGGGGGTCCAGCAAAACTCTGGGTTGCATGTTGAACTTAATTCAACTGTTACTGCAAGCAACGCAACGTGAGGTCATCTAGCAATCAATCAATTACATGGCAGTGCACATTACTTTGCAGATTACTTTGTAACACAAACACTGCATTCCTACTGTTTATCTCCCAATCATTGTGATTAAAGATTAAAAAGCTGTTGCTGTGATCATTCTAAACTCCTGCGAATATTACAACCCATTCTGTGGGCTTTTAGCATCTAATAAGCCTTTCAATGCATCAATCTGTTTCTCCAACAGGACTAGCTGAATTGTATTTCATTGTCACATGTGTACCTTAAACACCCCAAATAATGATAAATAACACAATGATAAATTATATACACTGATACATACTGTAGTTCAAAATATAGTGAAATGAGTTGTATGTATTTGACCCATCCTAAGTTAGGAACAGTGGACAGCCACTGTGCACCACCAGGGGACCAACTCCAGTTCTAAAGGCTAGATTATACTACCACAGTAGAGTGGTATCTGTAGTGGCTGTGTGGTTAGCTGCACTATATCAGCCTGCTGATGGCGCTATAGGAAGAGTATGATGAACATCCAACACTGTGCTCCAGAGAACCATCCCTCAGAGCTACGCCGCTTGTTTTTCCTAAAAAGTACCAGCACTTCCTGAAAATTCAATTCCAATGTGTCCACATAATGAGTGTGAGAAGTGAGAAGAAAAGGCTCATATTCTGAAACTGCATTCTTATTAAAGATTCGTCTTCGGTTGCAAGAAAACAGGTCACACTGAGCAAAGCATCAAACTCCAAACTCCTCCAGAGAAGCTACTCAGTGCCCAGCAGTGTGTGACATGTAGTGGAAAAGTGCGCGTGTGTGTTTTCATGTGGCGTCTGTGATCACGATAATGAAAACCTCACTGCTTCAAAGCCTGAACTGTGCAGAGGGCTGATTCAATACGAGCCTTTTAACAATGGGTTTGTTTACCGGCCACCTCTGAAAAATAACATGGAAGCATGTTTGATGGAAAGTGTCAGATACAAATAAAAGACCCCTGGCTTCATCTGAAAGAGAAATATCACTGGAATAAAAGCTATAACATACTTTAGATAAGATACACTGCATTCATGGTGTGCTTACAATAAAAATAAGGGTTCCAAAAGGGTTCTTCGTGAAGGGCTGAGGTTTAAGCCAGATCCCTCTTCATCCAAGGAATCCTTTTTGGAAGACAGATTTCTTCAATGGTGGTTGATATCCTTGAAGAAGTCTTTTGTCAAAGGTTTTTTGTACCATTATTTAGAGGGCTTCTTGGTAGAACCTCCTGAATGGGTTCTAGATAAAACCCTAGGACAGTAAGAGGGCTCTTGGTAGAACCCCATGAGTGAACTCTAGATGACTTCCTTGTAATATAAATAGGTTCACAGCTGAACCAGTGGGGTGGTTTCGAGATAAAACCTTTGGAATGTAAAGGGGTTCTTGGTAAAACCCCCTGGGTGAGTTCTACACGAAACCCTTGGAATATAAACAGGGTTTGTAGTACAACCCCCTGGGTGTTCTAGGTAAAACCCTTGAAATATTAAAGGGTTTGTAGATAAACCAGTGGAATATAAAACAGTTTACAGTAGAACCCCTTGGGTGGATTCTAGATAAAACCCTTGGAATGTAAAGTGGTTCTCAGTAGAACCCCCTGCATGGATTCTAGATATCCCCTTGAAAAAGAGGTTTGTAGAACCCACTGGATGGGTTCTAGATAAAACCAGTGGAATAAAAAACAGTTTACAGCAGAACCCCCTGGGATAGATATGTTTCGAGATAAAACCTGTGGTAGAGCCTCCTGGGATGATTCTTGTTAGCACCTTTAGAATGTGGAAAAGGTTCTGGATAGAACCCCCACAGAAGATTCTGGGTGGCTCATAGATCATATCATATCATAAAAGGGTTTTCTGCAGAAGCTCTCGCAGGAATTCTGGGTGGACCCTTCCAAGTAAAACCTTTTTAAAAGGTTCTACCGGGAACAAAAAAAAAAAAAAAAAGATTCCCCTACAGGGACAAGCTGAAGAACTCTTTATGGTTCCAGTTAGCACCCTTATCTCTAAAAGTGTACCATACACACACACAAAAGTGTACCCAGGCTGGCAGCATTTTCTCACACATACACACACTGTCTGTCTTATCTACAGTATATGCATTCATCTCATTCCACCATGATTTGGAGCACAAAAGAGCCTTTTTTCACTCACACATACACACACACTCAGATGTCCAGGTATGCACAAATGTACAAAATCTGTCTCTTTGCTCTCACTCGCTGACACGACACACACACACACCTGATCAAAGGCCTTGCCCAGGAAACCTCTTTCAGCCAATTTGTGCAGCTGTCAGGGTTGGGCCGATAGTGAGCTGTGTATGTAATGTGTCAGAGACTGTGATAGGGAAATCCTTTGAAACATTGAAATCTCTCCCTCTCTCTTTGGCAACCATGCTTTCTCCTCTCTTCTGCCTCTCTCGCTCACTGTCAAATTCGACTCCACCATCGCTCAATCTCTTGCTCTTTTCACCTCTATCCCTCCACTTCCCACATGCTCGCTCTATATTTCTCCCTCCTCCCCTCCCTCCTCCTCTTTCTCCCAGTTTCTCTTTTAAGGATTACTCTGCAGTCGGAGTGTGTGGACTGAAGGCTGCCTCTCAGCTGGTATTGTTGACACACTTAGTACAGTGGAGCAGCTCTCGCAGTGGGAAAAAGGCTCAGAGGCAGCGACACAAACTGTCACACAAAGCAAACACAGTCACCAGGTTTTTGTAGATTTCACGCACGGCTGAGCCTGTGAGCAGCAACTCACTGCCAAACATTGCTGCACAATGTCATGTATGTGCATGCTGCTGACTACTTGATGAGCATATATTTGACTGGATGGTGAATAGCAAAGACAGCTGAGAACAGAAGAAAATAATTTCTTATTCTGAAGACAATGTAAAAATGTGCACATTTTTAAATGTTTGATAGATTTCTTGCGGTAAACTACAAGATGCAACTGTCACAGCATCATTTGAATAACAGGTAACAGAGGTCTCTTGGATTGTGTATAGGCCTATTACATGGCATACATACTTGCTGTTGCTTTGAAACCAAATCTTCTGTGTTGATGGGAGATAAACTAAGGAAAAAACCTAAATAAATGCGTGGAGAAATTTAAGGAATGTAGACTTCTATGCCAGGGTGTAGTGAAGCTGTTTTGGCGGGTCATGGTGGCACTTTACTAAGACACTATTGTTTTTTTTTCTTCAATTTGTCATATAAATATCATCATTGAATCCAACAAATATCAATCAACGTGTAGGCTGACTCACACACACTGTGGGTATAAGTCTGCCATTGGGTGAATATTTCAAGCAGCATCTGTGGTCTGCGTTTTCAAACTCCTCACCACTACAGGAAACAACAACCTCCAGGCTATTAACCTATATGCTGAAAACTGCAAACTGCAAATATGCAAGCGGTGGTCAGTCACAGTTGCTCTCTGAGCTGCTTCCTGTTTTCTCTGTATTCGGCTGTTTACTCACATTACATTTTGTTCTCTGGATTGTACATCATTTCACTTGATTAAGAGTTAAACGGTATAAACAGCCCTCCAAACTAAAGAGATTGGCAACTGTCACTCAACAAGCTCATTAGGTTAAATAAAAGTTTATGGTGCAAAAGAGCTAATAAGCTACTGTACAACACTGTCCTCCATTTTGAACTCTTCAGCTTGTTTTGTCAAAGGTCTACTCTACACTGTGAAAATGGTTTGCTTTTGGTGCAAGGCGAGAAGTCACATGTCTATAAGTTCACCAGAGTTCAACCTGACACAAACAATTTGTGTGAATTGACCTTGCACCTGCTTTTTTCCACAAAAATTTGCCCATTTTAAATTTTGATGCATCTTTACTTTATTGATCTGCCATTCTGTGAACGCTGCCCTTCTCACTATCCATCAACTACTATCTTTGAGGCTACATTAGCACACATAACACACTCAAAAGACTGCAACTCACATGCACGAACACACTTGTAAGTACCATCTATATATAGCCCTCTTGTCCCTAAAGAGTTCTCTACTTTCCAAACAATGAGTAGCTCCTGGAAAGCTCTGCAAATGGGTTTCAACTAACCCCTCCCCACACACACACATACACACACACTCACACATACAACCACAGCTTAGTTCTTTCCAGAGTTCCGGTAAGAGTATGGTGACCTTGCTAAGGTCAGGTTTCCCCGCTATTTTCAGCAAAACCGATTTTCATTATTGCATACTGAGGCTCTCTGTGTGTGACAGTGTGCCGCTATTGTATCTATGCACATTGATCTTTGTTTGAGCATGACAGAGATGCAGAAATAAAAGACAGACTGAGAGACAGTAACATGGCTTTAGAGATTACAGCTATAGCCAACAATGACTCCATTCATTTGCTGTTATGACTGTTCTATACATTTACCAAGGCTCATCCTTGGCAATATGCTCCTCAATGTGCATTTAATATGATGCATCACAATGTTTCTCACTCACGTGGGCGTCTATGTGAAGACATTAATGAGCTGTATTCAGTGTGAGTCCATTAAAGATGGAGGGCTGGAAAATGTCTCACTAAGTGATGGTAGAGAGGAAGGAGAGAAGGTGGGCTGCACAGTCCCAATGAGAGGTGAACTCTGGGTGAAAGGTAGGAAGGAAGAGATGAAGAGATGGGAGAGAGGTGGTGAAAGAGACGGCGGCAGAGAAAAGAATAGAGCGATGGTGAAACGGGGATGGCTGACGAGGAGAACCGAGCGAGAAAGGATAAGGGGGAAAGAGGATGGGACATGGGAGAGCGGGTTGTTCCGGCCTCGTCTGATGCTTCCTGAAACACAGAGGAAAGAATGTGGGCTATTTTTGGGTCCAGCGCTGAGATTCTCTCTTACTCTCTGTGCCTCTAAACACAGCAGCGGAAGGGTTTAAGGAAGAGCTTATGAATACATCGGAATGGAAACATGGCTCCTAATATACCGTCCCCGTTTAGAGATTACACAAGCAGCTAAATTAAGCCCTGGCTACTGCTTCTGTCGGAAACTCTGAAAAACAACAAATCATCTTTTCAGGAATTTACAAAAATAACTCGATTGCCAAACTATCATGTACAGTCTTTGTTTTATTGGAAGATGCGCCCTCAGGGTGTTACAATCACCACACAGAAAATAAATACTTCATATAATGAAAATAAAGGCAGGAAATGCAGTATATTTATGCTTAGGGGAAGGTGAGGAGACTGCAGCAAGTTCCGTTAATGCTGTGTAAAGGTATAAATACCCTTCCTGGAGACAAGCCTAATGATATCCTATACAGAGTACTTACAGGTTTCCAAGTGTCAAGTTGAGGAATGTGTAGGCTAGAGGTATAGCCATTAGTCTCGAGAGTAAAGGATATGTCTGGGCAAATCATACCTGAGGGTTATTTTATAAAATCATTTCAAAATCCAGTTCCTGCCAAGAGAAGCTTGGAATTCCAGAAAAAAGGAATGTGGCTTCTTTAAAGGTCCAGTGTGTTAGATTTACAAGGGTTTATTGTCAGAATATGGAGAAATTAAATATAATATTCACAAGTATGTTTTCATTAGTGCATAATCACTTGAAAATAATGGCGTGTTTCAGATGTATTCCCGTGATTTGAAAATATGGAACTTGAGTGAATCATTTGTGTGTATTGCAGTGCATTTGCCCAGTGTTGTGTGAGGAGGACCAGGCGGAGTGAAGGGACAGAGCCGACAGACAGACCCTGAACTCCACAGAACCAGGGTTGTGCAAGTTCACACTTAAAAAGAGCTTAAAATGAACTAATTCATGTTCATTCACAGTTTCAAAAATGAGCTAGTTTACATTAATTTCTTCCGGGTTTTTTTTTTAATCTAAATTTTAATAGAGCCTCCTCCAACCAGGGACAACGGAGTCTTTATAATAATGTCATACTAAGTAGTGCATGATATTCATGCATCAGTTTTAATATGAAGTCCCAGGATTACTCATATTTATACTTATTAACAACAAATCACAACAATTTGAGAATGTTTTACACTACAGCACACAACAAACTTGAACACCAACATACTGATGAAATTTCCAACTAGGAGCTTGAAATTCCGAATTTCCAGTGGAAATTGAACACACCATAACACATGAACACTGCAGGGACAGCAAGAAGAAGACGAGACAGAGGGAGACAAGTGAAAATAACACAGATGTATCAGTCTGTTTCCTAATGAAACACAATTTCTACTCTTCAGTGTAGTTCACAGGCTGCATGATCAAGCAAAGTTTTTACATCACGCTGACATTTCTGTCATATTCGCACACTGGCTCTCTCACACGCACGCTGGTTTAGCACGTTCATGCACAACTCTGCACAAAACGCTGGAGCAGAGGGTAGACCGGACTGGAGGAATAAACACTAGAGTCACACTCAATTCTGCTCTGATTCATTTACTGGCAGGTGAAGCGCTCAGAGTTTGTTTTCAAATTTTGGAAGTGAACACACTTACACATAACTTCATGAACATACAGAGACGAGAGGGGAAAACGAAAAGAGACAGGAGGAAAATAACAGAAAGAACCAGAGTTTCTGGTGAGTTCTGAGTTCAGGCAGAGGCTGAACTGACCACAAACACACATACACACAACCTGTGTGTAAGAATCGTGTTTTAGCACCTTAAAAACGAGCCATTTATATCTACAGAGGGCACAGGCACTCCTTCATGGAGGAGGCCATATTTCTACAGTAGCCCAGAAAGGACAGGCTGAAGAGTTTCAAGGCCACCATTGGTGGCTGGACCACTTAAAGGACCACTGGTCCTTTAAGTTTACACCCCTATGTGAAACACACAGATAATTGAGTTGCTAAGAGTTAAGACTTATACACAATGTCTGTATGTTTCATTAAGTTAACAAAAAACTTTCAAAGACCTCTTTTCATGCCATTTATGGTAATGACCTGAACAAATCTGCAGTTAACACACATGTCAAATATCAGTCATTATGATTGGGGTTGTCACTGGACAAAAACATACCTCACCAACCACTAGATTTTACAAGTGTAATACTAGATTTAACTACACCCTTGAGTTCATGCAGGCATAATTATTGTAATTTAAGTCTGTTTAAGTTTTTCAACTATGCAGCTTTTTGAGGCAAAAATAACTGGATATCATATTTTACCAGGGTGTCTGCAAGTTTCATCAGCCTAAATTTAAGATCATTGTAAGGTCAATCAGAATGGAAAAAAGATCACTTTAATTAGTAATGCAGATAGTTGACCTTTTCAGAATATAGTGTGCATGACCTATTTAATTCCTAATCAAAAGAATAGAGGATCGAGAGACTACAACATTTGTACAGCTTTTAAAATTAAATTAAAGGTAGAATAAACGCACCATTCAAAGTTAACCCGTTTTGATCGTTTCACAGCTGTTTTATTCTAAAGCATAAAGAAACACACCCTCTCCTCTGTGCGGAATTTGTTTGAATATAGCCACAGCAATCCTCAGTCTACTCTGCCTGTGTGCGTTATATGTGTGTATCTCTTTTTCATAAGCAGAGATCAGAGGAAAGAGACGGAGAACGTGATGCACTGTTTGGCTGCTACGTTTTTATAGAGCCCTCAAAACCTGTGTAGTGCACACACCACTCTCAAAAAGGCTGAAACCCAGAAACATCTTCAGTAAAGCAAAATATGAGAAAACAAGGAAATATAGGCAGATTATTGTGCAGACTGAGGCACCACCAATCACTTCTAGTGGGTCCTAAGTGATGTTTAAGTGTGATTATGTTTATATGAGTGTATACATAATTTATTTTTTAGGAAAAACTTCATTGTATGCATTTAAAACATAACATTTGCAGTATAGCAAACTGTATTCAAACATACATATTGTTAACACGTGCATAAAAATATACTGCTGGTAAAATTGCTCTTCTTCTTCATCAAATGTTTCCCTTGACTCTCATAATAAAAACTAATTCTGTCAGTTCTTCCTGCAGTAGTCTTGGTTCCTGCATTTTAGAGACAGTGGTGCGCTGAAGCCACTTTTATTCTGCACTCATATGCTGCCTGTTCATCTGTCCGCCATTACATTTCATGCACTTCCTCTTTCATTCTCTCTAGACTTCTTGTTTATCTCTCACCTCTCTGCTAATTTCCTCTCCTCTCACATCACTCTCCTAGTCCCCTTTCAAAACGACTCCTTCCCTGTTTCTCTCTGTCTCCTCGGAAGATCAGGTCGTCTAGGTTGCTTCCCAGCGGAATGGCGTGTTCCCGCCGTCTACCTCTCTATCTCTCTTGTTAACATCGGCAACAACAGCATCAACAACACTTGGGCTGTCATAAACACGTTGCACAAACATCCCAGGAGGACATCCAGTTTGGGCTTGGTGCTGACTGACCTGGTGGGAGATAAGGAGATGATGGAGAGACTGTGGTGAGTTGCTGAACTCTCAGCAAATTCCTGTGGCTGTGTTTTTGAAAAAGGGTCAGCGTGAGGGGAGGCGCAGGCTATGTGTGAGTGTACAGGCAAGCTGTTTAACTGGAGATTGATTTGAATCTGCCTCAGGCTGCACGGCTATTGTTCTTGGGGTCAAGGCTGTGTGTCTGTGTTTGTGTGGGGGGTTGTGGGAAAACCCACCAACATGAGCTTGTGCAACAACTTTGTCTGTGTTTGGGTATATTCTGTATACATGTGTTTATTTGTTCTCATAATGTAATTCTAGAGCTTAAATTGCCTAAAATTGTTGGTACAAATCATCATCATGTATTTGTGTAAAAGTCAATTCTAAAACCACTTAGCACACAGAAAAGAAAAGGCTGGTTGGAGTCAGAGTCAGGTTCGTGTCAAATGTATGAGTCGTGGGCTTCTGAATGTGCTGAACTATCAAGCTATTAACAGTGAATTGCAGTGATATCATTATGTTTATTTGGCAAAAATGTTCAAAATTCAAATTTTACAACAAATGCAAAAAAGTAGTGGTTCAGTGGTTTGAACCATCACCTTATACAGCAGGGAGATCCAAGGTAGGATTACTGACTCTGGGCCTTCCTGTGTGTTGCTATTGGTGCATCCAGTCTCAGTATACCAACTAGCCATGTACATACAGTATAAGACTATTTTACACCTCAAGATTTAAAGCCAGTGCTAATTATAAGTATCAAAGCAGGATGTAGTGTTCCCCATATGTAGCAAAGTGGAACATAAGCATGTGGAGGTAAGGGTGGGTGCGCAGAATGTTCAACCTTCATACAGGGGACAAGACTTTACTTTCTGTCACAGACATCCAAGAAATTTCTTAATTTTTTAGGGGCAGTAACAATGGTCTGACACTTCTGCTAGTCTCTGATATTGGGCCTTTTATTTTTATGTGGGAAAAAAAAAATGTTATACAATTAATTGTAAATCATAGCAGACTTTAGAACATGTCTAAGCTCCTCAGTGGTGCTGTATGGACTAAGTTCTACAGCTGCAAAATCTGTTGTTCTTCCTGCACCAGTGATGTGAAAGCACTGTATTTAGTAGTAAGGAAGAACTACAGGCTATTTCAGCTTGGATTTCATGTCTCCAACTCTATGTGGCCAGGGGGGTGTGCTAGATGAGTATTTTTGTCACCTAACGCTATGTTTTGGCCAACAAAGTAATAGCTATAGGGTGATGATACACAGCAACATGGGTGTGGGTGTCAGAAAGTTGTGTACAATGCATTCTGGTATGTGTAGGCAGGAGGGCTCAACTTTTTTGGTCAATACAGCATGCACTGAACAATTTATTGCTTCAATTGACTACATTTATCATCAATACTGATTGGACAGCCCATAAAAATTGCTGAATTTTCCCTTAAACCAAGCGTTTTAGTTGCTAACCTTAGCCATACTTTAGTCATACTTTATTTGCCATAACCAAGATCTTTTTCTGACCATAACCATATGGCCATTCACTGATATTGCCGAAAGTGAGAAGAACCTTGGCACTGAACATAATCCGGGATTTTGCAGAATCTCTCAATATTGACATTTTTGTCTAGCGATAGAGTGGTGCACTGGTGTAGTCTCTAACAAAGAGACAGGAATGTTATGGACATTTTTCTGCTCTGCTACTAGATCTGGAGGTACCAGAAAATAGTGCTGTTTCTACCAGCTAGGATGGAACAAATGTAGTGGCTGAATTCCGGGTATGTGCAAGATACACCTGGCCAAGAGCAGTGCTTACAAAAAAGAATGAGAAAAGAGCCACAGAAAATGCTTTAGTCCATGCACGACAGCATATATGGCTCCCAGAAATAAAACCAACAGTTTTTTTCAGTTTAAATGTCCTTACTGGCATGGTGTCCAGGACATTTTACTTATGTATCCTAACCACAAGTCTGCCAATGCACATATCTCATGTTGAACATACAGTATGTATATGCACATGTTGGCTCAAGTCCTTGCTAAAGTTATTTTCTTGCATATGAGCTGCCTTTGCTGTCTGCATCAATCACAGTAACTAACAAATCTAACTACACCAAAACAGTTGACCTTGTAGTCTCGTTCTAAAAGAAAAGCCCTTCCTGAGTGACGTCCAAGAAAATCATTCCACTGCATTATACTTCAAAAGCCCACCCCGCTGATTTTCCCCCTCCTCCTCTCTGAGTATATTCCAAAAAAAAAAAAATGATATGCTACATTCTTCCTTCTTAATTGCATGACCTCTAGCATGCACGTTACAAAAAGGGAAAAAAAAAACATGCATATTGAAGAGGAGCTTTGCACAAAGCTCTTTTATTATGTATATTTATGCAAATGGAACGTTAGTTTATTCAAGAAAGTCTCTCTCGCTCCTCCTCTCATTGCCCTTTGGTCAGTGTTTCCACCCTGCAGTATGCCTGATGAGCGGCGGCAGACGGGCTCCGTGATTGGTTTTATACAGACCTATATAAGAGGGGAAAGTATGGAGGTTTAATTGTTCTTCAGTGACTCCCCTCAAAGTTTAAAATGTTGAATATTGCAGCAGCAGCTCTAGCTCTTTGTCACTGCTAATGAACTCTGGATGTCTCCTTATAAGGTGAACTGTGTATTTCTACCTGCCGCTTATCATCCAGCAGCGCTTCTATCCCTCTTTATCTTATCGTCTCCTCCTTGCATATTAATAATATCATCCTGCCCTCTCATGTCCCTCATCTCCTCACCGTTCCAATCAAACATTTTGCTTCTCTCCTCCTCCGACATAACTCCGTCTCCTCCTCTCCATTCCTCATCTGTCCGTAGCCTCTGCCCCTCTCTTCTTTTTCTGGTCCATCATCCCTTCTCTCCCGTCTCATCTCTTCCTCATACTCACACTCTTCCTATCTGCTGGCCCCCCCTTCCTCCAACACCGTGCAGGAGATTAAAATATGAGGAAACAATCAAGCTCTGGCTTATTAGCATATGAACGGGGGGCCGACGGGCAACTGCAGAGACGACAACAGAGCCCTGGAAATCCACCGCGGAGCTTTTTTTTTAATCCCAGGAATGACTTTTTACCGTATTTTGTTGAATGAGACAGAACAATCCTCTGCCAGTCCTTTCAGGCAGTCAAATTACCATCAGAATAAGAGGGCATAAGAATAAGACAGAATGCTTATATAGCGTCAGGTCAAAGAATGGGGACTATAGAATAAGTGTGCAGACAGAATAATGTTTCTCCACGGCAACAATGTGAAGCTGAAAAGATAGGAACTGGCGTGTGTGTGTGTGGGTGCATGCACTTGTGTGTTGGTTCGTTTTCTCACAGCAACAATGAGAAACTGAAAAGACAGCAATTGGCAGGTGTGTGTGTGTGTGTCTGTGTATGTTTTTATCTGGGGGGGTCTACTCTTAAAATGTCTCTATTCTAAGCGTAGGTTCATCACAGGTCGTGACATACAGTATAATATGTGGGCATATGAGGCAACAGAGATGGTAATGGTAACTGGAGCAGGCAGCTAAGCAATAATATCTGGTGCTGGCGAAAAGATTCTGCGTTGTGAAAGCCTGTTGCAGAGGTGGAAGTTATGAAAAAGCATCAAAAGGTCACTGCTATTACCTCACATTGTTTAATATTGGTGTTCAACATACAGTATACTGTACCACGATAAATCCTCTGAAATGATCCATCACATTTTCAAGGTGGAACCATAACATTGCACACACAAACAAATAAAAGAAAACAAATAACCTTCAACATCATGTAGCAGACAATTACTTTAAAACACAACTGGAGACTGTATCATTTATAAGAAGACAAAGAGTCTACTAGCCATGCTAGATAATGATCTGCCAGTCATGAATCAATCGTTCAAAATTTAAGACTCGGAATGAATCAGGAGTCCTCATCTCCATTCATTGGCTCGCCCTTCCTGCCAGCTAGTGCTAGTACAAACGTGAAGACGAGGCAAAGCCATGTGTCACTCACACTATTGTGCAACTCTTATATGAAGGGTATTTCTGGAAACGTGTCAAGTTCATGATTGTATTAGCCAAGATCGAGCCCTGTGAGAAAAGCAACTGCTTTGGCTCTTGTTTCAACTTAGTACTCTCTCTTCCCACCAAGTTCCATGCCACAGTCAGTAACTGTCCTTGAATGAGTGTCACAACCCCCACAAAATGACTCACTTCACTATCAGAATCAGTCTGATATCATTTGGAAAGTCTAGCACGATTCAAATTATCGTATCCCATTCAAGTTAGCTGACGGCTAAACCGGAAGTTAGCTGGCTTGCCCAGCAGAAGCCTCTGGTGCACATGCTGTATGGGCGCTGGGGCCAGTGGGAGATTAGCAAGCTCTGGATGAGTGACTTGTTGACTCAAGTGACTTGAAACCCAATCCTTTTTAATGAGTGACTCATACAAACTCGCTTCCGTAAAAACAGTCAAACCCCCTATCTTGAACCTATATCCCTCTCAACTCTTGGGAATCCTTCAATTCTTGTACAATTTTCAGCTGAGAATTTGCAGATTCCTAAATACACATCCATCTCCATACAATTGTAGGATGTGCGCTGGCACTGAACAACAGGACACAGCTGAGCTGTCCTGTAAAACAAATCCAAGGTTGATGTATTATATCCCACATAATCTATGTTAATGGAAGTCATATGAAAACACTGGAAACAAGAACTCCTGTTTAAGGTCATCTCACTGAGCCATGGCAGCAAACCGAATGTGAAATTATGAGACATGTGATGGTGCAGCGGGCATCTACACGTAGATAATTCAACTCATGTGATTCTGCATGCTCACTTCAGGGTTTACCGGTAATTTCACTTGTAAGTGAAGCAATGTTGCAGCGTCAATGCACCACTACATCTATATACAGCCTGGTCTGATGTAGTAACAAGGTTCAATATGCCTCTCTCCTTCAGATCGACCAGGTCTGATTTGAACACACTTATCTTTACCCTGTCTGCTCTCAGGGTCACTGACCATTCATTATTGCTCTGCTTCCTTCCTTCACTGTGTCCCTCATTCCTTCTTCTTTCTCTCTCCGCTCTAATTAAATTCCTTCATCAAATCTGAGAGGAGCAAATATTCGGGGAAAGAGAGGAGAGGAGGGAGGGGTGGAAGGAGAGAGGGATGGATGGATGGAGGGAGGGAGAGAGAGGGAAGGAGGGAGGTAGAGATCAGAGTGTAAGAACATATTGAGTGGAATCCAAGCCCGCTGACTGAGATCAGATGATGACCTGGGGATATCTAGAGGGAAAATCCATAATAGGGCATGGTAACAAAGGTAGAGCTCAATCAAATCATTACGTTTTTTATTTCTCAGGTGGGAGATTAGATGGAAACATGTAAGAAAAATGTAGAAGAGAGAAATACATCACACTACTAGCCAGACTGGAGAGGCAAAGTAAAGAATCAGACACACATGATTGAGTTAGAGCTAATAATTTTACACTTAAAGGAGAAATATGTAATATATTTACTGTACAAAATCATATAATGACAATGATGTGTCATCAGAGGTTAAAGAAACATGTTAAGATGAAATACTGGCTTCTCCAAAAATAAAGCTACACCTAGAGAGTTCCCTCTTAAAATTCCCATTGTGGTGAGGAATGATGTTTTTGTTTTGGTCATGCTGCCTGTTTCACATTTCACATCAAAAGTTAAGATTAATACCAAATGTTTGTCAAATGAGCTGGTGTCTGTTTATGAGTCATAAGAAATCATTAAAATTCTTTCCTTTCTTTCTTTCTGTTTTTTTCTTTTAGAAGGAGTAGAGGTTTCTAACGGTTAAACTGTGTAATATGTTAATGGGGTTTGGCAGGCAGTAAGACAGGCAGTCACTGAACTCCAACTCCAGAGTGTGTATTTTGAAAATACACGCTCTGGAAAATACTATATTCAGAGCAGCAGGCTTCTGTTTTCAGGATAACTGGCTTAGCCTTCATTGACAGACAATTGAGGATTTGTCATTGTTTGTCAGTGTCTAAGTATAATGTGCTCATCTTGCACTCGTGTAGGTTCAGGGTCCCTGCAGCCTGCAATCAAACTGCCTGAGCTTCAAGTGTTGGGAGGAGGGGGTGGGGAGTAGTAAACTGTTTTATATCTTTGTATATCTTATCTTTATACCACCTGTGGCTCCAACTCACTATTTGCAGTTCTCATTTTTGAACTAAGGTCTTACATACTTGTATGTCACCTTCAAAAGAGCAATATGTGACAATAAAAAGTGAGTACTGCAGTCACAAAAGCGAGTTACAGAAATAGACATATTAAATATGTTGTAGACTGAAATCCTATTTAATATATGATCTATGGTTGAATCAAATTTTAGCCAGGAATGGATATTTCAAAAGGAGGACACAGCAGCTGTAGTGTTGTTGAGTAGTGAGCGTTTCAACTTAGCATGTTTCCTTAATTTCTGAGGACATAACATGGTCATTTTATGATTTATTACAGTAAATATATTAAGACTTCTCCTCTAATGCACCTCCACTGTATCCACTTTACTGTTGAGATGAAGCTCACAATTTGTATTCTATGCTGTGTTCCAAAAGCATGTTAATAGAGTCATCTGCCAAAACAAATTGCGTCTGGATTATGACGAGCCACTGGACCATTACAATATAGGATAATAGTATAGTAATAATAGTATGATATAGTGAGGGGATGCCACACCATTTACCACAGGAAATTCCATTTGTTAGAATACTGAATGGCGGCATGAAGTAACCCCAATGTTAAATACATTTAGGTCTCTAAACCATTTCAACTCTCACTCCTCTTTTGTCCCTGTGAGAGATGATACACAGCAGCTCCACATTTATAATTCAGAATCCAGTATTGAACCATTCATCAAATCAGAAAGAGACATGGTTCGTCCATTTAAAAAACAATGGCTGAGCAGTGGGAGCAGCAGTCCATGTATTCACCGATCAGACAGTGTGTGTGCTTGGATTGATTTAAAGGCCTGATCAAATTACCTGGAAAAGGTTAAAAGTATCCATTACCGACTAACATGCTTTTGCTATTGAGCACAGGGAGAAAATGGGGAATGTGGCTGCATAGAGCAACAATCAAGCTCGACTGTATCCTGGAGGCATAAACATACCAAAGTATTCAGTGAGGGAAAACACATCTTGCAAGGAAATATCGCAGTGAACAGACGCAAGTTAGGGAGAGGCAATGAAGTGAACAGAAAGAAATCTTTCTCCAATATGCTTTAGAACATACAACTGTTTCAGAGCAGAAATTATACCACAGCCAGAAGTCCAGTGCCGTGGATGCCCGAGAGTGTGGCTGTAATGCCCCTTTTAAAATAAGTGACCCTCACAGCCAGTTTGTTATGCCCTGTCTTGAACTGGCTTGTTGCGCCCTTAAAAGATTTCCTCATTTAAAACAACATGCAATGCAGCAAATAAACAAACAAAACATTGGAAACATACGGAAACATTAACAGCTAACCCGTTAGCTAACAGTAGTTAACCATTGACGTGTACTTTTTTTTTTTTTTTTTTAATTTATTTAAAGAGGACAGTGCACATTCATCATACATTTCTGTAAATGTGCCAGTGTTAGCCAAAGGCTAGTTTCCAAGTTTACCAAGATATTGCTGCATAGTGCTAATTAAATACCAACAAACACAGAGTTTAAAACTTGCTGTGACAGGTAGCTACTTTACCAGTGCCAAGTGGGAAGCAGCAAACCAGGTAATGGCTGAAAAAACTCCACCACACAAACACTAAACAGCAGTGTCTGTGTGCAATTTGGTGCATAACTCACCCACCAACCAGCAAAGATGGTCTTCTCCTGTAAAATAGCTAACCAATCAAAGCTTGTAGGAAGTTGAGGCAACAAAACTTAAACTGTAAAGTTTGTACATATTAACCAATCGGGAAATACAGTTTGTCTTTATGGATTATATTGATGCCAAATTATCAAAAAGACCCAGTTCACACCGAAATCAGCACTACATATTTTCACCCTGGTCTGTAGCGCATTTATCCATTTAGATTTATTTGGTGTGTGTTGCAGAGCTTTGGAGATGTCAGCTGTAGAGATGTCTGCCTTGTCTCCAATGTAATGGAATGAGACAGAACTAGTCCTGTGGTGCTCAAAGCTCAAAAAAAAAAAAAAAAACATTCAACAGCAATGCCTGTTTCCAGAAATTATGACCCGGTTGCTCAAAATAATCCACAGACCTTGTTGTGAGCAGTTTCATGTAAGAACTACTGTCTTTCTGCAGTAGAAACTACAACTACTACTGATATTTGGAAAGAGAAACTGGCTTTTAATGTTTGTTTGTTTTTTTTTTTTTTTTGTTTTTTTGGTACTACAGGGCATTTAGTCCAATTATATTGGAGAGAAAGCCGAGATCCCTATGGTTGTTATAAACTCTGCAACTCACACCAAATAAATCTAAATGGATAAACAGCACTACAGGCCAGGGGGAAAATATGCATTTTTGATTTGGGGTTGAAATGTGCCTTTAAATGGTGCTTGGCGTATCATAGTATAGTACACTGTATCTGTATTTTTTAATGTTCTGTCACTACTAGGCTGCAGAAACACAAATTGATTACTGAGAGTGGCTGATCAAACTAATTATCAGCTAACTGTACTATTACTGTTTTGTTTTCATACAATTCAATTATCACTTTTTGTTACTGCACCGTTGGTTTTGGCCTTGGTCCCCAACATTTTAGCTGTGATGCCCAAATAACTTTGCATTTATCAAAGGCCAGAGTGGCCTTGCCCTAAAAATTACTTAATTCCAGCCTGCTGCTTGTGTCGTTCCTTCCCTTCTGCCTGATGAGAAAATACAACTAGACTCATGTTTTCCATTCAAATTCTAAACAAGAAGACTGAATATCAAAGCATTTAAAATAAACTTGTCCATAATGTTTTAGAGGCTGTACCAGGGACACTGAGAGTGTGAAACAGTAAACGAAAGGGACTGCAGAGAATAAAATCAGAAGCCAGGGAAGGCAAAGGAAGAAAAGACATTTGTGAGGGAAGTTTGACGAAGAGCAGAGGAAGGTTGGAGATGAGAGCAGAAGAGAAGAGAATAGCAGAGGAGGGAGGAAAGGCCACCAGAGAGGTCACTTCTGCTGTTAATAATTTATCCTTTAAAAACCAGTCTGAGGCTTTAATTGGTGCTGTGGCTTAATCCTGAAACACACATACACACGCACCTCGGGGAGCCTCTTAGCAGCTGTGCTCCAGCTAAATTGGCTACAGTGTAGCGGCGGCAGCACCGAGTTCCCTCCAGGTATAACACAGTCAGCCAAAACAGCAGCAGCAGGCCTGCCAGCCTTCCCCGTCTCATGAATCTGGGCGTGACACTTCTATCTGTCTCACGCTCGCTGTCACGCTCTCAAAACAAATCTTACGGCAAATCAAAGCGACAAGACCTTAGTCCCCTTGCACGGTTGTTAGCTAGATAAACACTCGGCTCACTTCAGTTGTAATCTGCATTTAGCTGAGGAAGACGTTCTGTGCGGCATCGGGGGCTTTTGCATGACTTGGATTAAAGTCATTCATTTGATGATTTAAAGCTCAACTTGGCGCAGAGGAAAGTGACAGGTCGTGAATCGAATTTGCCTTTTGAGAACTCAGGGCTTGACTACAGTTTGAATAATCAGGGAACAATATGCAGGGCAAGTCATCAGTGTCATGTGACAGCCTCATTACCACAATTTATTCTTATTTTTTATTACAGCGAGAGCCTGTTTTATGTCACTCTCTCTGTGCCAATGTGAGTTATTCAAAGCCCTTCTGTAGTTTAAAATCTGCACAGGTATCAGTTGGGGAAAATGAGAAAATATTCTTCTTATTATTATTTAAAAACAGTTTTGAGCTTTAAAAGGACTGTATATAGTAATTGTGTGGAATTATATCAGTGTAAGCAGAATGCATTTTTCAGCAACAGAAAAAATGATGTGTCCAGCGCATGTCTAAACTGCTTCAGTGTGTGTTGTAAAGCAACTACAAGTCAGCAAATTGTGTTCAGAGTTTTGTCTGCTTGTTAACCCCCCAAATACCTCACAGAGTAAGGTGCCAGCACCTCACAGTATAATACAAAATAGGGATGCACAATAGTATTGGCACTAAGGTTGCAAATTTTGTGCGTTTTCCTTAACCGATAGTTGAAAACACTGTAACAGTTAATTAATCATTAGCACATTTCAGTTTGTTTTTTCCCCTATTTTTTCCTAATTTTTCCTTTATTCTAAGTTTAATTTAAAGTTCTCTTATTCAGCAAATGAATCCATCAGACATAGCAGTGTCAAATGAGGCACAGTTACTGCCATTTCTAGATTATTGATTAATTATCGATTAATACACTTTTAATCTGTTAAATTCTTAACGGCAATTTATGAATTAATGATGAATCAAGCCAACAGGATGAAAGGTCCAGTGCGTAAGATTTGCAGAAAGCTATTGGAAGAATTTAGCAGAAATGGAATACAATATTCTTACATTTTAATAGTTTATAATCACCTGAAAATAAAAATTGTTTTCATTATCTTAGAATGAGCTGTTTAGAGAGAGCGAGCGAGCCCTTTTCCATAAAAGCCACTAAGTTGCACCACCATGTTTCTACAATAGCCCAGAAAGGACAAACCAAACACTGACTCTAGATGGAGGTTTTTGCGTTTTTTTCACAAATTCACAAGTTTTTCCCAAATCACATTCCTGCAACTCTACAAATTTCATTGTTCATCTTAAGAGCGTCATCCAGATCATTATGACAAATCTGCAAAAAACAAAGACAGACACCAGCGAAAACCTGTCAACAGTAGTTTCCTTATTTTGCCCAGTGAATGTGTACACGCATGATTTATGTACCAGTGGGCCATCGTGATAAACGTAGGAATAATAATGTGTTAATTCCACGATGGAAGAGATTGGTGATCAGTGCAATTAGGTGGTAAGAACATACAACAAAACAAGCTGAAAAATATTAGATATTGTGCAATACTGTGCATCCCGAATGCAAAAACTATCAAAAGGACAAATTATGGGGTGCTGAATCAAGGGACATAAAGTTGACAGCACGTGGAACACACTTCTGGCACTCTCATTTATTGCCAGATCCTGCTTTGTTCTGACAAACTAAAAGAATAATCCAAAATAAATGTCAAGCAAAGTATTTAACATTTATCCCATCCAACTTCGCCAAGCGCTGTCCAGCTGAAGGCACTCTGGCAGCATTATATCTGTGCCTGAAGGTTGATGAGCACATTTACCGCCCCCATATCCTATCCTCACACATCAGCTCTGTTGGTGAGATAAGCACTTCAGCCTTCAGCTGATCCAAAGGGAAACCCGGCTATCTGTATCACATCGCCTCTCATACCCCAAGACTCTGCCTTCATATAAAATTGAGACATTCTATCCAGCTATAACATCATATTTTTACATCAAAAAGTTAGTTGTTAAATTCACAGCTTGCCTCATCAACCAAATCAAGGCAAAAGGAGTACCTCATCAGTTTTTGTAAGATAGCCTCTCTGCTACTCCTCAAAAGAAAAATGAAAATGTATTTGTGTTGTACAGAGAACTGTTTGTGGCATTACGAGAAAAATAACTGTCAATGTGGGGAACTGCAAAAGACAGATAAATCTGGTCTGACAAAAAACCCAGAAAATATAAGTATAAAAACTACGGGTTTAAAAATGAAAACGTTCAACTAAGAATCTAAATGTGGTCAAAAGGTTTGTTTTGAACTTTTCTGTATGTGTTTTGCCATTACAATTCTGTTTATACCAATGCAACTATTTCAATTATTGCAAAATCAAAATAGCACTGGTTGAGAGACCTATAGACTGCAGGGTTTCCCCCAGTGTATTGAAAGCATGATGGCCCACCAGACCTAAGTTGGCGTCCCACTGGATGTCAGCATCAGGAAATTTTAGCATTCAAAGACTGCCTATCGTCAGATTCTTTGCAAACCTAATCATGAAACTTGTTTTTTTAAATATGCATTAAATAAATGTGATCAGTCTGTCACTGGTCCACGCCGGCCCCTGTCAAAAAAGGGACTTAGCTGCTGGGCCTCGTCAAAAGGTACTTGCCCCCATACTTAACAACTTTGCTGGGGAAAACCATGGAGTTAATTAACAGAGGGACCGGGATTAGCAAGAACAAAGCAGTGAATCAGGAAAATAAAACATTATCTTATGATTGCTTCAAAAAGGTTACTTTTCAAACACAAATAAACACAGCCACACCTCAGTATAACGCTGGATTTTGTGTGAACGCAACCAAAGTGAACCCTCACCCTGTGTGCTCTCTCTGTAGCTCTCACAGACAGAAAACAGAGACCTCACAACCTGCACGCTGTTATTGGCTTGGGGTTGTACTGCCCAAAGGTAGGAAGAGGGCAGGTTCTCCTCAGAGACAGCACTTATAGTGGGTCATAAGTGATGATTGAGAGGTATTATTTTTATATCAGTCCACACATAGACCACTTTATGCTGGTAAATATTACAAGAGTTCTTTGTGGGCAGAGCTTAGGTGGAGGTAAAACAATGCCCTGAACATATAAACTAACATTAACTAGCAAGTTTTGTTGGCTTGTTTCTTAACAATGGCTGAAGAAAATACGAGCTTTTCTGTACGGTCACTCCCTCTAGGACCATTACTTTAAAAAGTTCACATTAACCAACAGGACCACACTGGCTGACTCATACATGCTCACTCAGTAGATGGACAAACACACTGGGTACTGGCATTTGGCTGTTTTTTGGGCAATTTTTGTCATTTTATTTTGCTGATTTAATTGTCTGCACGAATGCTGCTCCGTGACATGCTCAACAGCACAGTACACACCCACTGGGCCAAAGAACGAGAGAGAGGAAAACAGCCCATACAGCCGGACTGTTTTCACATCTAACATAGTGAATTTATTTTATCCAAACCAGAGTGGACGATTGTTATAACAGTGGAAACACTGACCAAGATGGATTTGGTAAGTTTAAATGAAGTGTGTTCTACAGAGTTAACAAGGCAATTAAAGCTGGTCTTGGTTCGAGAGAAGGTGATCATTTGTATTTTTCTGTTTAATAAGGGGGATAATGTGTTGGAATATATTCTTTTCTTAACATTTTGAGAGTCCCTGTTATGCCTGTCTTCATATCACATTTAACCACAGCTGTCTTCTGTTATTTTGACTGGCAGTGGCAGCTTGTGTGCGATAAAACTTTAATTTTGAGCTAGTCCTTCTTGGACTCTGCAACACAACAGCACAACAACATGACTTCTTTGCTTGGTCATGCGGCCTACTCTGAGGTGATGCGCCTCCAGTTTTTCCTTTGTTATGCCGCCAGCTAACACAGTGCCGTAGTCACGATGCTACAACACTAAAATTCTATTGTTTTTTCGAAAACTTCTGCGCAGTATGCCTTTAATTTTCTTGATTAAAAGTGGGAAATGCTCCATAATTTCTTCTCTTAAATACTCAGGCAAGAAAGAACATTTACGTTCTCTTCCACTTTGTCAAATCTTAAATACTTTACAATGCACTTTCACAAAGGCAACAAGATCCAATCGTATGTGTCAAACAAGAGTGATTTTATTGGCCTCCACCTGTGTCACCACTCAGAAAAACATGAATCTGTCACAGCAATTGATGCCACATTAAATCTATGATCAGAACAGATCTGATGAAGAGTGCTTTTTTTTTTAAAAAAATCAGGATGTTGTGTGACCATAGGCTATGTAGTTACTGTAGTTTACCACTAACTCCCAAGGTGTCACCTTAGAGTCTGCATTATTGGGAAGTGAATTTCCACCTTGAGAATCAGATTTCCAAAGTGAGATAAAAACTAGTCCAAGAGTTGCTGCAGTCCAAAATCACCCAGACAGTGAGGTTATCAGCCAGACCCCGGCACCATGAGAATACATAGTGTCTCCCAAATCCTATTGTACCATGAAATGTCACAGCACATTAGCTACAAGAGGGATTACCCTTCCTTGAAAGTAAAAGAGGGAGGGAGGAAGGGAGCCATTGAAAGCAGACAGAGAAACAGAGGGAGGAGAGGGTTATACACAGGGAGCCTATGGGAATGTGTGTGTGTGTGAACATGCGGGTGCATACAGGTAAATGTGGGCTGAATATAAACTAGTCTGTGCTCTGTAACCTGTAATTGCATTTGTAAATCCTTGCTAACTATTTTTCTGCATATCGCCACTTTTGCTTCTCTGTTCTGTTCCCATTCCTCCTCTCTACTCTCCCCTTCTGTGCCACTGGTCATGATAATCTCTAGATCTTGATTTGGCTACGCTTATGAATTATGTACACACACACACGCACACACTCACACACACACACACACACACTTATCTATGGCTGGGAAGTTGAGCTAGGTTGGCAGACTGAGACCAACAGCTTGTGGCTGTACTTTGGAAGAAAGCGAGAGTCTGCCTCTGTTGCTTTGTCTCTGTTTTGCCTCTCCACTTTTGTCAGACCCATTTCCCTTCTGTCTGGTTTTGCCACTCAATCTGTAATTCAGCTGGACTTTCTGTCTCTGATTGACTGTTGTGAAGTCCAGATTGTATGTTTTGAGATCTGTATGACTGTCTTCCAGTTTTCCGTATGACATGATGTCTTGTCTGACTCCATCTTCTCTCACACTGTCCACTGTTATAATTTCACAATTTTATTTTTACATTTATGCAATCTACTGTAGAATGTCAATGAGCCTCCTTGGGCAAGAAAACCATAAACAGACAATAATAAAAAATCCAGTATTAACCCACACAATGCTTTTTTTGTCACAAAATACACTAATTTAACTTTTTTTTTTTTTTAATTAAGAAATAATTATTTTAGGGAACACTTTACGGTGTGTTACCATGAAGTAATGCAGTACCATAATGGTAAAGAGTGAAAAAAGAGAGTTATTGTTTAAAATTTAAATAAAATGTATTATAATACTCATGGAAAATATCCAGTCTTCTCACCTATTTAAAATTTATTCCGTTACAAACTGAAAAAGAATAAAAATGAACTCTTTTCAGTGTGTGAGTCGATGTGTTATAGAGCATATGTCAGCATATTTCAGCAAACTGTCACATTTTAGTGTTTGATCATTTGTGTTACCTGTGAACACTTGTTTTTCATTTCCTCGTGCGTCTTTTCTGACACATAGTATGTTGCCACCATTTGTTGTGTTGCTGCCATCTTCGGCTCACTGCTAATGAGTTAAGATAAAAAAAATAGTTATCAGTACATTTTACACGCCATCTTATATTGGCTTAACAATATGTAAACCTAAACGCACAAACCCAAAAATGTCATGAAGGCAATCCACAACAATATGCTGTCACTTTATGGCAACATTGGCAATTAAACATTTTCCCATGACTTAATTATCAAGTCAAGTACATTAAACAATTAAAAATGTAACTTTATTCATAATATGAATCCATTTTTCCAGATTGTAAAATGACAGAAAAACACATTTTCAGACCATTTTTGTGGCAAGTGATGATGGAGCTGAACTGTGGTGCCCTAGCGATATAGCTCTGACTATGTGTATATTTCAACAAGAAAGTCGAAGGAATAGGAAAGAAATATATGATCCAGGATGGGAAAGTGGCATATGCATTTGAAAAAGTTAAATTTTTCAGCATACATTAGTGACTGACTCTGCTGGACCTACTTGAGTGAGGAGGGGATTCCTATACCAAACACCTCTCCTCTTACACGCTTGTTTTAGAAGATTTATATATTTCTCTCTGCCCCTCTTTTCTTCTCCTCCCTGTCTTATCTGCATCTTTGTCTCCCATCACTCTCATCTCCTCCTTTATTTCCTCTGCCTCTCCTCTGCTGTTGTGCTTTAACTTTTCTTGACCTGCCATCCTCTGCGGATGTACCAGACACCTCCTCCAGACTGTAACCAACACCACCTGGGCCTGTTCCACTTTAGCGTCTTTGTGAATATGAGTTGAGCTTCAGGCTCAAGCCGGGGGAGATCACAGCATCATTATGTAATGTCTATTATGCTATGATATGTACTCTCCCTCTTATGTATACAGTGTGCTGCTGCACTCACTGCACTGTGTCTGTGAAAGCAATAGAGCTACATGTATGTATAATGATATAATATATCATGAATAATTTAACTAGAAAGAAAAGATCCATATGTGCTCAGCTGAGATCTGGTTTTTTACCACTTACTGTAGAAACAATATGTTGGTCTGGAGGAAGAAAAACAGATTTGTTCAATGTGCTGCTGTTTTCTACTGCCCTTTTTTAGTGGGAGCTGCACAATACTTTGTTCAGTAATGTATAAACATGTATTCATTTTCTAAATATGGATTAAGGATCAAGTAACGATTATTTTAACTGATGATTAATCTGATGCTTATTTTCTCAATTAATGAATCAGTTGTTTGGTCCACAAAATGTCAGAAATGGTGAAAATTGTTGATCGCTGTTTCTAAAAGCCCAAGATGACGTCCTCCAATGTCTTGTTTTGCCTACAACCCAAAGATTTTCAGTTTACTGCCATAAATGAGTAAAGAAACCAGAAAAATATTCACATTTAAGAATTCAAAATATTGTAACTTATTTTTTCTTCAATTCGTAATCAATTAATTGTTGCAGCTCTAATACGATGCATTAAGACTGAGTTAGCTGTTCATGCATGAAACATTTCGATTAGCTAGTTACCTGGGAGAGCCTGGGACGAGATGACTCCTGCTTTGTAACAGTTCTTCTCAGTATACAGTTGAAATCTATTTCAATATGTTTTCTTCTTTTTTGAGAGACTATAGTTAAACTTTATGATGTGGTAATTTGTTTTATTTATTTTTGTTCCTATATGTATTACCAGAAGATGCATGTGTTATAATATGGCGTGTGACACCTGATTATTAACTGACTATGAATGGTCAACTGATTCCAGCCTCCTAAATGTGAATATTTGCTGGTTTCTTTGCTCCTCTATGACAGTAAACTGAATATCTTTGGGCTGTAGACAAAACAAAACATCACCCTGGGATTTGTGAAACAGTGATCAACATGTTTTCCACCGTTTTCTGACATTTTCTGGACCAAACAACTAACTGATTAATCGAGAAAATCACTGACAGATTAATCGATAATCAAAATAATCATTAACTGCAGCCCTACTAATTCCATGTGGGATGGGCCAGACATTTGTCATGATACAGACATAAAAATGCATGAACTGACTAACTAACCGACTAACCAACTAACTGAATGGCTAACTAACTGTATATCAATGTAGCACAATTTTTATTGTAATATCAGTTGCATGTTCCTCTACTACATCTTTATTTTTCAAGTACCTGTCACTAAATGTAACCTCAGATCTGATTCTGAACTCAGTCACAGCCACAGTACCCATAACAAGAGATATCCATTAGTGGAATACATTGACTTTTTGAAAATAATCCTTTGGATCAACTTACTGCAGTGCAATAAGAAGATTGGTCGCAGTTTCACCTCCATCTTCTTAGTATCTAATCCACTATGGCGCAAAACTAAAGCGTAAAATTCAGTCATCAGAATGATCATTTTAGCATGCAAAAGCATTGAAAGAGATGTTGAAAATTGGACACTCTGAATACTGGAGGAGAGACTGGTGTTTAAATCTGTTAGAGTGAAAATGATACCATCTGGTTACATCTGCATCCTCTTTGCATTCTCTACAGAACAGAAAATAATCCTCAGTTATTGTATGCCTCATATGCAGGTGGGTCTCCTGGCTGAAAGTCCCCCACATCATTGATTTCTTCTGGAGAAAGACAGGGAGGACTGAGGGAGACCTCTGCTGAGAGGATAATTCTAGGGTTGGTATTGGTAAGAGTGCGACAGTTAGTACTTTCTGTCACAGCGGTGCACTGAATGCTCCTCCTGTTGTACTCAGAGCCTCCACTGCATCTAATGTAGCAGTTGACAGTTTCCGTGTGTGTGTGAGCGTGTGTATGTATGAGCATACATGATTTTATTACATACAGATACTTTTCTTATTTGCACCTGCATGTGTGCATCATGCATGTATGTATGAATGAGCTTTTACAGTCTAAATAAAACAGTGTTCAAGCATCTTATTTCTCTAAACTAATGAAATTGGTAGAAGACATGAACCAGTCATGAGAGGATTATAAGAAAACTATAACAGTGGCACTGTCCATACATCAGGCCCTATTAATGTATTATGTAACTGCGTGTATCTGCTGCTGCTTATCCACTCTCTTAGAAATAAGGGTTCCAAAAGGGTTCTTCCTGAAGGGCTGCAGTTCTACCCAGAACCATCTGCTCGTGGAGAATCCCTTTTTTAAAGAAAAGGTTTGCCTTTGTAAGACTAAGGGTTCTATTATGACCCCTTTTCATCAAGAGTTCTCTAAGGATTGTTGAGATCCTTGATGAACTTTGACATCAAGAGTTGGAGGTACCATATTATAAAAGGGTTCTTGATAGAACTCTGGGTGCGTTCTAGATTGCCTTATTTTTTATTTATATTCTAGTATTATGTTTGTATGCACCAACATGCCACAACAAATTCCTTGCAGGTGAAAACCTACTTGGCAATAAAACCGTTTCTGATTTGATTTTTTTTTTTTTTTTTTTTCTGATTTCTGAGATAAACCCTTGAAATATAAAGGGTTCTTGGTAGAAACTCCTGGGTGGGCTGTAGCTGAAACCGTTGGAATAGGAATATAAAAAGGTTCTCAGTAGTTGTTAGCACTATTAGAAAATGGAAAGGTTCCAGATACAACCCCCAGAGAGGGTTCTGGGTGGAACTGCTTCACCAGGGCTCTGTATAGAACCTCTCATATTGTTTTTTGGGTGTAACCATTCACAGATAGAACCCTTCCCACCAAGTGAGCTCTGGTTCTTGAACCGGTTCTGTTCAAGATCCTTGGAACCTTGGTGCTATCTGGTGAGCCAGCCCGCATTTAGATCCATTTTGAGTGGAACCAGTCTTCGTTGCATAATGCACAACAACCTGTAGAATATGACACACCAACTCTGGTTCCCAAGTAAAACCTGATATTTTTTGATTACATCTGGGAACTTCAGGTTTTCAACTTTCAGGTTCTGAACTGGTTCAATTTTGGTGGAATTGCTCAGAATGGTTCAGAATTAGGTGCTTTAAACCAGAATGGGCCTGGTTTCATGTTTGTGTAAAAGGCCTGTAAAAGGGTTCCAAACGGAACCTTTATTAAAGATTCTACCATGAATCAAAAGGGGTTCACTTCATGGGAGCAAGTTGAAAAACGTTTTATGGTTCTAGTAAGCACCTTTATTTCTGAGGGTGCCAGGGAAAAAAAAAATCTGACTGGTGCCAGTGCCATTGTTCAGTGAATCAAATAAGATTCAGGCATTAGGGATGATTTTGAGCAATGAAGCACTTGTGTACATTTTAATTATAACGCACTGTCTGAGAATTTCCCTAAAATAACTTAAGGGATGTATTTGTCATGCATATTCCAACCAGAATAAATACTTGGGAGAAGGGGGACAACTAAAAAACAACAGGAAATAGGGATGAGGACAGCATTATAGATTGAGATTAACAGAAAAAGATTACATGATTTCAGAACACTGTGATTTTAGTATTAGGATAGCTGGGGAAATCCGGTGCACTCAGCCAACTTCAATAATGTTGGAATGAGTCAGTCACCCTGAGTCATAGGTCAACCCAAAAACAGCACGAATGACAGCAGGAACCCTCAGAAACGCCCACGGACACAAATATGCAGACTTCAACAACAATGTCAAGCCTTTTGAAGAAAGAGTCCTCTTTGGTGCTTCTGCCCTCTAGTACATATGGCATACAGAACATCTTCTTCATTTACAAAGTGTGTTTTAATGAACTTCAACATGGCAAAACACAAATGCAGAGACACATACTAACTAAGCCTGTAAATGCACACATCAGCTATACACGGCTAGACAGCTAAGCACCGCGTACAAGGATGCAAACATACATGTACATGGAGATGCTGCCTCCAAGGTTATTAATTATTCATACAGGAAGTTAAATCAATGAAATATGCAGATTGCCGCTGTAGTACATGTAGCAGACTAATGTCTCTGTCTCATCTGATGCTTCAGCACAAATGACAGCATGGTGGTGCAGTTCAGCAGCACTGAACAGACAGAGGCAAAAAGAAATGAGTTATTACAGTATAAACTATTAAGCAGCGTTGCCTTGCTGTTGCCAAAATGAGACAGCCTGTGGACTCCTACTCACTCAACTGTCTTTTAAGCCCCGTTTTGTTAACAATAAAGGCCCAAATGACTGTTCAACCTTACTGCACAAACACTTTGGCTTCTGCTGCTCTTTAAGCCTTGGCTAAAGTGCAGTGGAATACATATTCAATATTTGAAAAAGCACGAAGGCGATGACTTGTCAAATTTTACAAGCAGCGTTACCACTTTTGAAGCTGCTATGTTGTCTGTTCAAGTTAAATCAAGCACACCTCTAGCATTTAAAACCACTTTAAATGTTATTTTTACCTTTGACTGTCAGTCTCCTACACACAGAGAGACTAACATGGAAAGACAGATCTGGAAGAGACTTAGCCAATGAACTATTATTGTTGGAGACTGCTTTTGACTTTAAACAGTTGGGTGTCTGGGTGGCAGAGCTTGAATATGCAGCAATTCAGCTTCTGCTGGCAGAAACTGTAAGGTTATAATTATATTAAAAGAAATAAAGATGAAAAAAAGAGAGCTGTGATGTCAAATCTACACTCTTAGAAATAAGAGTTCCAGAAGGGTTCTTCCTGAAGGGCTGAGGTTCTACCCAGAACCATTTGTTTCTGAAAAAACTTTTCTTGGAGAAAAGGTTTGTCAGGGGACTTGGTAAGACTAAATCTTCCATTAAGAATCCTTTTCATCCATAGAACACCTATTGGAAGAAAGATTGTTGAAATCCTTGAAGAGCTCTTTCATCAAGGATTTATCAAAGGTTCTTTGTACCATAATGTGAAAGTGTTCTCGGTAGAACCCCCCCTGGCTGGGTTCTAGATAAAACCCTTGGATTGCAAAAAGGTTCTCAGTAGCCCCTGGGTGGCAATATGGAATCAACCCTGTTCCAATTTCCACAATTAATTTTGAGCTATTTCCACCAAACATAAATTAATTCAGAACCCTACAAGTGGGTTCCTAGCTGGAACAAAAAAAAGCAGCAGGTATAGCAGGTTTTCCTTGGGAACCAAAGTGGGCGTGTCATATTCTACAGGTCGCTGTGCATTGTGCAACACCCTCCATCGATGATGATCCTTGATTACAATGGTTCCATTGTCAAAACTGGTGGAAACATGAGCTGGTTTGCTAGATAACACCAAGGTTCCAAAAATCTTGAATGGAACTGGTTCAAAAACAAGAAGAGTTCTCATCATAGGGTAAAACATTCCAGAGATGGTTCTAGGTATAACCCCTTTATGTTGGGTTCTAGGTAGAAATCTCTGACAGGCCTTTTCCACCAACATGAAACTGGCCCTGTTCTGGTTCAAGAACCTAATTTAGAACCGTTCTGAGCACCAGGGATCCAAAGATCTAGAACAGAACTTGCTCAAGAACCAGAGCTTATTTGGTTGAAAGGGCCCTGAAAGGATTGTAAGCGGAACCTTTAGAAAAGGTTCTAGGTAACCTTTATTTTTAAGAGTGTGCAGTATTTCCCATATCCTTCACAGTGATAAAGAAGATGGGACATACATTAGTTACACACAGAACTGTGGATGACACTGTGAATCCTCCATACCTCGCCTCCACAGTGGCTCTTCACCGTGGTAACAGACACGATGTCCAGCACAGAATATTGCTGAGATGTCAGAACAGTTATTAGTGTTCACAGTGCTGTTATAGTGGCTGCAGCAGCTCTGCTAATCTGCTGCTTTATTGTACAGCTGCACCAATATCAGCAGCAGAGTAACCGCATCCAACAGTTGCACACACACACACACACACACACAAACCCCATTCGAGCGTCCTCAACGCCGTCACACAAGTACAAGTCTCTCACACACACACGCTCAGTACAGAGTGCGCTGAAAGGCCAGGCAGTACAGCACGCCTCAGTAGTGTGTGCCAGCCTAATCTAGTCAGGCCTTTTATCCCATCTCCTCCCTCCACTTCCACTTAAATCAACACTTCACTGAGAGCTACAAAGCTAGTTTGCACCCTTGACACACACACACGTACACATGCGCACATGCACACGCTTTACTTCTCCTCCTTCGTTGTTAGTCTCTGTTTATCTCTCACTTTGGCACTCTCGCCTCATCTCTCTGTGTCTCCGACACAAGCACAAACCCACACCTCTCTCTCTCACACACACACACACACACACGTACACACACACGGGCAGTCACACACCGAAACATACTTACACACAATACACACTCTCACACGACTTTGAAAAAGACTGGTAGTCTCTGAGGAGAGCCGGTAGTGTGAATGAATAGAAGCTGAATGTAGCTTAACAATCTGTGCCCAGTCAACCAGAGTTGGCCACTGCCCAGGCTGAGAGTTGGTACCCCAGAAAATAATTATCCACTGAGCAAAAGTATGACTATACATTGGCAGTCATTACAGAGGTCTCTCTGAACTCAATGTACTGATTCAGTCAGCAAGTCCTCATACCTAAAGAACAAAAAAGGTCAGACAATCCACTGTTCCAAAAAATGGCACGTATGAGCATTTTCTTCTGTAAGCCCTATGGTTTAGTTTTGAAATGTTTAGGCAGCTAAAACAACTTGGTTAAAGGGATAGTTCAGATTCTTTGAAGTGGGGCTGTGTGAGGTACTTATGGATAGTCATTGTATTAGCATAGTAGATGGCGGCTGTCAAGCCCCCAGTTAGGAGAAGCAGAGAGGGGCACCAGCATATAAGATAAGATATATATTGCTGTGTACAGGGTAAGTGTCAAAAAGGTATTTTAGCCACTTTAAAAAAGCTCCACATAAAAAACAATATCAGATTGTCCACACTATATTTAGAATATTTTCACAGTTTTACTCACAGCCTTTTCTGACAGGGAACCACAAGTATGAGACAAATATCACTTGCTGAAATTGAACCAAACTCTGTAGGAAAATCAGCGATTTTACCTTGCAGAAAGCGGGAGTTGCTGGTCTGCCACTGCCTTATTCTGTTAGTTGTGTTTTTGTTTTTGTGTGACCTCTGTGTTTTAAAAGGATAGTTCATATTTACCGAAGTCACACAATAACACAATCCAGCTGACAGATCGAGGCAGCGGTAGTCCAGACACTCCCGTGTTCTGCAGGGTAAAATTACTGATTTCGTTCATGGAATTTGGTTGGTTTGAAGAGAGCAATATTTGAACCATAATTCTTGGTAGCCACATACTTTGTCAGTGGACGATCCACCCAAAGAAGAAAACATTTATTATGAGGTTATTTTATGAATTTGAACAACCGACTTTGTTGTTCTGCTAGTAAGGACAGCCTTGAAATAGTCGTGCAGAACTTCCCAAAGACTTCTTCACAGAGGGGGTGGAGTCCGCGAAGCCTACAGGGAGGGCAACTTCAACCGTGTTCTTGTTTAGAAGTATCGTGTTTTTTATTCATAGATGTCAAGTTGAAATGTCACAATCACCAAACCAGCCTGCCAACAGACACAACATGGTGATTTGGTGTTATATGATCTTTAGAAAATCACTGGCATGAGTAGACACATACACGCAATCACTTTCTCACACACACATACACACACAAACTGAGGGCAATATAAACAGCTTACTTTCAAGTGTCATTAGTGACCATTCACTTTGGATGTGCTCCCTGCAATCAGCAGCAGCCTATGTTTGGACTGCCTCAACATGCATGCCCACACACACGCATACACACACACACATGCGCGCATACACACAGTTACGTAGACAGCTTTGATAAAAGCATGAGAGCTCTGAAAAGTAATTTGACTGGGGCCCAACAAAAGGAGTGTTTTCCTAGGATAATCCCCGGCTAGGACTGCAGGGGTTCTGTGAGTGTGTGTTTGTGCATGTGTTTGTGTATGCGTGTATACCAGAACCCTGGAGAGTGGGTGTCTGTGTTTTGTGTGTTTGTACTTGTGCAATCGTGTGTGTGTGAGGGATCAAGCCGAGCAGGGAGGGTTTTATTCAGGATTTCATTAGCAGGGAATAGGAGATGTTTGGCCCGGCCAGCCACCTCTGGCTCAGGGACAAGAGTGTGTCTGTAACCCAGCTAAAACTGTCTGTAAGGGCAAACACTGTGGCAGTTTTATAGAGTTTAACTGTGTTTTCTTTATGTATTCCTATCAGGCTGAGAAAGAAGGACTACAGGGGTCGAGCTCCAGAGTTTGTTCACACTTGGAGCTGTCCTGCTGGTGTTGCTTGATACAAAAAATGTGTCCTGTGTGCTTGCAAGCACTCGTAACTGACATGGATTTGAACACTATCGGTGGTTAGCAGCCAGTAAGAGACAGCAGAGTATCAAGGAGAAGGCACAGTGTGTGCTAGGGTTGATTATTTTCCTGAGGTTTTATACTTCTCAGGAATGCATCTTTTTTTTTCTAGAGAAACTGATTTCCCTTGCAGCATTATAATAAATAGATAGAACAAAACAATAATTTTTAGAAATACACTTCTTTGAGGTGAAAAATCCACAATGCCAAGAATACAGAATATGGATCATCTGTTTTCTGGCACATTATCTTACCAGTTTGCACTTTTCCAAGTGGTTCCACTGAAATATGAGGGTCTTTTTTAGTGCTGAGCTGAAATTATCACTGTATGCACTGGCACTGAAGGAGGAATTCTACATATGGAGCCATTTTGGAGAGGGTTTCATCCATTTGCTTGGGTGGTTGAAGGTATGGGACCATAAATGTAGTGTGTTCAGCATTTGATGCCTCTTTGGAATCTTGGGGGGTGGAGGCTTGCTTTTCTGATCCAACTACCAGTATCTGTTAAACGTTCTGCACATTTGATCTTTTGGTTACACATACAGTCTTCAGCACACACAAATACATGCATTCACACACATGCAGAAGCACACATGCCTGAAAAAAAAAGTGTTCTGCATTTTATTTGGCCCAGAAAAGACTTTGGTGAGAAATCCCTGTAAATACCAGGACTTTATTTAGTGGGCTTTAAGGTTTACCATAAGTGTTGGGAAAGGAACTTCGTGCAAAATAAAATGCTGTAATGATGAGCCCTGCGACTTTATTTCACCAAGTAAATCTAACTCTGAGGGCTCAATCTGGATTTATAGTTGCCGCAAACGGGTAATGGGAATCCCGCCATTGATACCAACGGCGTAGGTTTTGACTTGCAGTATAGTTCAGCATCAGATTTCACCCACTGATAAAACCACCTCCACACTAAGTAGATGTATCATACATGATCAGGCCATGTTGTTAAGTTTTTTTTTGTATAATTACAGTTTTCCCTTCATGTTAAAGGTCTCTGGTCCATGCCCACACCTAATTCAACATTGATTTATTTTATTAATTTTAATGCTTGATTTTGTTTGTGGAGCTCTGCCAAAGTCACCTCCAGTATACACCTTGACCCTAGTGCATACAGTCACATACAGTTCTTTTGTTATTATTAGTACTATATATTTATTGTAATTAACTGCAATTATATTTATTGTACTTACACATTGTGAATCTTGAGTTTCGAGTAAGAATGCTAACAGATGTCAGGGAAATTATAATGTTTGTGTGAAATGAAATGTATATAACATTCATGTTACTGTTGCTACACCTTAGTTATGTTTACTGAGACCAGGTGTGGCCTATCAGCTGCCAGAGAAAAATGTTACAGGCTCATGCCAAGTCCACGAGTGATGACAGCTACAAAGAAACTGGTTAAGACTTTCTTCCAGGAAAAGTAGCTAAAGATAATCAGCAGAGTCTTTTTCTCATTTTCTGCACAGAAAAGTCAGACTCTCTTAACTACAGCTATCACTACCCTTATTAGTCTCTCCGCTCTCCACAAATGGCTGGACTCAGTTCTTTGGAGGATGTTAAAAGGTATTCTGTGAAATGTAAAGACACTGAAGTAGCTGAAGAGAGAGATGGGTAAATGACAAAATTACTGGAATGTGTTTAAGGTCACAGACCGATTCACAGTAACTGTGGTATTCAAAGGTATTCAGGGGTGGAATTTTCCTTTAACATTTTTCACCTGCACTGCCCTGAGAATAGAGATAGAATAGGACAGGCACAGTAAGAGATACAAGGAGAAGTGCGAGACTGAGACAGCAAGAGACAGGGGAGAGAATGATAGGAGGAAGCAACAGCTAACTAGGATGAGGAACAACATATGGGGGAAAATCCCTTAGGCCATTCTTTCAATTATCTCTCTGGTCCCTGGTGGAGGGATCACTCGCCCACCAACGCACAAAACCCCCACACCCCACCACCTCACACAAAATGAGAATAAGAAATGCAGCAAGTAAATCCCCACGTAGCCTGTAATAATGACATCATGCATTTAATGCACGGAATGTATGCAAATAATGTTCATGTGTTAGAGATGAATATTTTCAGTTGTATGAATACGGTATATTCAGTCTGTGAGCACAAAATATATTATCATATTTCTTGTTTGCATGCAAGTGTTGCAAGTATCAGTCAAACAGTTATTTTCATTTGTTGTGTAAAGAATTGAAACATCAGCTTTACAGATTTTTATGTTTTTCTCCAATATATTTTTACCCCAGACAAAAATGAATGAATGAATGTGCAAAAGAAATGGCCTAATTAAATGCTAAATTCATTAGAGATGACTGATAGCTCTAACTAGATGTGTAGTATAATATGACAGGCTTTCGTGAAAAATATTTGATGAAAAACATTTTATTCATCAAGACACAAAACAGGCACCCTAATTATACTGGATCAATTTATGTTTAATCAGGAGATCACGAAATTCATAATTATATCTGTGACAGCATGTAGGTGTATGTGTAATACATCCAGACAACATCTGGATGTGTGCTGCATGGCTTGACTCATGTCTCGCTCCCATATTCTGTGTAAACAGCTTGACCTAGGGGTATCATGGGTCAACAGGTTAGCTAATGATCCTTAAGCTAGGAACAGTCCTTAAGATTACAGAAACCAACACAGACCAGTATCCCAACACATAACATCTTTTTTCATCAACCTACACAGAATTTCTTGTTATTCTGCAGAACATTGCCAGCCAACCCCCGAAAATACAGCAAGAACACAAAATCTTGTATCTAATATATGCTCAAGTAGAGGAAAAGTTCTACATTTAGGAGAAACGGTGGATGGAGAACTGTATATTCTGCAGAAAGCTGGAGATGAGTGAACTTGTGTAACTTCAAGTGAACTATGTTTCTGCACTGAAACCTGGATACATCATTTTAGAAAATACATTCTCAGCTAGAAGCGTGCAGTTAGTAGAGAGTAGATCTCTACCCCGCAACAGCTGGTGAAGCACCTACTGCAATGCCATCACAACTTCCAGATGAAACCTGAGGAGATCTGTTTAAGTTTTGAACAAAGTGTTTTTATATAGTATAGGGCAGTGGTTCCCAAACTGGGGGGCGGGCCCCCCTGGGGGGGGCATAGAGCCACTGCAAGGGGGGCGCGAAAGACCAGGGGAGAAAAAAAGAGTAAAACAAAGCTGAATGAATATGATCTATGTAGGGGGAATATAAACTAATTAGTTTGCTGTTTCTATCCAGCTGACCTTTATTTTGCTAAAATTTAACTTTTGAATTCTTTTTTATCAGTTCCATCCCCAATTATTGTTAACAACTGACTGAAAATTTTGTGGTGGGGCGCCTTGAACTTTTGTTGGCTTCCGAAAGGGGGGCATACCGGAAAAAGTTTGGGAATCACTGGTATAGGGTAAGTATGCAACGTCTTTAATAAAGAGTTTTTATATGGTTCAACCTCAGTTTCCTTTAAGATGCACAGAGTACTGTTATGGTATTGTAACAGAAGGTTTTTAGCAAAAAAAATGTAACCCCTTTGTTATCACCAAGGTTTTGCTTAGTAACTGAAATTTCATTCCATATTTTTTCTTAGTAACTGTAACAATATAGGATTTATATGAGTTTTTCTAACAATTGTGAATCACCATAATCAGGGGCGGTCCTTGGGGATACAGTCAAAAACATGCACAAAAGATTTTAGACTAATGGGTCCATTAGTATGTGAGATTAATTGCAGACAAGTTCCAGCCCTGTTTATTCACACACACACACACACACACACACACACACACACACACCACACACACACACGACCCATTGCATGATCTCCTCCAGGCTTATGCCCGGCAGAAATAATAATTACAACACAAAACACTATTTTACCATTCTTCATTGTTCATTTTTGGCCTTTTAAAATAATTATGTCTCTTGCACATGTGGTGTTGAGAGCACAGTCACAAACATATTCAAAACAATAACTTCTTGATCAGAGGACAATTAGACAATCCTACACAGTGTAACTGTATACAATTACTGTTTTCTGCTGAGCCACAAGCACACTGCAAAAACTGTGATGCCCAACCATGAACTCAAATATCAAGTACATTAACTGAAATATCCACATTTTACACACTTTCTATTTGTCTTTTAACCTGCTCTACAGAAGATTGGATTTAAGTTGTAAAAACATTTGTATTTAGTTGAAGGCCACAGACCACATAATGCAGAGATACTGGCATTTGTAAAACATGGACAGAATCTCCTATCTACAGAAACTAGATCAGCTTCATGGCCACAGGCCATACCCTCTGCACTGAATTAAACACACAGACACAGAGATACACACACTGACACAGACACACATACTTAAAATAGCTAACAGCTAGGGGTTGTGCTCTTTGTCTCCCCCTTTTCATCTGTCCAATAAAGTCTTTGTCAGGCACTTAGCAGGGTGTTCTAAAAGCCAGCACACTGATGGCCAGAGTTGTTGTGATATCAGTGCTAGTCCTTTTTTTTAAAGCCCTCAGTATTTCACTGGCTGCTTCCTGTAAGTAAAATTAGCTCTAAACACGATTTGCCAAAACATCTGCGTACTAACTGGAATCATGTTTGCTGCCAGACAATATTAGATCATTGGACATTCTCTCAGGAAGTATTGGGGACTATTGGAGCCCTCAGCAATTTCCGTGGTGTAACTGTTTGAGGTAGAGGGCTCTGACAGGAGCTTTTAAGAGGCAGAGAATCCATTAGACAAGGGTCGCTACAAAGTGGCCAACTATTAAAAATGCAGCAGCACCATTATTCCCTGACCCAGCCTCCAACTTCTGTCTCCTTCACTGCTTCACTCTTTATTTCCCTTTGGATCTCTCTTCTTCTTTTGAATTCTTTCTGCTGCTGCCATCTGTTCTCTTTTTGATATATCTCACTCTACTCTCCTTCACATCCCTTTTTCTCATCTATCCTCCTCTTTTTCTCTCTTTCCCTCCTCCACATATTTTCTATTACAAAACTGGCAGCAGGGGTGAGCCACTCTCACCCCTCTCCGTGCATGCGCTGACCCGCTGAAGCTTTTTCACTCCTATTCAACATAGCGAGGCACTGGTCAGCGTCCGCTACTGTACTGGGACAAGAATAGAACAGCCCACGGAGAATAATAAATGGACATATATGGGTGGTTAGGAGAGTCCCTTTTAAGCAGTAAAAACTACCCAGGCCCGGCAAACTGAACAGATGGTAGCAGAGAGAAAGAGAGAGCCCAGAACACAGTAGGAGAGAGGCAGGAAAAGAGAAAAAGCAGGGAAAGGAGGGAGCGTGAGTGTTGGTAGGGCATTAGAAAAAGGCAACATAAGGCTATTCTCTATTTTCTACATTTGCATATGATGCTATCAAGAGCCGAGCCGAGATCCAAAAAAGAATAGCTGGGTCTTAAACAACAGGCGCATGATAATACTGTTGGTTGTAAAACTACAACTGATGCAGGCAGGCAGATGTGTGAGGAGAAACAGGGCCTGAGCAGAATGCATGTCGTGCTATAAACGCTATACCCTGTTTACTTTGCACACTACACACACACGCACTATTCAGTTTTTGTGTGTGTGTGATGTGCGCTGCATAATTTATGGTCGCTGTTTCTGCTAAGGCGAAGTACTTTATGTTTGACAAGAGGAGGAACAGAAGCTTGGATGGAAACAAGTAGTGCTGCCCTCTAATAGTCGCCTAAACCATCTTAGTCGAACACGTTTTCATTTATTCGCTGGTCGCAGGAGAACACCTCACATTTGGGAGCTGCGCCTTGCCATATAGCCCAGGGGATTATTATAACACTGAGGACACCGGTTCACTGCTGCTAACTGTGCTGTAGCTGCCATTAACCAGTCAGCACAGTTAGTGGTCCTTTTAGACTGGGACACAGCCTCCGAGACTGATGGAGGCCAGTTTAACAAGAGGGAATACAGTAGCATTACCGAGGTGATGTACAGGACTGTGACCCCAGGGACGATGAAGACACAGCGGGGTCAGGCGGGGACAGGCAGGGACAGAAGGTGTGAAGTGGTTGAGCAGCAAGTTTGTAGCTTAGCCAGTTAATTTGTAAGTATACTGTATATCATCCATCGAGTTGATAAGTCTGCGAGTCTGCACGTTTTTATGAAGATGGAAGTTATTCATTCCTGTGGTTTGAACAACAAGGTTATACAGTGTTGAAATAAACAAAATGTTTAGTCTCTTTGCTAGTTGTTCCAATACAATCAGAGTCATTACCATTATTGCTATTAGTATTTAACAGGTGGCTTGCTTTGTGCCCCGAAAACATAATGTTTAAATAATTAAATTAAGGGTTAATGGCTTTCACTGATGACTACTGGTTGACTAGGAAAATCTTAAGTCGGGGCTGCCCTAGAAACATGGGAGGAAGGACAGGAGAAAGAGGAACAGCTCAGTGTAGAAGTTTATCCACCCCTACAAGTTTTATTACCCGCAAGGTAATTCAACTGAAAATTTCCAGTATTTATTTTCAGAACACCTCAGAACTTATAAACATGAGTTCTTCTAACAAGTCTTTTGACTTAAAATTATGAGTGTACTGTGCAGAGTTCAATCAACTCATTAACTTAAGTTCCTAATAAAACATGATCAGCTTATTAGCAGACTTCCCAGCATGCATTGTTTAAGAGCTAAAACTCTCCTGAGACCAGTTAATTACACTGAAGATTTGTAGTGTTTTTAGAGCACTTCAGAATTAATAAACATGAGTTCTTCTAACTTGAACTCTTTTGACTTGACTTGATAAGTTAAATGAATGCACCGAACAGAGTTCAATCAACTCATTAAATTAAGGATTCAAGTATTCAAGGTCATTTATTATAGTTATACAACACAGGGTTGTACAACAAAATACGTTTGTAACGAAACATGATTAGTATGTTAGTAGACCTCCCAGCATCTACTGCTTGAGAGTTAAACCTTTCCTGAGACTCTTCTCTTGAAGGGTATATAGAATTATAGTTTGAAGAAAACATATATGATAAAAACTTGCGTTGAGACTCAAACACACTTCAAGATAAGTCAGGGTAGCTTACTTAGACAATAATCATTGGTTCAACTTAATATCTCAAGCTTATTGAACATGTTTTCTCAAGTACAACTGATTTAATATCAACTTTATTTGACTAGAATTGAATTTGAATCATTATAACTGAATTATAACTGAATTTACTGAATTCACACTATTCAGTGTGTGTGCTGCATAAATTATAGTCGCTGTTTCTGCTAAGGTGAAGTACTTATGGTTGACAAGAGGAGGAGCAGGAGCTTGGAAGGAAACAAGGGAGGAAGGAAGGAAGTGATAGGGAAGAAAGGACAGAGTGAACAGCTCACTGTGTGAGTTTATCTGTTTTTTTGTCCTCTATGTGTTTACACAGGCATATCTCCATGTTGTGTGTGTGTGTGTGTGTGTGTGTGTGAGAGAGAGAGAGTGTGTTTGTGCGTGCCCCTTTCTCTCCTGCCTTTATGATGTTTACTCATCACAGCTAAGCCAACCACTGACCACATTTATCTAGCGCATAATAGAGAGTAATTGAATGTGAAAAGCTCATTTTTGAAGGGATGGAATATTCTATTTAGATGTCCGGGCGTGTCCGCATGTGTCATTACTTTGATATCAGCTGAATGCTGTTTCTCATTACCCTAATTAAAGCTCCTCGTGTGCCACTGAGCATATTAGCACACTGATCTGCAGCAAACTAATGATCGGCTGGTTGATAATGTGACTTTTTTTTCCCTTTCAGCCTCTCTCTTATCTTGCTCTTCACGATTATCATCAAAGATTCACATCCTCAGTCAATCATCATCAGAGGCTAAAAGATAAAAAAAAAAAAACTTGAATAGCTCTACTATATTCAGAGGAACCACCATGCATGCATATACAGATGAAAGTTCATATATAGGCATATAGATACGTAAAAGCACGTGCAACGTCAAAGTAGGGCGAATCTTATTTGAGATAAGAGAAAGGAGAGATGAGAGGGACGAGAAGGTATTACAGGTGTTACACTTTAAGAAATCATACTGAAATTTAGTGGAATAATCTAATCTGTTGTCATTAACTTAAGGTAAGTTTTATTTAATTCAAAGTTAATTAAACTTAAAATGTCTAGTTCTGATTGTCAGAACACTCTGAACTTCAGGTTTTTTGACTTGACATGATGAGATGGATGAATGTAATGTAATATCTCAAACTTATTGAACATGTTTTCAGAGGTAAAACTGAATGAATATCACCTTTCATGACTAGAAAAGTTTATTTCTATTTAGTCATTACATAATTACCTCAACCTGTCTTTTCACATTCAGTCAACTTAAAATTTTAAGGCAGTCCTGACACTAACTCCTTTAAGTTAAAATAGTTTATTTATGTGTTAAGTTAAGTGAGAGTGTCTGACTCTTCTAAGGAAGTGGCCAAATCAAAATAATAATGTTCACAAATTTAATTTATGGTAGAAAAGAACAAATGTTTGTAACAGGAGTAACAAAGAGACATCTGCCTTGTCAAAGCCAAGCTGTCATGTACATCATGAATGCCATGCTTCCACTTCTAAGGAAAACAACATGTCAGATTTTGTTATTGAAATGAAATTTGTCCGACCACAGGAAGACACTCAAAAAGTCACAGCAACAATCACAAGCTCAGATAATTTGATTTGCACTTTCATTTGCTCCAATTTGAGATTTCATGGGCTGGATTTCCTGCAAAATGTAAGGAAAATGCTCACTAAATGATTAACAAATGATGCCTTCTAAGCAACAGAACGGGCATCAACAGTGTGCCATATGAAACTAGCTCAGAGGCTGTTGCGAACAGCCCAAACACTGGTTGTACTTAAGAATGATAGATTTGAGTCACAACTCGTCCCTCCAGCTTTAACCCTCTGGTTCAATTTTTAAAAATCACACAGAGAACGCTACAATGCAGCTGCGCTTCGGCATTAAACCTCCCAGTGATCCCCTCAAACCCTCTTACAGCCATGATTAAGGGCCACAAGGCTCGCATAAGAGCACATGCTGTCCCTCCCTGCCCCCTGCTAATGTACACTAACTATACCTATAGCCCATTATGGAGGCAGAGCAGCAGCAATTCTCTGTTTAATAGCCGCACATTTACACACACTCTGTCATCTGGCAGAGCATTGTTAGTTTAAGCTAGTCATTTCATAACTGCCTTTGTGTGAAGGTGGTGCATGTGTGCGCGCTTGTGAGGGAGTGTGTCTGTTTAAAGATTACTATTGTAAGATGGTGAAGGCAGCGCACACATGCATACACACATGCAGATACACACATGATTGATTTCCACAGGAGAAGAGCCTCCACTCTCTGGAATCAAGATTAATAAGAGGCCATTTACATCTCCAATCAGATCAGTGAGCAAGAGAAGGAGTGTGTGTGTGTGTGTGTGTGTGTGTGTGTGTGTGTGTGTGTGTGTGTGTGTGTGTGTGTGTGTGTGTGTTGTGTGTGTGTGAGTGAGAGAGAGAGAGAGAGAGAGAGAGAGAGAGAGAGAGAGTGTGAGAAAGGCTAAAAAGAGACTACACAATAATTTGTCTGCTCTTGTCCACTGTACACAAAGAAAAGAGCCTTAAAACCACCTGCACACCTACATCCACACCCACAAACCTTCACACACACACACACACACACACACACACACACACACACACACACACACACACACACACACACGCATTTCTTGCATTCATGTGGTGTCCAGGTTATCAGAAAAATTAGTTCCCAACTCACAAATTCACGTGGATGCCTCCACAAATGGAAACAACTCCTCCACTCATTTTTGTTACATATTGCTCATATGGTTGCATTTTGCTCACATGTAGTTTGTAATGCTGTGTCAGGTTGTAACCATTAGTTGCTGCCCATGTAGAATGATTTAGATTAGTTAGAAAAGTTATTTATTAGCATCCACCCTGATAACACCTCAGGTAAATCAACATTTCAGTGGTTTAAGGAAATAAAGTGTTGCAGCATCCATGTTGTTTCAACATTAAGACTGAAAAGCTCATAAACACTCCGAAGTCAGAAGAATGACTTCCAAACTAGGGATCATCCATGGAGCACGTGAATGCAGCAACTTCTCATATTTGAAGTTAGAGATCAGCTCAGGCAGATCAAACACCAGGCTGTTGTCAAGGGCCATATAGATGTATAACTGAGCTGTTCTGACACACACACACACACACACACACACACACACACACACACACAGGACTGTTCTTCTGGGACCCAGAGAGTTTAATGACAGCAAGCTGCACTGAGATGGGGTCAGGCAGGGGAGTCACTGTTCAGAGGCCACACACACACACACACACAATCACATTAACACAGGATACACACATGCACCTCCACACACAAAAGTGAGCAAATATATTCAGTTCATGCTCACACATGCGTTGACAGACAAAGTTCCAGGCTCATGTACAGTCACGGATGCAAAGCCAGCATACAGGATGCAGGTTTTATTCATATATGAATGTAAATGCACACACACACACACACACACACACACACACACACACACACACACACACACCTCCACACACACACAGACACAGCCTGAGAGGGAACACTGGGGAAGGTAGGATCCAATTTGATTTGACCTTGACAACGGAGGGAGGAAGGGAGGGATGGTGGGAGGAAGGGATGGAGGGATGGATGGAGTGTAAGGAACGAAGTGATGGTCCGGGCCAGATGCCTGTTGCAGATACTTGAGAGAAATTAGATGACCTTGAACTGATGAAGATAAATCATAGAACAAGAGACGGCAGTGTGACACGGCGACATCTGCACGCATAAAACGGCGTGACAGACATGCATCAAATGTTGAAGTTAATCTAACATACAGTACATGTATATACAGCCTACAAATCACACAATGGATTTTATTGGATGCTCCTATATATCACTGAGAGGGATGATTAGCAATGCTGCTTCTTTGTTACTGCTGGGAAATTAAATAAGATTCTCTTACAAGTTCATTATAAATCTGATGAAATCACAACATTTATTCTCACAAGCGTAAATATGCAGAATTAATGCAGCCACAAAATAAAGGATAAAAATGCTGCCAAAAACACTGTCTGTCAAAGTTTTTGTAAGCATGATTTATTAAAAATTCTAATTTATACGTTTTTGTTGTTTTAATTCATTCTGTTCGGGATACAAGAAAATTATTAAATTAAAAGAACACTTGCCAAGAGACAATTACCATATATATCCTTGAAGTTTGTTTCATTAAAAGGAAATTTTGGATCAACGCGGTTTATATTATCCAGCAGCAGACATGCATTTGCTCCCCCAGATTAGCAAACAAAAAGGCGTGCTCATCATTGGAGATGCTGTTTATCACAACCAAGTCACAGATGTGCATTAACAAACAGTTTCCAGCTTCTGTTTGTTCATCTTGAGCACATTCTTAAAATTATCAGACAGCTCCCAGATGTGAATGTGTGCAGCTCCAAGATCAGCAGATAAGTCTGTAATGCAGGCGTGAAGCAAATACAATCTGCACGTCATCTGCAAGTGTAGCCCGCAGTAAATTGGAAATATTAATTTTATTTTCTCAACTAATGCTGAAGAGCTGCTACAGTAGATGTGTTTAAGGCGATAAATAACATTTGTCAGTGTGTACTTGAATCACTTTAACTAAACTGAAAAGATCTTTTCATCAAAAATTAAAACTTTTATTAGATTTAAGCATATAATTATGTCAAAACTACTACATTTAGTATACCAAGTCACTAGTTTTCAAACTGGGGCCTGGGGACCAACAGGGGTCCATGAGTGGGTTAATGCAGGTCCCCAACAAAAGGAAGAATAGAATAATTTTAACTTTTATCACATTTTTGTGAAATTTGAACAACAAGGGAAGGAATAGGGGTTGGCCATTTTCATTGATTGTATTTAGTAGAGATGCACCGATTCCAATTTTCTTGGCCGATTCCGATTTCCTATTTTCTTAAGGGTCTGACCTGCCGATTCTGATTTTGGCCGATTCCGATTTTAAGTCTTTCTAAGAAATATAATTGACAGCATCCACAAACATTTTTGCAACTTTTCTTCTAAAACTAAATTGGATGTTCATAATAAAACACTGACTATTAAATAACTCCCAAAAGTGCTCCAGATTACAGCCAAGCCTTATTATAAGATTAAATTAATATTATGTACTAAAGGAAACGCGATCTTGTGAGATTTCACGGGATGCGATTTCACATGGTCTTGTGTAGAAGCAGATGTAAACAAACCAGAGACTGACGCAGTGCAACAGTTTGCTGTAGTAAAACTTTGCAGTGAGAAAAACAGAAGAAGTTTAATGAGTCTGGATGAGAAAACGTTTGAGGACACGCATCAACATAGGTTGTTTATTCTTCAGCCAGAACAGGAGGTGAGATTTTAACTGTCAGTCTGTGAACAGCAGTCTGCTGCTGGCTAACGTTAGCATGAAGAGCTACAAAGTTTACAGCTGTTTGGCAACACCATCAGCTGTTCTGTCTCATTGTAGACTGTCTGTCTTCTCTTCTGTTCTTGGAGTCTGTCGCTAACACTGACTTCATGCAAGCATGTGTCTGAGTGTGTGCTGCTATGATCAGCGCTGTGGTGGGTGTGACATTACGGCCAGTGTGTGCTGCGTGCATGACGCCGGTTCTGGTCTCTGGCTGGTCAATCGGTGCATCCCTAGTATTTAGTGATCCAAGTCTGATCATTGACTGACTATAACGATTTTATCAACTTCAAACCTGAAAATAAAACACACACCAGAAAGATACCAGGACATAAAGCATTTTGGTTTGGTGAAGCATCCCGAGCACAGCAAAATCATAAGAAAATTGAGGAAAGGCAGAGGGCAGGGTCTCTGCAGATACAGCCACCACCACACACTTCTAGTCTGGCACAAGAGATGATCTAAAATAAATCTTTGCATTGGTTTTAAAGAAAATGTTGCACATTATACCTTTAAGAATGTTTAAAAGTAACATTTCTTTCTGCTGAACATTTGCTCTTAAGTCATTTGTTGCTTTCATTTGTTAGTTTTTTTCTGTACTTGTATATTATATTCTATTTTATTTTACCATGTTTGAAATAAAATCTAAAATCTAATATAAGATAACTCTGATGTGCATCTATTGTGGGGGTTCTTGACATGAAAAACCTAACAACTGTCCAAATGCCCAGATCAGACAGATTGTTACTTTGGCCAATGATTTGTTTGATCAGTATCAAATATATTAAACCCCCCAAAATTCCAATTCTGTTTGCTTACTGCATCTAAATATGCTCAGTCTCCACCAGCTTTCATCTGTACAGTAATTGTCATCCACTTGTACTCTTTGCGAGGCAGCAGTAACAGCTTCTTTCAACATGACAAATTTGATATTGAACCAATTGGGATTGTGTTATTTTTAGAGTGTTCAGTATTTTAGGTCAGTTTAGAAACTACAAGAGATAGCTATACTTTACAGTTTGTCATTTTGTCTAAAAAAATAAAGAAAAACTTGTAGAGCTATTTGAGTGCTCTCAGGTATGTCTTGTGTACACTATGCAGCTGTCTAAAGAAGAAAAATGGAAATATTAGATTGCAAATTGGCTGGATGCTCTGTGTTAAATCATTTGGATTGGAATCTAGGAGAAGAAATCCTACCGATGGGCTGCAAAAACATCACGCAGTCTGCCTCTGGTTTAAGGTTCAACATATTTTTAACTGTGGAGCAATAATTTTCTTACCTGCTCTTCCCACACTGTCCACCCAGTAGCATGATCTCTCTATTCTCATAGCATCCCACTCCTACACTTTTATCTTCTGCTTCTCTCTCCATCTCTCTTGCCTACTGACATGTACACATTTACTAAATATTGCAGCAAACCTGCCAACTCCTCACTCTTACTATCACACGAAAGCAAAAAAACAAATGAATCACGGCAGACAAAGGGAACGGCGGGCCGGGCGATATGATGCAGGAGCAATCGATCAGGCCTTAGCAATCCATTTTTCCTCTTCGTGGTGGTAGAAGGCTCAAGAGTGGGAAATATGTTGTGTGTTTTCATGTGTGTGTTCATGTGTATTCATGCTACAGCAGGTGTGAGAAAGAGAACTGGAATAAAACTGAAAGAATAAAGAAAAAGAGCTCAGATTTCTGTACTCTTGGTAATCGGAGAATCAGGTTCCATCCATCACATCTACAACGCTGCTTTCATGGGTGAGTATGTGTTGTGGAGGGAGGGGTGGAGGGTGTGTGAGGAGTGACAGAGCGGGAGAGGGACACAAAGTCAGAGAGAAAACAAGGGCTTAGGGAAGGGTGGGCCTCATGCCCTGAACTTGAACTTGGAGCTGGTGGGGTCGGAGAGGGGAGAACGAGGTCAAGCACTCTGTGTGGATGGAAACGGAAAAACCCAGCTGAGTGACACCAATATCCCCCCTGCTCAGAGACAGATGGGGGAGAGGGGACATGGTGCCATTTAGCAAGCTGTCTTGAGAGGCGTTTTCAGCATCTATCTTGGTCCTTGGTCAAGAAACTTCACCTGAGTAGACATTTGATCTTTTCCTGCTATAAAACACAATCTTACTTTAGATATGCTTCGTCACACACCTTTTTTGGGTCCTGGTCCATAATTAAGGAACATGACATAGTTCAGCCGCATAGTTACTTGAGATTACTTGTCTTGTGAGGCCATATCAGCAATCATCTCAGTGCTTGTTCAAGACACTTTACCATTGGACCTAAAGTGAGTACATTTTGGTCTTTTCCTGGCTTGGAAACACAATCTCTTTAGATACGCTCTGCCAGACCCCCTTGGTTCCTGGTCCATAGATTAAGGAAGATGACAAAATTTAGCCAAGAATTACTTGAGACAACTTGTCTTGTGAGGCCATTTCAGCATCTATCTCGGTGCTTCGTCAAGCAACTTCCCCACAAGACTGAAAGTGAGAAGATTTTGGTCATTTTGGTCTTTTCCTGGCTTGGAAAAACACAGTCTTACTCTTTAGATACACTCTTTTTGGGTCCTGTTCCATAAATTAAAGAGGATGACATAATTTGGACATTACTTTGTTTTGTGAGGCAATTTCAGCATCTATCTTGGTGTTTGGTCAGGTAGTTTCACTGTAGGACTGAGAGAGATATTTTGGTCTTTTCCTGGCTTGGTAAAACATACTTTAGATATGCTCTGTTTTGGTCGTGTTCCATGTTAAGGAAAATGACATAATTTAGACAAGAATTACTTGACATATAAGAGGCAGCAGATAGAGAAAGGAGGTTTACAAAATGGCTTTGAGACAGTTACAAGATGAAAAACTGACGTTTTTGCGACACCACAAACAGTGAATTCGCTTTGAGTTGGAGGGGTAAAATAGGTCAACCTTGCTGACCATCATACCTTGGTCTTGTGATAGTGGGGGTAGTAGAGAGGTCCATAGACTGAGGACCGTGACATAATTTAGCCAACATGTGATTTAAAGAGGCAGCAGATAGAGAAAGAAGGAGTGCAACATGGTTTTGAAACAGTTACAAGACGGAAAAACTGGTGTGTTTCTGCGACACACAAACACGTTTATTCTCTTTTGAGTTGGAGGGGTAAAATAGGTCAACCTTGCTGACCATCCTACCTTGGTCTGGAGATAGTGGGGGTAGTAGTAGGTGTAGTGGGGGTACATTGGCTGCTGCTCCAAACGTTTTCCCATGTAGCTGGAATCCAATTGAAGGTCCTGGTGGCTGGAGATAGAAGCTCGCAGATGGGGTACGTTCACGCAGAGGGGCTGGCCTGGATCCTTCAGACGACTGTTTCCAAGAGTGGAGGATGCAGAGAGAGGAAACGCTCTCCTCTTTACTGAGGTGTGTGTGATGAACGCACAGAAGAAGGGATGGATAGTACTTGGGATTAGAGTCTATCTACTTGTCTGGGAGCTCACTGGGAACCTCACCAAACCATTCTCCCCATGGGTCTGGAAACAGAGACAGGGAGAATCCGGAGTGGCAGCAAAAAAAGGAGGGCTTGGGGAGAAGGAGGTGGAGGGTGAGGAAAGGAAGATATGAAAGGATAGTAGGAGGCAATACAGGAAACAATAGGGGGGGATTGAAGAGCAGGACGGAGAGAGGTTAAAAGGAGAGGGGAGAAGAAGAGGATGAGGAGGAGGAGGGAGGAATGGATGGGATCCGGTTGCCGGTTCCTTGCACTCTCCGCTCTAAAAATCAGACTCACTCTTTTTCTTCTCTGCTGCCCTGAACATGCCCCTCAATTTGCTTTCCGGCGTCTCTTACTCTTGTCTCTCTCCGTTTCTTTCTCTCTTCCTGTGTATCCGTTTCCCCCTGTCTCGTTCTTCCTCACCAGACGAGACCCCGATCCCGCCGGGAGCTCGGCTGTATCCTGGAGAACACACGCTGTCCTCTGCTCTATCCTCGCAAGACAGTTAAATCAGCGATGAACTCACAAATGGATGTGGAGCTTGAGAGAGGAGAGGAGGAGGAGGAGGTGGAAGAGGAGGAGGAGGAGGAGAGAGGGTGGTCTGGAAGCTGAAGCTGTGACTGCCTTTTTTCTCAGTCCCTCTCTCTCACTCCCTCCCTCTTTTGTTAAGCTCCGGGGATAGATAGGTAGATATCGCTGGAGCCCCGGCGTGGAGGATGAGCAGAAAAAGAAAAAGCCTCGGTAAAAACTCCTCGCGCTCAGGAAGGAGCAGATAGCCTTATCCAGACGCGCACTCACACAGAGGAAAATCCCTTCTGATCCACAAGGTGCCTCCTCCAAACTCTCTTCTCTTTTCTTCTCTTCCCCTCTGCAATCCCTCTCTTTCTTCTCAAGCTTTCTCCCTGACGGCTTGCTTCCCACTGCGCCTGGCAGCCGTCACTGTGTGTATGTGTGTGGTGATGGTGGTGGTGGCGGCGGCGGCGGTGGTGGTGTATGTGTGCGTGTGGTATGTGTGTGACTGTGCATGTAACTGAGAGGGGAGTGTGTTTGTGTGGCTGTTGCCGTCTGCTCCACTCTGCGTGCTGAGGCATAGAGGGGCTCGGCTTCAGCGCAGCTACGCTCCTCCCCTCCCCTCTCTCTGTCTCTCTTCCTCTGTCTGCCTGTGTCTCTCTACCTCTGTGTTTTTCATGGAACTATGGAACAGTGGGAGTGGTTGGCCCTGCCCTCGTTCAAGCCAGGGGTTGTGTGTGTGTGTGTGTGTGTGTGTGTGTATGGGCACTAAATAGAAACTGAGTGAAAAAGAGAGAGACAGAGATGGGCTGTTCTGCTGGCAGAAAGGCGGAGCTGGGGAGTGAGTATGAAGAGCAGGAGCTGGGGTAAAGGGTGAAAAGAGGATACACAAGGAGAAGAATTTGGAAACAGAGAGGCCCCCCTACTGGCACTCTATAGGCGCAGCAATGACACATTTTCCATAATAAAAGCTGACTTTGGATTCCTTAAACTCAGCAACATAATAGTCATATTTCCCACGTTATCTGTGCTACTATTAATCCTCTTTCAAACATGTCACAAACAGCTGCCATAACCAACACACGTGTCCAGAGGTGGTGAAGTACACACATTCTTTGCACAAGTAGAAATGTAGATACTTGTGTTAAAAAACAAAACAAAAACAAAACTCAGATAAAAGTACTTAAAGAAGTACCAATTCAGCTTCTTTACTCAACCAAAAGTGAAAATGTTCAGGCTCTCACACGTACTTGAAGTAAATAAGCAAGAAGTTGTCCCCTGAAGGACATTTGTCTCTGTGCAAAGTTGACAGAACCACACCTTCTCTCCGTGGTTGAATCTCCCTCTCTGTTTTATCCTGTTATGTATTTAATGTTGTTTTCTCCTTGTTGAATCTTTTATGTCTCGTTACGTGCTGCACATTGCTTTTGTCTGGTTGTGTAGTTTTCATCTTGTTACATCTTTTAAATCGTCGTGTTACATCTTATGTGGTTTTTGTCACAAGTCTTGTTACTTGTGTCACATCATTTTCGTCTTTTATGTCATTTTTGTCTTGTAATGTTTTACGGCATTTTTGCCTTGTTTCGTTGTATTTGTCTCGTTAAGTTGTTTTTCATCTTGTTAGGTCTTGTTACATAATTTAATCCTTGTCACATCATTTTCATCTCGTTACACCTTTCATGTTGTCTTCATCTTATTACATCTTGTTACATCATTGTTGGCTTGCTGGATCTTTTATGTCATTTTTCTTGTTTTTCTTTTCATGTCTTTTACGTTGTTTTTGTCTTGTTACGTTATTTTCATCTTATGTCATTTTTTTTTGTCTAATCCAAATAATTGTTATTTCTATGTGTTATTGTTCCATCCATTCAGGTTGAAATCAGTCTTGATGTTGGAAAGGTGGGGTGCAATTGTGCAAAATAAAAATACACAATAATTTCTCTCAAATGCATTAAAACAAGTCTGATTTGAAATGTAAGGAGTGCAGAATACAAATATTTGTGTTTAAAAAAGGGTAAAAGTAAAAAGAAAAACAATACTAAATTAAAGAACAGATGCCCATAAACTCTACCTAAATATAGCAGTTAAGTATATTTCTTTTTTTCTGTGTGTCCCGCCTCTGCATGCATCTAAATACATGCACGCACATGGGCTTGAATGACCCTCGAAATGTGTGCCAGTGCACACAGAGAAGCTCCACTCACACATGCCCAATGAAGGGCCCAACATAGAAGTGTGTATGTAGCTCAGCGGTTGTGTGGCACAGTGACCCACTGACACAGTGCTGCCTGTTATGTGATGTAACCAGGTTTAAGTAGTGCTCTTACATAAGCACAGTGAGCCATGCATGAAAAGACTGCTCTGCCCTCTGACTGCAGCTGTGTGAGTGTGTGTGTATGTGAGAGAGAGACAAGGGTTGGCAGACAATGCAAGTTCACTGCAGTGGAAAAAGGGGCACGAGAACTGAATGCAAACACAAAACCCTCCTCTAAGATAAGGGCTTTATTTCTTGTGGGCAATTAAACTACTTTGCAGACTGTGCAGCAAAAACATGTCACTTTCTTTGTGCTATTGTGTGGCCGTCTGAGAGTGTTTTTTGTCTCTATGCCCATGTGTCAGTCTGTATTTTTGTAGCATCCTCCTCAGCTTATAAAATACAAAATAATGATATTGAGGCAGCAAATAAGGAATATTTTCATCATTGATTGATCTGTTGATTGTTTTCTTAATTATTCAATTAGTTGTTTTGTCTATAAAAATATAAAAATTATGAAAAATGTCAATCACTCTTTCCCAAAGCACAAGACAACATCCTCAAATGTCTTGTTTTTCCCACAACCTGGATATATTCAATTTACTGTCATATAGGAGTAAAGAAACCAGAAAATATTCACATTTAAAAAGATGCAATCAGACAATTCTGACTTTTTTTTTAATAACTCAAATGATGATTGATTCATCAACTATCAATTATTATATATTGGTGATTAATTTAATAATTGATTCATAACTGATTAAATGTTGCAGCTCTAAATGTTATGTTTGGTTCAGATATACTAACAACAAAACATTCTCTCATGCAGCATGTAGAAGGCTGCTGTGTAAAATTAAAAATGCAAGCAACCCATTGTTTTATCAGGATTCCAAATGTCTCCTATCTCCAAATGTCTCAAGAGTGATTTTGACATCTGACAATGACCACTCACCAGCAAAAATAGTAAACATGTTTGATGATTAGCACGTTCCAAACAAGATAAGAAGCAAGGACAGCAATTAAAATCAGCACCAGCCCACTCACAACGCTCTAACCAGTGTAAAGTATGCATGAACGCCCTGGGGGACGAGCAGAAATGCTACTCCAGACTTGAGAAGTGGGTAAACATTGTATACACCACTGGTGACTGAAGACTGTTTACAGCATACAGTTTACAAGTGAAACTATAGGGGTGTCACTATAGTTTGAGATTGGCTTGCTCAGGTTTTGAGCTAATTAAGAGATTTTTTTTACTTGACTGTTGTCTTGTCTTACCTCAGCACTGGTGTGAGAAACAGCTCTCTGAGTTACAACCTATAACACAGTGCAACATCATGACCGAAGGCGAGCCTGGACTCAGCTCTGTGAATCACTTGTATTTTCATTTTTCATCTGTATCGCCTTGTTAACCATGTGACAAATTGAGTTTACTTATCCCACAGACTGAAACAAGTGTGTCTTCAGGATTGCCTTACTCTACATGCTGTAATTTGTATACAGTTATCATTTATGCTGACCAGATATTATGTTTCTAAAATCTATTCTTGTTTTTGTTGCTGTTTAACTTTGAATTTGCTGATACACTGCAAGTAGGTTTTACATAGTACATCTGAACTTTGTGATTGTGTGCGGGTGGGGAGTAAAGGTAACATGGCTGCTCAACCTGCCCTGAATATATTAAAAGTAAAGCAAAATGAAATAATAAATAAATAAAATAAATAACAACACTTTACACTGAATGTAAAAAACACTGAAGAACCAGTGTGTCAGTGTTAATTTCGCTGACTAAGAAATTTTCATCATAGTTTTCATCAACAACACATTTTCACTGAGGGAAACAAGACGATAACTAAATAAAATGGAAAAGGGAAGGGACGAGTTGGGAGGAGATCCAGTCCCTGGATGGTGGATAATACTGATTTAACCAGAAAGTCAACTAGCACATACTTGCTGCATGTCTAAACTGTACAGAAATGTCATTTTAGCAGAAAGAGAGGAACAGACATATGGATAAATTTTGCATTTGATGTAAAGGAAAACAAGGCCCTTTGCAAACTGTGCGGGGCGACAATCACCAATGAAAACATAAAAAACTTGCATGATGCAATTTGCAGAGAAGTGAACGACCCAGAGATTCTATTCTTAGATCGTAAAATATCGATTTATGCACTAAAGGTGGGTGTACAGCTTCACTGTCCTCAAACTAAAATGAACTAACTAAAACTAATTAACATTGCCGTGTGTAGGATTTAGTGGCAACCAACTCGCCTCAGTCTCCCCTTCCAAGTGTGGAGGAGAACCTACAGTGGCTGTGAAACTCATGAAAAAAGTGAAAGGCCCTCTGTAGAAATAGGTCCCCTGAAATCTTACACACTAGACCTTTAAAACAAAAAATGTACTTATATTTACTATGCCATAAATATCACAAAGATGCTCACACTCAGCAGTGGTTGATTTAAATCAGGATGCATTTTAGAAACCACTTCATGAGACTTTGTTAAATGACACACATTTGACAGCTTTGTGCCTACTTAGAAAAATATAGTACAAACACTGCTGTCAAACAGGGGTTGTGAGGCAATCAATACAGCTTACAATCTTTCCTCAATGACACTGATCATATCAGTTAGTCTTCAAGGCTATCCAATATTTCATCCAGAGGAACGCTTCTTATAATAAGATGTGCTTTTGTACAGTGACTTTTAGGCTACAAATCAGTGAAATAACCAAACTCATTTTGTAACTTAACCAAGTCATGATCTACACTCTTTTAAGATGTCAGATGAGTTACTGCATGAGCTCATCCTGCATTAATTCCAGTCTGAACTTCCCAGTGAAATATATAAGCATGTTGTAGGGCCACTGCAAGCAAAAGCAGGCTGTATTGATTATATTGCACTTGTAGTTAAGAAATGTGCATTCCCGAATCTTTGCAGTCAGATGGGTTACATGCACACGGAGCTAAGCAGCTTGATGGAGGAAGGTTATACATTCATTCAACGGCACAACGTGTGGAATGCCAAATGATGAAGGGATACGGGGAGATCAGGCATGTGTATGTGTGAGTGCGTGTGTCTGCTGTATATGAGCAGCACACAAGCCAAAGTTTTCATGAAAAATTAAGATTCTGCTGACACGGCAGTTTGGGAAAACAAAGAGAGAGAATTGATTCTTCCAACTGCGCAGTACAGTCCTATTATGAGAGGCACAATCTTTACATCTCACTCCATATTCTACCGCCATAATAAAGCTTCCTAATTACCTTGTCTAGTGACAAGACGGCCATAATGGTGCTGGTAAATACACACTAGTTAATTGCATTCATTTTAATATCAAACAGACTTCTATTACGTCTTAAGCACGATCTAATTGGCTACTTGTTTCTGATGTATCTGCTGCATCTGCATTTCTTCACAAAAAGAGGACCTTCTTCTCAAGGAGGGGCACTATTTTCCATGTCCCAGCACTTGAAAAATACCAGACAAAAACTGACAGCTGGTGCAAAATATCAAAGTGTTTTCATTGACACTGTGTGTTCTTAAAGCCCCCGGTCATCAAAGCAGTTTTCAAATGGAGCAGGAAAGGCCATGCTGTGACTCAGGGATGTGTTCCTCTCATCACTGACCACCAGATGTATAACAAACACTGAGCCAGAAAAAAAGGAGCAGTAAAAGCTTCACATCTTAGCTCAGATACAGCTGGGAAAACAGAAGAGGTCATGATGACGATAGTCCTATTTTACAGAAGCTGCTCTGGTCGCTTTTCAAGGAAAACACTGGCCAGGATATCATCACACGTACACACACACACACGCTCCGTGGTATTTGCACACAGCACATTTACAGTGGTAAATGGACTATTACATCCAATTGCCACACACAGCATGAGCGAATTTGTCTCTTTGCAAGTGTACTGAGATACAAACACAGAGGCAGCGGAGAATCAAGAGTAAACTGTTTTTGCTTTGTTTGATCCAGGAAATCGAATAAAAAGAATTCTGCTTCAAACACATTAAGAAAATAGAAGCAGTATCTCTGGTAATTTAGCCTTAAGAGTGTGTTAACAACTACATCACATCCAAGCTACATACCTCAACCATACGCACACCCACTCAGTATCCTGCAGAAGATGGTTTCAGTGAAATTGTGAGAAAATATGCTCCTGATTCTGGGCAGCTGTAGCTCAGGTAGTGGAGCTGGTTGGAGTCTGATTGTAAGGCTGGTGGGTTGGTGCCTGCCTCCTCTTGTCCAAATGTCAAAGTGTCCTTGATCCCCAAATTACTTCCAATGTGAGTATGTAGTGGATAAAAATGTAAAGCACTTTGTACAACAAATGAATCTCTTTTAATGGAGAAAATCTCAGAGTCTTACATAACACACATTTTCACAGATTTCAAATTGACAAAGAACTGAAGTCATCCATTCAAGAGGAAAGTAAAGGACAGACAATATCGGACTAATGCCAGATTGTGACATCAAAGGGCTCTCAAAAGATTGATGCAATCGGCAAGGCGAGGGTCAAATAACCAACAACGGCAAGCCAGGGCGCAGCCACTTTTTTGGAGCCCTACAAGCTTTTCTTCTTGTATTTGTAAAACAGTGATCAGAGAAAAAGCAAGTAACACAACTATCCTAAAATAACAAAACTTTTTCAAGGGCTCCTTCAATATAATTTAATTCCTGTATTGTGTTTGTGTGTATGGCTGTGTGTGTCTGTCTGGAGAAATATCAGATAACGAGGAGGGCGAAGCTGAATGGAACTGTAGGAAAAAGACAACAAATGGCATTTTCAATATTCAGTTCCTACTGAAATGTATCCGTTGTCCAGCCATCCATCTATTAGCTATATATCGCTTATTCTTTAGGTGGTGGGGGAGGGGCAGACAACCATGCACCAACATGCAGGTTAGACAGACATTTTTGCCTTTGTTAATGCCAAGTTGTCATAAGAAAGGCATATCAAACCATGTCTTTGCATTACACTGACATCATTGACCGAATGACGCTTCATGACAACAGTCTCAAACATTCAGACTCCATGTTTATGACAAGTGTCATGATATGTTTATGACAGTGTAATGACAGTCTTCCGTACAACCCTTCACTTAAAGTGTTACCAAAGATTTTCTACTGAATCATTCGATGCTGCGGACTGAGAAGGAATAAATGAAGCACTGGCATTTTGTCACAATATTCCCGCTCTATGGAGAGATATTTAGAGGTAATTTCACTGGGGCAAAGGCCAGTTTAAACCTTGGCACACATTTATAAAGCACTTACAATGTGAGGCTGACAATGACAGTCAGGAATATCTATATCAAAGGGTCTAAAATGGGTTCCACAGAGTCAGTAATGGACACCAACAATAAGTAGATTAAGGGAAGGGGGAAAGTTTCCCTCCTCCATGTTTCCCTGGGAAACGTGTTGATGTCTCAGTCAATGAGACACGCAGACAAGAAGAAGATATTGAGTTAAACAATATGAGGAACACATTCTCAGATATAGCCATATGAAAAATCACTTCCAACCAATAACTCCTTGTATAACACTGTATGCTTAATTACATGACGGAATCAAAACGGTGACAAATCACCTTAGGTCCTCTGCAAATCCCGCTCCCCCTACCCTCCTTTCTGCTCCCTCCTCATCCTCCTCTCCTCTCCTTCCTTCTCCTCTCAACAGCAAGCCTCAGCTCACTTTAACACAAATCATCACTTTATTAAAAAAGAAAAAAGAACGGCGCGTTAGTGGATTCATTTGAACAATTATGCAAATCAGACAGGAGATGAAGCTTTTATTAATGTTAGAGAAGTGTTGCATCAGATAGTGCTGAAGTTCATTAAGTTACTCTAGTTGAAGATGAATACACTCTGATTAGTTTGATGTCACTATGGTGTGTATCACATTATCGTCTTAGGCTGCGTCAGCGCAAAACTCTCCATGGATCTTTTGCTCAAGCCAAATATGGTGAAAGAGTGATCTTTCACAGCTCAAAATGTGCAATTTGGATTAATAACCCAGACGCCTGCACTGTTTCTCATTTATTTTTTTTTATCTTTTTATTTTTTTTATTTTTTTTGGACATATTACTTTTTCTGGAGGTTTGGGACATTCTTGCTTTTGAGACCTCAAAAATAGGGAGGATTTCAAACCTAAGTAGGCATTCTGGGGTTTTCACAGACTTTATTTCCTGCATTCTGGTGATTTTTGGTAAACTAGCGAAACTGTGATCTTTCTCTAACTGTAACCAAGTGATTTCTGCCTTAAAGCAATATTCCACTCTTTGATAATCATCCACTCAGTGTGTACTCACCCCTATGCCGATGTGAGGATGGGTGAAGATCTTCAGTTCACTAAACAATCCTGGAGTTTCAGCAGAAAACAGGGTTGCAGCCAAATCCAGTACAATTGCAGTGAATGGTGACCCAGTTTAAAACGTTAAAAAAAAGAACACAAAACAAACCCAAAATGTCTCCATCCTGCTTGTGTGGTGTAATCCAAGTGTCCGCGAGCCGCGACATTAAAATTTAATCGCAAAAGACGCCATTTACGCCATGTTTTTAGCCGAAATGTCAACTGTAGCATGTAGCCGGTAGGATGTAAACATGGCGTCGATCTCGCGATATTTTCACACGTGCGTCCATTAAGAGATATATGAAGTCTCGCAAGATCGACGCCATGTTTACATCCTACCTGCTACATGCTACAGTTGACATTTCGGCTAATGGCGTCTTTTGTGGTTAAATTTTAATGTCATGAGTGAGTACATACTGAGTGGATGATTATCTAAGAGTGGAATATCGCTTTAAACATTCAGACTAGTATTTTCACAATTATTTGAAGGAGAAAAAACGCATACAAATTGCAATAGTTTCGCAGATCTAGGGTGTCCTCCTAGATATGACCTCACTCACTGAGGACAGATGACAAGCCGCAAGCATGGATGTATTACGGAGAACTGAATACAGCCACACAACGGCTGGAAGCGGCCCTCTTCTGCGTCATGAAACAACATTTGGTGTAGCTGTATTGTGGTGCGGGTGGAGAAAGATTTTTTAGAGTGATAGGGTTTAATACATGCTGAGTAGTGCCAGAAATTTGTCATAAATGTGACCCCGGGAGGAAATCGGGAGAGGGCAAAGAACAACGTGAGTTTCCCGGGAAAATCAGGAGGTTTGGCTGTAACTTTTTTGTTTATAGCACAATATATGCATCAACTAAAAATATGTCAGACTTAATTTTTATTCATCCCTGTCTTTCAAATGAGGTTAATTGTTGCAAACCTCAAGTCATTCTCTCTGGCTGGCTCCCTCCCCATCTACGTCTCTCTCTCTCTCTCTCTCCTCTCTCTCTCTCTCTCTCTCTCTCTGCAGGTACGGGGCCTGAGAGGTGGTGGACCGTGACTGACTGACTAGGGCCCATGCTTGCTGTGGCTCCGAGGGGTAATTAATTTCAGCAAACGACCGCCACGTCTGTCGGCTTTTATAAACGAGCGTTTACGCGCTATGGACAATTTAACCACTCCACTGAGCCCGCCTTGACAGAGATGAGTAGAGAGATGTGGGGGAGAGAGTGAGGCAGAGAGAGAGGATGGGGACCGTGCTGCTAGGTGACTGATGGGAGATTTAATCAATAGAGTAAGCACATTTACTCTCATGATGCTCGCCCAACATCCATATTCATAGTGTTAATTCTCTCAACGCCTACGCTGTTGCACACCACAAAAAATTATAACGCATGAAGGATTTCACTACATCTCATCAGGCTTCATCAAAGGCCAGCATCATCACTGCTAATTATGTGTAGCATCGCAGGCTAAACATCAGTGTGGTGCTCCAGTCAAATGATTTTATTCTAGATCTGAGCTTAATTCGATGACCAAAATAACTACCCTCCATTACCTTTTGGCACATACACCTTAACAATCTAATATTCCTCTTGTTGTTAAAGGCAGTGTCTGCATTTGGAAGCATGCAGCACATCCTGGAAAACAAAGGCTACATCAGTACAATGTCTTTCTCAACCATTGCTGCCTCAGTGACATCATCAAATATGAACTGTTTGTATTATTGAGAATATTTGGATTGGCTGTGTCTTGACTGTGACACTACTACTACTCCCTAACTGTCCGGTCAGTGGTCATTGTGCTTGCGTGAATCCAAACATTAGATGACAGCTCAGACATTCACCACCCAAATCTACTCCTGAAAACAGACTCCATCTAGCACTCTGGACTCCATAGACTCAAACTTGGAAGGCTGTGAAGATATGTAGGAGTGGTCGTGTTGGATCGTACACAGCTGACTCTACAACCATACAGGAAATATGCAAAAGAACAGAATACTGCATCTGAAATAAATGTGCCAGAAACAGTGCCAAATTCTCAGTTTTTGCAGTCAATTCTGGCATTTAATACATAAAATGTTCTGTACATACTGCCACGATATTAAGACGGGTGAAACAAAGAACTGATTTTTTATCGTACGTTATAGTAACACGTAAAGCAGTTTATATCACCTTAAAACAAAGTGATGCAGTTTACCACTGTTGCACTTCATTACAGGGAATAAATATCAAACTCATCACTACTATATGATTTTAGTTTATAAAGGTCTCCTGTTAAAGCAGTATATCACATCTCTTCTCAAATTTAAAGGCATCCTATGCAGGATTTTCCTATAAAACAACATAGACTATATATTATTATTTATTATGAAAATTATTAGTTATTGATACCAGTATTTGAAATGCCTCCAACACTGCCTAAAATGTGGCATCGGGTATTGATGAGGACGCAAATCTATGCACCAATCCGATCCACGTAATTTATTAGCCCCAAAGCATACGCCAAATTTAATGGTCAATAACGGAGAGAAACACAAGCTCTACCTCAGCATCAGATCACGCTGCAAAGTCTCAACGATTATAGCCAGCTTGTGGAATTTTCTTTGAATGCACTGATATTGGAGTGGTTCATGTTTTGGAATCAGTATTGCGAAGGAAAAAACGGTATCAGAACATTTCTGAAAATAATCCTTTTCAATTATCACTTATGACCCACTAGAAGTGTGTGGTGATGACTGTATCAGCAGAGACTCTGCCCTCTGCCTGTATGTTCATATTTTCTAATTTAGCCGTGTTTGTGATGCTTAAATAACCCAAAGAATCTGTATTTAATGACATGGGAATGAGATTCAACAATCAGCTACCTTTTTGGTACATTTACAGACAGCAACTGACAAATCCTGCATATTCCACCTTTAAAACTGTTAATGAGAGCTGATCCTCAGAGACTAACTCTTGATACCCAACAAAAACACTGAACTTGATGTGCTTAAGTGCGACTGTGTTTTTTTGTGCGTGTGTAATCTTAGTTCTCTGCTCCTCTTCTGCATGCAGGTTATATATAGGCCTATACTGTAGAAAAAAACTGAAACTCTGAAGGTCTACTTTCTACATTCAGGCTACATTAAGCTGTAACACTGTACTGTGCTCAAAGTTTTTTCATTACTGCACCTTTACTCCAAAACTTTCACATTAGAATTTACTGCACAATCACTCAACACCTAAATCTCTTTCCCCCTCTCTTTTGAATATATGCCCTGCCCTAAAAAACTGAGGTCAATAAAACTAAATCAACTTAAGTTTTCTCACTGTAAGGCTGTTTTTATAACTCAACAGCATGTAACTTTCCCACTTTCTCCCCTCAGAGTTTCCAGAGCCCCAGAAGTGCGGAGCCACACCGCAGTCACTCGGCACTCGGTCAGCCGAGTCCTGTGAAAACCGTTCTGTTTGCCTCTAATACTATCGGGTTGCCAGACTATTAGCGCTGCAGCCCAACTCGGCTTTGTTCCCCCTGCCAAGGCAAGTTACATGGCTCACCTCAAAGTCAGTGTTTTCACAGCTAGACATACATTACTGTGTGACATCAAGCCCAGGGGCTTATAGATCGGCTGGATTGTATGACAGGAGCCTTTATGGCTTTTGCAGCAATGTATGACAGCAGTCTGCCTGCCTCAACATTTGGCAGGGATAACTATACTATACCACAGTGTAGAACAGACTAACACGGACATATGAGGGGCCTGCGGCAGCAAGTGTTTCCATAGCTACAGTGGGCCGAGGGGATTGTTTACTGTCCAAGAATGAGAGATTAAGAAAATGAGTGATTCTCTACGTATATGCTGAGCAATCATTTCTTAAACCATGTTGTGTGTGTATGTGAGTAAATATATATGTGTGTCTAGATGGAGCAGCTCTTAACAGGACCATGAGGGTGCCCAAGACCATAACCCACTACATTGATTTTTAACAGCACACCCCCCCCCCAACCCCCATTTTCCATACACACAAATACATATGCACTTGCTGTCACACACATGCAAAGCCTGCAGACACACACACGCTCATGTGGTACGCTTCGCCAAGTTGGTGTAATCAGGGCAGCGTAATGTGTTTACCTCTCTGAGGTACGAGAGTTTGATTAAGGAGCAGCCATCTGGCAGAGGAAGGAGAGGAGAGGAGAGGAGAGGAGAGGAGAGGAGAGGAAGGAAAGGAAAGTCATTTTTTGCTTAATGAAGAAACTCAAATCATTATGCCTACACAGACAGGTCTGCGCCACCATCAGTCAGTAGACTTGCACCTCAACCTCTAGCACAAACTCCATCAGACATAAAACCGACCATTAACAACCACAACACCTGCCCCCCATCACCATCACACGGACATAAACCACTGGTGTCTAAAGGCAACATCTAGCTGACATTACCATATTATCAGAGCCAAATGTCATCGTTTGGAACTTCTTTTTCTCCAATCTGTTCTCAATTAGCCAACAAGGCAACCATTTAAGGCCTTAATATCAACAAGTAATTATGGGTATTACTGTAACCGTTAGGGCTATGACAATAAGCCCTAACGACCCCGTGATGCCTACCGCAGGGTTGAGCTCATTACCCTCATCACCACAATTTTTTGTAGGGTCATTCTCATGTTATTCAGCTGCACAATGCATTTGTGATCGCAGCTGCCACACACAATAAGTCAGGAACACAGCCTCTGATTAGCTGGCACATTCAACCCAAGGCATCATGGGACAGCAAGTGGATGGCTAACAACACGCTAACGGCAACAACAATTGTTTTCAACATGGAAAAAAGGGAATAAATGTTCATAGAGGACATTCAGCATTGGATTTTTCATCATGGATTTATTTTACCAAGTCTTCAAACATAACACTGCAGTCCAAGGCTGGATTACAAAGCTTCTGAAAGGGATAGAATTGCACCTGTGCTGACATTGTAGGCACAAAGGAGCCACTATTGTTAGCTTTTCCTACCCAGCTTCCTTCAGTGCTTCAGTTTAGGTGATTCGACAAAGGATCAAATACAATTGTAAAAGCAGTACCAGCATATATGACATTGTCAGGGATAACACGATAAAATGCAAGACATCATGGTCCTTGATGCTCCATCAAACTGTCCTCACCACAACAAGATGGAGCCTGCCATACAACATCCACGACAGGAGACGCTAAAACACATCAAAGTACAACAATCCACTTGCTAACCCCCTTCACTTTTCTAGCAGTTGTGAAACATTTTAACAACATAATTATGGTGAACAAAATTAACCCGGTTATCATCATGGTATTGTTAAAATGTGCAGAAAATGTTCAAAAAGTTTTGACACACGCACTGAAATCATTTCACCAACCTTCATATTGAAAACTTCTCGACAATTTGTAAAGACATCGTGTCCTTTGCATGTCAGTGTCACTGTTGCAAAACATTTCAAGCTGCGCCTGCATCTGAAAGACTGTTGCTAACTTTGGTTGATGTGTGGTAATCGAACATGGTTATCATAATAATGAATAGTAGAAATGCACTAATCTAAACACTAATCGGCAGGAATTTTTATCATGTTTTTTTCGTGAAACTAATTATTGTTCCAACCCCAGTTGAGGTAAACTGTCATCCTGCGAGAAAAAATTGCTTTTTAACCGTGGTAGGAAAAAATCTTTACCATCACAGCCCTAGTAATGGTCAATCACCAATACGGTAATTTGATGCTCTACTATGCTGGCAATAAATAATAATATGTTTTGCAGAGATATTATATAAGATATTGCAGCAACTAATGTCATGTGTTGTCTCTTTGTTGTAATAGTACAAAAACTAAACATACAGTGGAACAAAAGCAAAACAATAAAATTACACCGTAAAAAATGAATGGATGCCATTGGTAAAAAAGACAGCAATATCTTGCATGGCTATAACCTTCCTCTCCCCTCCCTGTGGTACCTGACAGGCCTGTAGCTAAGCTCACCCTCAGCCATTACTTCTACTGTAGCCTTCCTGCTCCATTAAACTCAACAAGCTTAACTCAATGGCCTTCATTCCTCACAGCGACGGCTTCTGCTTCATACCCTGGTGGCTTTTAACAGGAGAGGGGCAATTTGAGTAGGGGGGGGACAGCATCGCCCTTGTTAACACAAAATATGTCATGCATTGCCCTTGTTAACTTTAAAAGAAAAATCTGTGAAAACAATATTTTACCTTCTCTGCTGTCCCCGTTGCTGAATATAAAGATATTGCTCACTTGGGGCAGAGGCAAGGACCTAACAACTGCAGTAAAAAGGAGCTATTAAGTTATACTGTCCTTGTCCTGCTGTGGCGTTTAATCGCCCAGTTTTAATATGCAACAAGGAAACGACATCCCACTTGCAGTCCGGTGTCGTGCAGGACTCCGTACTGAGTCAGCGATTATTGATCACAGGAGGAGGCGTTCTGGAAAATAATCTGTTTTATGACAATTCCCCTGAGTGTTATTGTTCAAGGGCCTTACCTTAAACTGAATATGTGACAAACAAGAGGCTCTGTCTGAGGCCGGAGAAAGCGGTCAGCACCCTTGTTCCAAATAGTTGCAACTGTTTTGATAATTAAGAATCTGAGGAATCAATAAGTGAAGTAAAATATTTCTGGCAAGTGACAGGGAAAATAAAGCTAAATCAGCAGCAAAAAACAAAAACAAAAACCTGATACACCAAAAAAAAAAAAAAAAGATCAGGAGTGATTTGTGCTGTGAGGGCAGGCAGGTATAATAAGGAGAGTCTTTAGCTGTGCCTCTCTCTCAAGTAATAACGTGAGGTGAAATTTGGAGAATGTGTATCTGGGACACATAATAAATATTTCATGGCATATTATGAATAGGTTCTTTGTTTAATTAGACTCGGGGAGTTGTCCCCTTCAGCCACTTCTGTCACGTTAGCATGAAAAAATACGATCCTTTCCACTTTAATTATAAAAGTTCTTCAGGCCAATATGCTATGTAATGATTCATCTATCAACTTTTATATGAGTATAAACTATAAAATCTGTCTGGGCGAGGCACATAATTACTTGATTTTAATTTAAATTTTTACTCCATTTTCTGTTTTTTTTTTTCTTCAAACTTTTCATAAACATGTTCAAAGGGCATTCACCACATTTTAAAATGACTGCTAATTGTAGTAGCCGATGATTATAAATCTAATGAAATTTCTCTGCGAGTAGGGATTTGACGGCAAAGTAATCCCAAAGTAGCTGAAAACAATTAGATCACATTTAGATTTCTATCAAAGCTGCATCATAAAAACTACATTTTTACATTAGCATATAAAATCCCAACTGCGTGTGCTCTGAAAAACAATTGTAGGACAATATTTACCTCAATTAAATGTAAGTAAATTAGTGCATCAATCTTTTCTTTTCAAGTTAATTAAATCTGGCTCAAGCCTGGCAACTCATTACATTTGCTGGCTTAGTTGTAAACACACACACACATATATTGTTTTTATATAAGTATATATTGTATATTCCTTATTTCTTGTTTGGTTTGATGTAAATCTTATGTTTTGTTTGTGAGACTGCATAATTTTCAGCCTTAAAAGATTTTATTAGCAGTTCATATTCTCTCTGTTTGTGCAGCCACTGCAAGTTGAGCTAAATCAGGTGAAAATGCTGTACTGCGTCTGCCATAATTAATTGCAAATAACCTGACTCCACGCCTTCTGCAGTGCTCTGCATCAGAACCTTCCCGACCTGGCTGCAATTATCTCAGAGAGGCTTTCACTCCGACGCTGTTGTGAAATGGAGCTTATGAAACTCTGTGACAGTCGTTCTTTCTCTCCGTTTCTCTCTCTTTGTCGGGAGATCTCATTGTGCAAGCCTGTGGAGCTACAGTGTAACACACCAGGGAGGAAATACTGGACACAGCTCTGATGCCTTTCATCTTCACAGACTGGGAACAGCTTCCTGTTTTTCAATGGACACACTAATTAGCATGAATTCAAACATGCACTTAGCCCAGACAAAGATGTGAACAGATGCATACTAGCACACGGGCACGCACACACACAAATACAAATACATGTGTGCACGCTCGAGTGGCTGAATGCACACGCGTACACAATTGCAGCACATGAAAATACAGTGAAACGGCGGCCTTAATTCATTTTCCACACGCTGGGTCTTTTGTGCACTTTACACCGCAACAGCAGAGGGGGAGGAAGAGAAGGGAGGAAGAGGTGGGGAGGAGGGTGCCCACACTTCCAGCACAGTTTTTACGTAATATTTTCTTTTCTTTGAAGTGGCACGGCTAAATGAGTTTTCAAATCTCTGTAGGTTTCAATACCACAGAGAAATACGACCACAGTTGATAGGCACCACTTACATTCAATTATCTTTGTTCCACACACGGAGCACTAACACACACATGCACGCGCACACACACACACACATGTGCATACATACACAGACACATCAGTTACTTCTGTGCAGAAGAAAATTGTGACTCATTACCAGCCCATTCTGAACACTGAGGCACTGCTTCAGAGCCCTCTATCTAAAATTATGTAGATACAGTGCTCCGCTGCACTTCACATACATCAAGTCAAAAGATACATTGAAATCCTGTGGGGGTGTGGAGAAGATGATGGAAATGAAATGCTTCATTAAGCTACAGCTATGGCTTTTGTTTTGTCAGACATCTGATGAATTCAGAAGTTACTTTATGTGTACAGACTCATGCTGCTTTAGTGTGAGATGCTTTTCGCACAATTTTGTACATTTCTCATTTTATTATCGTTAGAATCACAATCAATTAAATGACTTCTCGGAGTAAAACAAAGGGATAATTGTTTTGTGATTTTATTTGGTCCACGCTGGTGATTACTGGGCTTGATATGGTGCTAAATTAGATTTCTAAACTGTGCATCTGAGAGCCATTGAGGTCAGCCAGTCTGCATACTTTTCCCTTAATTAGAGAAAAACTTTACCATTGGTAAATAAACAGGATCTTATATTAGTTATTGGATTATCACATTAGAAAAATTCAAAGGGCACTTGGAGAGCGCAGACCTCTGCAAAGGCCAATTAATAGTCCAGTCCTGTATGATTCGCAAATCTCCAAACACAAGCGCTAGATATGTCTGGACATATTTAAATTGGCTTATTTTGGTTAAATAGACTTGGAACATGTAACTATGTCCCATATTGTCTGACAAACCTGTTTGAATGTATAATATGTAAATTCTGCTATTTATAGTATATGTCTAGCATTGGCATTTTAATGCCAAAATGTTACATATCATAACTGAAAAACAGAGACAAAGATAAATAGTTTTTTACTTAGAATTTGCAGGGAATCATAAGTTTGACCAGCAAAATTTTGTGAAATACTAACACAATATGATCATATCAATGCAGTAGAGGACCTCACAGGGAGGTTATAAAAGATAATATTCAATTACAAAATCCCATAGCTGTGGCACTATAAGTCATGAATGTAATTTGAAAGGACAACTAGATTTGTATCATAAATGTCATGTCGTTTGAACTTTAATAAACTTAAAAAATTCAATAAATAATTAGTTCCTGAGCTTAATGAGGTCTACGGAGTCTCTTTGGTAAAAGGAACTTGGTTCAGCTTCCCGGTGGATAGCAAAAAGAAAGCTAACAACTTACAAACCTCACTGCTGTTCTGACTAGAGTGAGTCAGTGATGGCAAAATTACAATTTATGGGTGAGCTATTTCTTTCACCTTTAACATCACCACCACTAAACTCCACTCCACTCAAACACAGTGTGAAGATCCATTATCTGATCCATAACATGTCAGCCCCCACCCCCAACCATCTAGAAGATGATCATCACCGACTGGACCCTCTCCCACCACAGATGTTAAATCGAATTTAGTCACAGCATCTCTAGAAGTTTCAGACGCTTTCACCAACACCAACTCATCACCCCACCCACATTCACGTGGCTCTTGGCACAGACCGGGAACTCGACTGTAGTTCTTGGATTCTGGACAGTGCTTCATCACATCTGTGCTGCTCCACCTCCTGTGGCGGCTCAGCGGGGGAATACGTCTATAAATCTAACCGTCACATAGCGGGGAAATTAAGTTGGCAGAAAGATGGACGAGAGAGCAGTGCGCTGAGAACAAACAATACGACCAGAAATAGTCTAAATGATCACACATGGTGGAGGAGGCATCACAACTCTGTATTCTAAATCCATCTCACTCACACACTTACAACCATCGTCTCTCTCATCCTTCCCAACAAACCCATTGATCCCATTTCCTCTCTGTCTCCCAGTCTTGGTGACTGCAGCACGTCTGTTCACTTCAGCTAATTCTGCAACTACTTCCACTGAAATAATGCAAATCCAAATGTGGTAATTGAGTCAGTAAGTACAATTATCATCTTTGATGTGAGGAGTGACTCATCTTGAGTCCTTGCGATGCATTTGCACACTTTGCAGGATTGCCAGTTAATGTCAGCCCACTGACTCACTCTGCACTCTACCCACTCAGGAAAAAAACAGAAGAGACACACAAGTTAACTGCTGTATCTATTTCCCCTGTAAAATGAACGCCCTCATCGGACAGCTTGCAAATGATGATCCACGGAAACTAGCCACAAAAGTTCCTAGAGTGCAAAATCCTGTAACTCACTGACTTGAAGAAGTAGGAGATGGAGTTTTCTGTGTATATTCGGTATGTGGGGGCAAAGGGGATATATGCTAATCTGTACATGTATTCACATGTCTGTACCAGTGTGTGGATCATAAGCTGGGCATACACTATATGATTTGAGCCCTTTTTGACCCAATTTTGATCCGTATGACTCATTTTTACTCTAGTGCCCTGCAGTGTACAGTGAGAAGCAAGGACCGATCAACTGTTCCCAAACAGACTTGCTCAGATTGTGTTGATTCGTTCCTCTTTCCATGCTTTTAGTGCCTCTACCATGGATAAGTAAGCTACGTACTTAAATAGTTTCTTTTTTTATTTGTTTTTATGATCACAAGTCTGCACAGGGTCTTTTATTTTGAAATTTTTCTATATGTTTTAAAAACTTTTCTGCCTTTATTTAGATAGGACAGCTGAAGTGAAGACAGGAAATGGGGATAGACAGTGGGGAAGACACGCGGCAAAGGGCCATAGGCGGGAGTCGAACCCACAGCTGTTGCAGAGGACTCAGCCTCTGTACACGGGGCAGATGCTCTATCAACTAAACTACCTTGCCACCTTTTATTTTGAAAATTGACCGGCTTCTCTGTGGTTTTTCTGTGCCTGACGTCCTGCCCGCACGATCTGCTCTGTGCATATTGATGAGATATCCATCAATAATAGACTTTGATGACTTTAAAGCAGAGCAGAGCAGAGGGCTGCTTCTGAAATGCACTGCAGCGCTGTTGGTGGAATCACAAACATTGCGTAGAGTGGTCGCGATCAGCTCCAACGGATGTGGTGGTGCGCGGCACAGCTGTGCAAGGTGGAATCAAGCCATTAGAACAGAAACCTCTTGGTTGCTTAGAGAAAGATCATGGTTTGGGTTAAAATGATCACTCTTGTGAGATCTCTCATGTCAATTTCATGTCAGTCTGCATGGTCTGCAGGAGCCGACAAACCATCTTATTTTAGATTTAACATGTACGGTATGACCACTTTGGTTGTGGCTTGACGATCAGACCGTACAGTGTCAGCACATAAATCATGAACTCTAGCTTAACATCGCAGACGATTTACTACACACGTACAGTAGGAGTTGGCATTAAACAACAATATTTCTAACAACGTACAGTGTATTCACAGCTTAAGACAGACATCTGTTGTACTGAAGAGTGCTGTAGGTCTGCAGGGCACCTCTGAGGCCACCAGCGTGTGCGCGCATCACTCAGTGTGCATGTGCGCTGATGAACAGTGAGTAAACTAATCAATAATTTGCAATTTCGGATTTGTTAACAACAGCTATTCATGGCGAGCCTTGTTCCACATGCTTGTTACAGCACTTCACAGGGCTAATATTATCTAGAGTGTTCCTGCTTGTACTTAGATTACAGACCAGTGTGTGTTCTCCACAGTGTCCATTTTTCACTGATGAAGCTTTTTTTTCCTTCTCAACTAATTCAGGAGGCAAAGACAAATAAAAGACAGAGAGTGAGCACCCACAGCAAGAGAGAGGGGAAGGTTATAAAAGAGATGAAAGATAATGTATGAGAGAGAAGGCAGAGAGTGAAAGATAGAGAAAGAAAGCGCTGTGTTGGGTGTGATGGATGGAGTTGAAATGGAGGAGGAGAGGAGGGAGGTATGCGCGTTCTCCACCAACTACCTCTCTGTCAGACACTCAGCTGTGCTGCAGGAGTAGGCGGCTGGTGAGAAGTGTGTGTGTGTGTGTGTGTGTGTGTGTTGTGTGTGTGTGCTCCAACGTAGCATATGTGTGTGTGTGTGCCGCATGTACCATGAGTCTGGGGACCGGTGGGGGGTTGACAGATTATCTGTCGAGAAGCAGGTTGGAGGGGTCCCTCGCTCTCTCTTCTACTCCTCATTTTCCACAGTCACTCACTTGCTCGCTCCTCTCAGCGCCGCTCAAGGTCACTGCAACACTGCGAAAGTTTGGAAGGTACATGATACCAGGAGCTCAAGGGTGAGTCAGCACTTTTCTACTCCTCTGCTTGTCTCTAACAGCCAGACTGGCACAAGATCCAAGTGTGAATCTTGTTACAGGCCAATATATCTCACTCGTGTGTCACTGCTGGTGGCATGGGTAAATCTATTCTTTGTCGGTTAAAAATTAAATGCACTTAACAGATGTTTATATTTTTCAGTATATGTATATATATATATATGTGTGTACATACATATAATATATATATATATATATATATATATATATATATATAAAGCAACTTTTTTGTTTTCTGTAAATTTGTTAAAATCTGTGTTGGTGAGATGCTGATTAAACAGCATGATATAATTGCACAGTTGTGTCTTGGACTGGTCACAATAAAAGGCACCTCTAAAACATGCAGTTTTGTCTTTGTCTAATGTCAGGATGATGCTGATGTATTCCCGCTGTTTAATGATGATGGACTACATGCTGGAATGTTTTGTTTGTGGTCAATGTGTCTAAATAATCCCATATGGGGTGGGTCATGAGAATGACCAGACACGAAAATAAAATATTCATTCATTCATTTTTTCTTTTTCCCAGGAGAATAAAAGTCATGACACCCCACTCTGCCTCTGATTGGCTTACCCTGATATTCTTACCCTATTAACCAATTGGTGAACAAAATTTGGCAGAATTAAACTTTTTGTGTGCAGTGAAGAAGTCTTGGATTTTTTACTTAAACTCATAAAAAATATGAGCAAAAACAAAAGTGTTGCATTTATATTTTTGTTGAGTACATAATTCTGGAATTTTACTGTATGAAATTAGAACCATTGCTGGACAACACTTCTAATGTAAAAGGGAATTTCTATCGTTCAATCAGTCTTAGAGTCTGTCTCGGCTTTCCTCTCTGGCTTGTCTCTCTACAATGTCTACAGACACCGCACTTGAGCAACCAAAAAAGATCATCAGTAATGTGCTTGTTTGGGGTTCTATGATGAATAAGTGGTGAAATCATCAGATCGGTGGGTAGGTATGCAGCCACGAAACTATGAATAAAACATGGGACTGTACTTCTTCTTTCTTCACCCTTTACTTATTTCCAGTTGTGTCTGCCCTGTAGCGGAGGATATTGGACTTCAGCCTCAAGCTCATCCCAGGCCTGTTTCTGGACCCCTTCATGTCAGCTTGGCAGGACAACAGACGAAATACCCCAGCAGAGACGCAATGTCAGCCCCAATAACAGCACAGAGCCAGATAGAGCAAACAGGAGTGTAACATGTTGGATATATAATCCCTAATATATCAGTCTCACATTAGTTGCAGTATTGCTGTAAAATGACCTTAAGACCATGACATGGTCAGTAAAGTCTGAATTATTCTGGTGATGTGTCACAACGCTAATGCCGGTACCATACTTAAAACAAGTCCACAAGTCCTTAAAGGCTCATTATTGTCTCCTTTAAATAAGAAAATAGATATGTCTGTGTCAAATGATGTAACATCAACAAGGGTCCTTAACATTGGCATATTTTCTAATAACCATTAAAAAAACAATACATAAAAGGTAATTTAAGTCAACTTTCACAAAGGATTCCTTAACTGTGACACTCGTGTTGTTCACTTTTCCATGAATTGTGACGTTTTGTTTCCTGAAGGCAGTGTTTCCAACAAAAAATGATCTAGACTTCTCAGCTAGTTGAAGAAACTGGCAGCACACGCTGCAATGCATTACATCCTCAGATGTGTCATATTCTAGATACTTCAATTCCTGCTTCCATTTATGCCTAAATTTCTTTGCCCTTTCATTTTTTTCATAGTCTGCTTAAGTTCTTCTGTATGGAATGTGTTAGCATCATTTTAGCTTGAATAGGCTTTGTAAACCCAGACCTCAGTAGCATCAATATATCAATAGCTAACCGGAGTCGAGAACTTAAAGGCATGAAGGAATGGGGATGTTTGTGGAACTGTAACATTGTGTTAATGAAGGTTTGCAGTATATGGATAAAACCTGGTGGCCACGGGGGACAACCTACATGGAATATTTGGTGGCCACAGAGTACATTCTTGTGAGCATGGGCCAGGATTAATGGAAAAAAAAGTTCTAATAACAGCAAAGATGGCAACGCTGGCAGAGGTTGTAATAATGCACCTCTTAAGAAAGAGGCAAAAGCGGGGACAGCCTTATAGACAGTGATGATCTGGCAGCCATTAAATACATCACAACATGTGAACTTCTTTGTTGTGTCCTGCAGTTGTGTCTTGATTGAACTATTGGCTACTGCTCCATTTCATCCATATCCATAAGCTTTCAGAAAACATGAACAAATGCAGAAAAATGAATGCACAGAAGGCTCTGTCCATATCCATATGCATATCCAACATTTAGCATAAATTAGCCTTAAGGGTGCGTGTGACATATTCGTCATCAGAGGATGTATGCTTTGGCTCTGTGCAGACATTCACATACCCCCAATTTGTCATGACTGCGTGGTCTTTTCCACACAGCCAATATGCCAATCATGCTGATCTACATATGTGGAACGTATCTTCCAAGCAGACTCCAGAAAGTAAAATAAATAGAACTATGCATTTGTGTTTTATGTTTGTGTACGCATCCATTTGTGGGTCTAATCCACACTTTAGACCACATTTCCCACAGACCCTCTGTGTTTTATTACAATGTAATGCAAACTCCTTCCACAAGTCAGTCACTGCAACAAATTTTGAAAGCTGTGGGTGCTGGAAAAACCTCTTAGTTTTTCGTGCCATGAAGCATTCTCACCAGCATATTATAAGATAACTACAAACAGGATTTACATTTAATACATTGTAAATTAGGATCATAAAATAATAAACAAACTCAGAGACGTAAAAATTACAAGAGCACACTCGTTTAGAACAAACATCTCTTATCTCGAACCTCAGGCAGGGACAATTCTCAGCTGTTGCATTTGTGGAATTTGGCTGTGGACAATTATCACAGTTAGTCATGATAGGTAATGAAATATTCATCAATGCTAATGTTTCTTTTGGCATTCAGCCTTTACCTCAAAACAACTGTGGAAGGACTTTTTTGTTCCAACTGCAGAGTCTCATTTTTTCTACTTCTTGAACCTCATGCACACATTTGCTGAAATGAAGACATTAGCACTGCCTCAGCAACATGATACAGATCTGACAGAACGCCAATCGACATTGGGCATGAGTTGTTTATTGGTTGTAATCCTGAATTTATTCGTGTTCATTAGTGACTAATGAAGGAGTACTTAATTTAATGAATTGCAAATAGGAACCTGAAAAAAGGTCAGCATCATAAATTCCCAGAAACAACAATTACTACTTCCAATGACACATTCCCATGACTCCCTTTCTCCTTTACTTCTCCTTGGCTTTGATATTGCTCTCACTCTCTCTCTCTCTCTCACTACACACACAACACCACACAACACACACACACACACACACACACACACACACCACACACACACACACACACACTTCCTCTTTGCCTCCCTCGGTCTCACTGTCTCTCTCTCTCTATGTAGTCCAGCCAACCACTGTGGGTTTTCTGGGATTCCTGTGGCTGAGTCATCTTGTACTCCGTATCGTCCATAATATCATCTTCCCAAAAGTGTAACTGGCTTCACATGAAAGAAGTTTGTCCAAGAGACACAGAGAGAGACTTCCTTCACGTCTAGCCCTGACTGAATCTGGGAACAGCCAAAAAAGCGTAGAGTGACCCTCATCCTAATCATCCCCTTAACCCCCCAGAATAACTTCCCAGCTGGGAAGCAAACTCCTCTCTCACATGTTCCAGCTCAGTCCACATTCTTTTGTGTTCCAACTTATCTGTAATCCATCGATCTATTCAGTGCAGCCTCGGCTGGAGCAGGCATCAGCCTCCCTTTGTGGTCCAGAAAAGAGACAAAAACTCTACATAACTCTGCTTCCACAAACCTCAATTCACAGACTATAAACCAGCTCTAGAGTCATGCTTCACCACAGTCTCCACATCACAGAAATGCAAGTCTTTTTCCTTCACCACGGTACCAACCTAATTCATAGTCTCCCTTACACCAAATGCCACAGTATAAAAATATTGATTTAGTATCAAAGTAGTTCATTGTATTGGGTATTTTAAATGATTAAATAAATTATTACCTGGGCCAGAAATACTCACTTCAGCTACAAGACTAGGATTTTTGGTTGAAGCATTGTTGTAGTTTGGCTGGAGTTTCTACAACAGCCTTTGTCCCAGTCTTAACCCCAGTTTCCTCACCACACCCCTCCCATATCCATCCCTCCTCACCCCCATTTACCTCAGTCCTGCGCTCATCCGATCCCAATCTTTCAACTCAAGTCCTCTAAAAAGCTTCCCCAGTTTCCCAGCCCCACATCCTTACCCATACCTCACCCCACCCCTTGTTCCCAACTCACAACCCCCACGGCCCCGGCCAACGTCTACGTTCCCCCTCATCCCAGAGCTCACATCCAAGATCCCTAATCCCAGTCTATCTCTAGTCATTAATTCCCAGCCAAGGCCACAGATGTTTCAGCAGGCCGCTCTCACTCTCTCACAGTTTGGGTTAAGAAGGCCAGAATTTTGACAGGGTGGTTCCTTTAAAAGGCAGACAGATGCTGCCAGACAAAACTGAAGCTGAAACCTTGCTTTTAAGATTAACTCCAAAATGTCTACATATAATAAACTATACATATATATATATAAATACACCAGAGAGATGTATTAGGTGTTGAAATGCCCTGAAATACGAGCATTGTACAGGAGGGTGCAGAGACTACTAAATATTACCCTGACCAACCAAACATTATGCTCTCCAGCCACACATTTAGCAGAGAGCCAGCCAAAAGCCAAGCAGCTAGTCTTTACTAGTCAGCAAGGACCCCAGGAAGACCGAATATTAGCCAGGAAAAAAACGACATCATGCTATAGCCGGTCTGTCTGTGATCCAACCTGCCACCCACACTGCCAGTAAGCAAAACAGCCAGCCAGTCGAAAAGGCCAGACACTCATTAAAGCAACAGGTTCCCCTCTTCATTTTTCCATGGAACCTGTCGCTGCATTCCTTTCTCTGTGAGGTGGCTCTTGACTCATGGAGAGGTCGGGTTAGAGGAAGTTAGTCATAACAACACCAGCAGACAGAGAGGCCTTCAGTTTGCCTCCTCACCACAGCTCAGTCTCAACACAGCTGCCGGCCTCTGACTTCACTGAAGCTGCATGTCTTAATCCTTCACAGAGGAGATTTAACTGCAGGCTCCTTAAAGGAAATGAAGTTTTCATTGAGTGTGTGCTTATTTCTTGCAAGACACGTCTAGCTTGTGACCTACAGTAGTTTTTTTTTAGGAAAAGTCCAAACAAACCAAAATATAGACAGACTTTTTTTGTTGTTGTTGTTGTTGTCAAACATATGATTAACGGCTGTCCTGTGTTACAGCCACCCTCGGTATCAGCTCTGATGACCTGACGTTGTGTCCAGTCTGCATGCAAACACATTAGCATAGAGCAGTAAGGGAATTATGCCAGAAGTAAGACATGGGAAACAAGTTAAAGACCAGCTGTAAAACCTGCCTTGGAACAGTTTTAAACAAAAGCAACTATGCATTAAAATAGCAGGAGACCTCTGCTTCTTTGAGTTTCCTTGTGTAACTTGTTTTGTTTAAAAACAACATGTAAAGTAAAGTTAGCCAAACACTGTTCTTGAGTTCTCAAGAATTCCACCAATGTCAAAAGATTAAATTTTGTTTGCAGAGTTTTTCAAATCTACAGGCAATGATTTAGTCATTTGACTTTGCTTGATGCTTCGAATAAGCTACCCAGCCATTTAGGCTTGGGTATTACAGTATACCAGGGTATTTAAATATCCAGACAGTTTGATTTTCCAATACCGTCCTAAAAACAGTCGCACCTCTTTTTATTAAATTGATATGCTGTACTGTAGTGCACACCTTGCACCACCAGGGGTCAGTCTCTGTACTGGTGAACAAAGCAGTGCAGCTGAGCTGAGAAATTTGGCACTTCGGGGATGAAGTTACAGGACTACCTAGTAAAGACGAAAAAAGAAATAAGAAAATACAGCAGACCACTGTCTGGTCAGAGCAGCGTACCATAGTGAGTGTGTAACTTTAGTAAGCATGACATGGAGCGGGCAGCAGACTAATAACTGTCTTTGGCAGAGAGGGACAGTAAATGCATGCTGAGCAGAGGAGAAGGAGAGCAGTGAAATTGTAGGTCTGGCAGTAAATATACAGTAACAGCGACATACAATTTAGGCTTGAGTTTGTCAGTGAATAAAGGCTGCAGCTTCTCAAGACCAGAGCATGTGAGCAGAGCAGAGTGGGGAGCGTGAGTGGGGAAGGGTTGGATGGAGCACAGAGCGGCTTTTTTAAAACGATGGAGCGTCACCTTATTTCTGGCTCCGTCCCGTTCCAATTTCGCTCAGGTACCACTCGCACCACAAGTCTGCCAAGTGCCCAGGTGCCCACTGCACAGACACCCACACTACTGTGTGTTCAGTCAAAACTCTGCTGTTGCAAGCCCGATAATGGAGTTCACAAAGTACTTTAAAAAAGAAACAGAGAAGTCATATAGGTGTAATATCCCTGAAAAACTAACAAATGACAATAATGTGGCACAAGAAAAAGAATGTGGAGACATTGTTTCAGACAGTAAAGATTCATTTTGGAGTCTAAAAAGACACTTATGACCTACCTCTCAAAAGGTAGAGAGAGAGAGCAGCAGAGAGAGGTGGGAGGGAGAGAGAGTGTGTGAATATGGACAGATGTGCCAATTTGATTTAAATATGAATCATAATGTCACTGTACAGTTCTGTGTTGTGTGATATTTTACTCCAAGTCCAATTTTATTTTTTGTACTTTTTATATCATGTACTTTTAAAGACTTAATTACTCAACACCGATTAATCATAACTACAAAGGAGGAGAGAGAGGCAACAGAGAGGAGGGAGGGAAGGGAGCGTGTGCGTGAAGTTGTTACTGTACAGTTTTGTGGTTTATACACTGCAGACTGAAATATCTGTCTGTGTATCTGTCAGACAGATGCTCATCTCCTCCATGAAACATCTGTCACTGCGCTGCATTACTGTAAATCATGATGAACTGTCCAGATGCTGTCTTCCCGTTTCCTCTCCTCTGTGTGTGTTGGTGTTCAGTTTGTTGTCTGCTGTTGTTTAGAACATCCTCACTGATGTAAACTGAGTGATACCGATGATTATCCTGCTGCCCCAATACAAAAACATGAATATCACGCACCATTTAGTCATTATATAGACTGGCCTGAAAAAAGGTCAGGTTTTTCCCCTCAGAGGACAATATTTTATTAAAAAAATAAACTATTATTAACAATAATAATAGTGAAGAAATAAATATATACACATGAATAGCAACCTTTTCCTAAAACACTGCTGATTCTGTGGTGTTGGTTTAAATCTGAAGCTTGCAGTGTGCCACAGAAGCTTCAACTGATGTGCGCATATTGAAGCTTTTAGTGCATTTTGGCCTACAGGCTACAATTTAAACTACAGTTGAATTACAATGCAGATTTTTCTTTTTTGGAGTGAGCAATTTGAGCGGAGCAGGATGAAATCTGAGTTGAGCATGGAACGATAATGAGCGGAGTGGCCTGGTGTGGCTTTGAGCGGGGGAGCATAATAATGTACACCAAGGCAAACTGTCAGGAAGGTATCAAGGTATCAAAAATAGATACCACCCAAGCCTACAACCAATATGCCAATAATCTATCGTCTAACAGACATGGGTATGGTTTGGATGCCATCACTATCACATATTAGGTAAGGTGAACAATGAGCTGAACCCCTATAGGTGCTAATTAATACACAGCAAACTGTGTGAGTGCAGTCTGTCAGCCTGACAGGAGCTGACAATGGTCCACATAACACCTCTGTGTAAAGACAAAGAATTAGTGATTCACAGTGAATTGTCTACTGGAATATGATCATGTGTATAAAGCACAAAAATCCTCTTCTGATTTGCCTCAAGTACCACAAGATTCTGACTCAAAAATATCTTTTTTTGACAGCATATGGTGCAAATTCCTGCTTAAACACACATGGCAGTAGACCTCACAATTCGCTTAACGGTACAGAGCAATTGGTTTAGTATCTCACCAAATAATATTCAGCTCTGTAACTTACTTTCTTACTAAATAAACCATAGATGTGGTATAAGTCCACTTATCAGGGTGAGTGAAACAGCCAAACAACATGATTCAGGTCTTTGCTCCCATCAGAACAAAAGCGAGCTTCCACAAAAACCAAAATGCTGGGGGGGGGGGGGGGGGGGATCAGTAGCAAAAAAGAATTCTCTATTAGGATTGAAATAAAACTGAAGAGGTTTATAAATAACAACTTGCTGCTTTTAAACGAGAGCTGACAGCGAAGAAGAGGGAAAGAGTAAGAGGCCTGCTGAGAAGAAAGAGATATGGAGCGAATGCGAATGCGAGAGGGAGGAGAAGTGAGGAGAAATGAAATCAATAATGAACGGCTCCATAACAGGAACTTAATCAGAACAGCAGGTCCCTATATTGCTCCTGACTAGCGCACGCATCACCACTGTCGATTCAATTTACTCCCCAAACCCTGAAAAAATAAATAAAACATGGAAAATAAATTGAGACGCTCATTCAAATTCATTAGAACTCGTCCCTGTGTGCCTACAGTACATAATATTCCCTTCAAGAAGAAGAAGAAAACGGAAAAAAAATGAAAATATGCCAACAACTCAGTATTGGTTTCTGGGAGAGAATGAAGGCGAGGGTACTAAGTCATAACAGCCTCCTCGAACACCACTGTCTTGCACCCACACACGCGCTGACATTATTGTATATGAATACACATTCTCTATTCATACACTATAATGAATATATATGCCGCACACTGTAATATATGAAAATAAATATACACATTTGCAGACAAATATCTATACTTACTTTTACACCCACACGTATATGCAAGGGCCTTTCCACACACACTCCACAGCCCTGCAATTCTATGACTAAGCCACTCAGAACAAATTCATCAGACTCATAAGAAACAGCGACAACAATAGAGGAAAAAAAATCAAATCAGTGAAAGGCAATGTTGCGTAAAAGCGCAAGCTGGGCTGGTGATGACGTGGGGAGCTAGACCGTGGGTGGTCGGCCAGGCATGGGAGTTCTGTTCTGATGGCGGCACAGGAGTGATGTTTTAATAGTTGGATCTGCTCCCTCAACCAATAAGTTTCTTCCCTTCACATACTGCACACCCTCTATTCCTTTCTCACCTCTTTTCTCACTCCGTCTTTCACAAACATCTTTCTATCTCTGTCTCTCACACTAATGCCATAACTCACTCTCACCCCTTTTTTTTCTTCTTCTCTCCATCACTCCCTCGCTCCCAGTCTTCCAGACAGCTTCATAATGGCTGGCACCTCCTCAACACTGGCTCTAATTGAAAGATGAACGAGTTTATTTGGGCTTAATCCATCACCCTGTCACCTGAGGAGAGGAAGAAAAAGTCGAAGGGGAGGGGAAGATAGGAGAGGAGAGGAGAGGAGAGGAGAGGAGAGGAGAGGAGAGGAGAGGAGAGGAGAGGAGAGGAGAAGAGAAGAGAGGAGAAGAGAGGAGAGAAGAGGAGAGGAGCAAGGGAAGAACAAGATCACAGAGAGGCAGATAAGAGGTAAGAGAAACAAGAGAAACTGAGAATGGCAGAAGAGAGGCTCTCCTGAGAAATGAGGTGTTGCTGCATCATGATTGTCAACAATATCAAATAACGGGCCAAACACCAACACCGCACTCAACACCTCTGCAAAGACAAACTCATTAATTGTTAATTATGTAGATTTAAATACTGTGAACATCATAAACAACATGTAAAAAACAAACAAGTGAAGAGTTAACTGCAAACAAAATCTGCTTCTACACAAATTGGTGGGGAGACAACACTGATGGGCTGCGGTTCTACTTCGAACCATTTGTTTCTGAAGAACCCTTTTTTGAAGAAAGGGTTCGTCAAAGGTTTTTTATAATACTAAGGGTTCCATTAGAATGATTTTCATCCAAATAACCATTTATGGAAGAAATAGTTCTTTATGGATTGGTAAGATCCTTAAAAAACTCTTGTCAAGGGTTCATCAAGGGTTCTTTGTACCATACTATAAAAGGGTTCTCGGTAGAAACCCTTGGGTGGGTTAAAAGGGTTCACAGCAGAGCCCTGTGGCTGGGTTCTATATAAAAATCCTTTGAATATAAAAAGGTTCTCAGTAGAACACCGTGGGTCAGTTCTGGGCAAAACCCTTGGAAAATAAAAAGCTTTTTGGTAGAACCCTATTGTGTGTTCCAGATAAAATTCGAATTTCGAATATAAAAATATTCTCGGCAGAACCCCTGGGTGGGTTCTAGATAAAACCTTTGAAATATAAAAAGGTTTTTAGTTGAATCCCCTGGGTGGATACTTGTTGGCACCCTTAGAAGGTGGAAAAGTTCTGGACAGAACCCCCAGAGAAGGTTCTGGATTGGAACCATTACACCACAGAAAGGTTCTCTGCAGAACCTTTCATAGGAGGATTTAGGCAAAACCTTTCACAGATGGTTAAAGTAGGTTAACATAATAACCCTTAATGTCGGGTTCTATGTAGAACTCTCTGAAAGGGTCCCAAGTGAAGTATTTAAACAAAGGTTCTACCACGAACCAAAAAGGGTCCTCCTTTGTGGACCAGCTAAAGAACTGTTTATGGTTCAAGTAAGTACCTTTATTTCCAAGACTGCACTTGGCCAGTGTAACAAGCCAAACAGTGTTCTTGTGTTTAATACAAGTGGCACCAATGGGAAAATAACTCTGAACCTTGACAGTGGCAGGGGCATTCCTCTTCTACTTAGTTACACAGGATAACAAATTGCTCCTTCATGCAGAGGCAACCACAGAATCTGCCTACTGTGCATACTTGCTGCATCACTACTATAAAAGCCAGAGCAGGTATTCTTTTATAAATCGGTAAGTCAGTACTGAACAGGCATATTGCAGCACAGAGCCTGTGTCTCAGATGACTGCTAGATATTCTTTGCATGCCTTGCAGATCTTCTTCCCTTATGGCATTTGAGAAGGAAATAAAATTTTAATTACTTAATAGATCATTCCCAAGAAAAAGGTAGAGTCTAGCACGTAGCCAGCTTACAGGCTGCAGGGGAGGTTGACAGCCACTCATGTGACGTCAAGATCATCCTCTTCTGTCGACCCAAAAGAGTTTCAAAGTACTGCATGTTCTGCTGCCAGCTGTCACAACTGGTGAAGATTTCATCCCAGCAGAAAGCAGTGTAATATATAAGCTATGAAGGTGCAGTAATATATTCCACTGTGCACCGGACTGTTCTGGCCTCCAAGGCGTCCATTAATTCCTGATTATGGACACCTTGATGGGAATTATCCTGCTTATACCATAGTCACTTGACAAAAAGGGTTTTAGGACTAGGACTAGGATTAATTTATGTTTTCATGTGTTTTGCAATCACAGCAAATCAAGTTTGTCATAAGCCATAACACCATCACAGCTAACTACCCCATTAGGTTCTTATACAATGAAAACAATGTTGACTACTCCAGTAAATAGGACAAACTTTAGACACAACTTTCCAACAGGAGATATTTCTCATCCACTCAGTTCACAGACCCTTTGATTCAGCTATAAGAAAGAAAGCTAACATTATGATTTTAAAAAAGCTAATTTGGATTCTGAAGTCAATAACACTGCTTATGGTTGGCAAACAGTAAATATAATTTGACAGTATGTTTAGCAGAAAGAGTAGCTAGCTATCCAGCTATGTCATGGTCCCCAAACCAATATCAAGTTTTTCGCAAACAAATGATACACCATGTGTACTGACAGGCACAGTGAGTTGAATAGTGAATGGGATGTGAGTCCTATCAGTAAGTTCAGAGGGGAAAGTGTTCTTCTTGAACGGTGAATAGACAGTTTCACTGGAACTTCTTCGGTGTCCATTAATTGCTGATAATGGACACCTACTAAATAGTTCCAGTGAAACTATCTTAGTAGGTGTCCAGGTGTCAGGAATTAATGGACACCCTCCAGTCCAACAGAATTGATTATTCTACCAGACCATGGTATAATGAATTAATTAAACACTGTGAACCCCACCCCCCACCACCAGAACAAAAGGAAATCTAATGAACTGCACCTGAACAAATGTACAAGTCACCATTTTCATTACTTTTGTTCTGACAAGCAGTAGGGATGGGTAGCACTATCCCTAAGGGTGTCTCTGTGTGGTAGTGTTTTTTACTCTCTGGCCTCTTGAGAAATGGTCATCACAAAGGGCACAGTCAAGCTTGGATGATTTTGTAACCGGCGGTGTGAACTGATCTTTTTCATTCTCCACGTTCAGCAGAGAGACAGGTATTACATTGCCTCATTGCAAGTTTAAGGAGACTGACATGGCATGAGTTTTTTTTTCCTTTTCCTCAAGGCACACCTCATAAACATCATTCATCTGTCATATGACTGTAAATAGCCTCTGACACCTGGTGAGTAATCTAGAGCAAAAAAAAGGGACAAATAAAAGCACTTTATCTCGTGATGAAAATTGTCTCCGTGACCATCTCTGCTACACAGATGCTGTTGAGGTTCCTGCACCTGGAGAATAGTCCAGGTGCTATTTGACCCAGTGAATGGAGTTTTGCTCACAAGTCCAGGATGTACTGAATTTCATTTTATTGGTGCTTGGACAGCCCTCCAAGCTCTCTTTGTGTATATCGAATACAAAAGGTCAAAAGGAGAAAATCCTGTGGAGGCCCAGAGTACTTCCTGCACACCAAATAACAGATGGTCCTCTCTTTAACCCAGTTAACATGTGGATCATTGTTATTTTAGTAGATATAGATGTGCTTCCTCATATATAGTACTAAAGGAGTCAATATGCTTCAACCAAAGTACTTATTGGATGGTCAAACAATATCTGAGATTCTCTCCCTCCACTCCTTTTAGATATCGAGACTGCTGGGGCTGCGTATGACAATTTCTATTATTTTGGACAATGGATGATATGACACCCACTTAACACAGTGGTTTGCCAGGTGTGCAGGGTTGAGAAAGTCAGCAGGATTCAAACTTCACTGTCCAGCTCTCTTTTTCATTCTTCATACAACTACCTCTGTAACTTTATTTTGTATAATACTGTGAATGCCTTTGAGGAAAAATGTCCCGAAATTAGCCCTCATTATCACCATATTTTAACAATAATCAATGACAGCTGGCCTCCCAATGTGCCTTCAAGTTTGGCCATTTGAAAGAACTATAAACACAAATGTAGGACAAGCTAGTACGTTGCACCCACCGCCCCATCCTTATAAGACACCCCTGTACACCTAAGCATCATGGGACCCACTGACCAGTATTACACATAAGACCAAGGTCTGTACTACAAGCAGAAACTCTGCTTTCTCCCATTTTACATCCAACAACCCTAGATGAGACAATAAAAGCTAACCAGCTAATCACAGGGCAGAGAGTTCTCGTGATAATTGTTATGTCCAGTCAGGCATAGAAGTTGAGCATTAGCAGAGGAGACAGCACCAGGAACAGGGTGCAGGCTTTCAGTCGGTGTTAAATATGTCCATGTGTACTCCCAGGCTTCTGGGTGTCCACCTGCTGATGGCTAAATGAACATATGGATCTCCTCTTGTGCTACGGCTGCAGCAAGGGTGGAGGGCTGGTGGCACTGGTCCCAATCAACTGACTTTCTAGAGGCAGACACAGAGCTTCTCCAGCACAAAAGGCTGGAAATCTGCAGCTACAATCACCATCTGTCCATGTCATAGAGGGTGATACACGCCAGCATCCTTACAGGGGGTCCCCTGAAACCAGCAGCCATCCAGGACTGGCTGCTTCAGTCACCAAGGATGCCAGGAAAGTGTGCCTTAAGCTATGCTTCTCTGGTGACATAGAAAGGAGTCAAAGCACCCATTCTGCAGCCAACAGTTCAAGGACTTCCAAAAGTGTCTGAGTGATCCTCCAGAGTCATCCTCTTCAACGTGGAGAGCATCAGAGGTTGGTGGGGATTTGGGAGTAGGGAATGGCTGCTTACTCCTGAAGGCCACAATTTTCAGCCATCAGTCCCATTACATATATTTGTTGATGCTATTACCGTAGTCTGGCTTTACGCAGTGAAACTTTCACACAACTATTTGCAGTTTGCAAATTGAAAGAAACAGTTTCCATGTAACTCGACAGTTATATGGAGCAATTCCAAAATAATCAAAGTCTCATGCAACGTGATTTAATACTTTATTTCACTAAAATTGGCTGGCCTGTATGGTAACTTTTCATGTGTCTTATTTTTTTCTTTCGAGATTATATCAAGTGGGAATAGTCATTGTGACTACATTTGCATTTTCTGTTGTTTTTTCACTAGATAATATCAAATGATGTGTTGTGTGCTTTTTCTTCAGGCACTGGCTGACTAATTTGTTTCGTAATAGGCTGTCCCAAAGAATAGGAAAAGTGCTATTGGTGCATTAATGCTTATTAATATGTTGGACAACCTACTGGCTCCTCAAAAGAGAGACCAGTTGATTATTTCTTACACTATTCAAGGAGCTTCCAGTGATTCCTTTTGATCCCTTTGATTCAAGGAAAACAAATAAATTAATAGCTCTTTGTTGCCAGTTTCTGACATTATGAAATTGTAGCTTGATATATGATTGTATCATAGATAATAGCTCTGATTCTCATCAAAACTTTATATTAAAGCATAGCTATAACTAAGCAAGCAGTGACATTAGTCACCTGCTAACTGCAATGTGAACAAACTTTGCCAAGCTCATGTCATGCAAATCAGTTGCGACTTAGTTTCAAAAAGTTTCATCATGTAAATCCAGCCTAATTTATCACTTAGACTTCAACAGAGAGTTTCATCATTTTAGTTAGCTTAACTATTCTTCCACAGTGTGTACACACAGATTTCTAGCTCTAGGTTTCATACTTACTTTGGATATCTTTGTCACATGTTTTGTTGTTTTATTATCATTATTTGTCTTATCAAAATAGACACCCACAAAAATACAGCTACATAACCTTACAGTAGGCCATTCTGTCAAAGCATTAGCTTCTGTTTTTGTGTGCTGACTGTGAATAAATAACTGTAAATTATTGAGTTTAACTTATGCCTCAGCTTGTGCCCTGTCTTTGTTGATGTCAATTTAGTAGTTCAGATTCTTTGGGGCATGCGTGCCCCTTCCCTCTGCATGAACACTGCTGCCTGTTTGTTTTGGCTGCAAGGTGTTTTTTTTGAATAATTAATTCTTTTTGGTGAAAAAATAAAATCAAAATCAAACAAACAAACACAAATCCATATTCATGTAGAATTGAGAGAGCAGTCAGAAGTGGTTTATCTGAACTTTGCTGAACTCCCTCCTATTGTGTATTCAGCAGCTCAACGGAAGAGCACGTTGGAAATCTCCTGTGTCTCCGTTAAACGCTTTATCTCATCCCTTGCCTAGCAACCAGTTACAAAAACACACACACACCCAGACAGCCGAGTAAGGATATACACACAAACTGAAGCAGGCATGCACCTGCAGTCACACACACATGCAGACACCATCCATGCACGCATAGTGCAGCAGGCACCAATAGACTCACCTAGATGTGGAGATGCAGGCACACTTTAACACACACACACACACTGGGCCTTACCCCACCCCCTTGTATTTAATTAAGCTCCCAGGCTCGGACTTTTATTTGATCAAATGTTGCTGAGTTAATTGAATTAGCCAAGCCAGTCAGATGTAAGGGTGTCTGCTCTATTGGTAGAGTGTAGAACAGTTTGAAAAGGATGGATGAACCCTGCTAATGTAGCAAGTGAGGTCAGCAGCGTAGTCCAAGCAAAATCAAATTTGATGTGTTCAACAGGTGAAACCATGTCGTTGTGCTTCGAACAATCAGCTGTATTTGCCAGGCTGACCAGCCTGAACTTGTTGAAATTTTCCCAAACCCTCCTTGTCAACCCACAATGTATTATCCATGAGTCCTTTATGCCACTTGCTCTTCATTTAGACTGAAGACACAGTGGGGGTAGGGCAGGCTGACGCTTTTCATTTTCATTTACTATGAAGATCGGCTAAGTTCTTGCATCCCTCTTGTCTTGTCTTGTGTTCCTGGGAAGGTGGAAAATTGTGGCATGGTAACCATTTGAACATGGGAGATTTTTCCATCCATGCAAAATAACAGTAGGTCCTAAATTTGCACATTGTTATGCAAAAGAAAGCTGCCCAATAAACTACATATCCACTCACAATTATTGATTAGGCTGTAATCTTAAATATTAATTTCATAAGCAAAAGTGATGACTTCCACTAGTTCACTTTTACTGTTTGTCCTTTGTTTTAATAGTAACAAACCCTTTGGTTAAACCTACTTCATCTATTCACTGTTTACTTGACAGACATGGTAAAGTAAGATTTATGTGATTATTCCCACATAACGCTAACTTACGAAGAACAATGGTAACAGAAAGACACATTCCTGAGTTTATATCAAGCTGAAATACTTCATGAAAAGAAAGCTGAAGTTGAAAAAAATCTCTCATAAACAAATTGTATTCTTAAAAACACAAAGATGTTGATTTCCTCCTTAACAGAGAAAAAAAATATCACCAAATAAATTCATGAAAATACAGACGGCACATTATATGAGGAATTAAAGTTAATTGCAACCTGTCATTTTACTGTTGAACTAAAAGTCCATCCTCTGAAAACCAACACAAGCACAAAAAAATTATAACAGTTAAACAGCTGCAGCAGTCACAGAGGAAAGTATGAAGCATTACATTCAGATTGTTAATAAGAATCTATTAGCAGATGATTTAAAGAATGAGGTGAGGTGTTTGGTGCCTTGCTACATCTTGTTAACTTCACTTTTTCTTCTTAACATCCCTGTGTGTCAACACAACATTTAGCAACATTTATCAATTACAGTAGCAGCATTTCTGCCTGGTAAACCTTGGGTTTCCTTGTGAGACTATCCTAATAATAACTATATTAAAACCCTTTTAGTTATTGCACATTCATAGTATACTGCATTTCTGTGCTACATTTTTGGTCGCCATTTTTCTTTTTTAAAGAAGATTCGTCTTGAGAAAATTTTGGAAATCTATCCAAGGACATTTTTAATTTCCCTTCGACAGCCATGGGACTTTTTAACAGCCATACAGGACACTGTCTGATCCAGCTCCACATTATATACTGCACCTGCCACTAAGAACACATGTTATTGTGCAAGTGTGCAAATGCATGAGAAAGAGAAAAAGAGCCTTTTCACACCTACCTGTATTCATGTGCAAACACATTTTTGCTACCCACACAGACATAATGTATGTTTGCATGTATGCATGTACTTGTCTGGTTCATTATAAACAATCTAATGAAAAACAAGTAATTAATTGCATTTTTTTTAAAAACAGTCCCTAGGTAAAAACAAAAACATTGCAGACAAAAATAACAAATGTCTCCAGTATGCCTTTTTTGAAATAAAAACATTTCCACATATTTTTGTGTGTTAACTCCTTTGTTTTGTTGACCGTGTTGTGTCTGGTCCACTGTCCAGTTTTGCCAAGTTCTAGACTGTGATACTGGCAAAGAGAGAAATGTGTTCCAGCAAATGGGATAATGTACAGCATAACGATCAATTGGCTCCAAATACTGTTTGTCTAAGCTCCTCATAAAAAAAAACTGTTGTTCACACACCATAAATCCACTGGTTCACAGTCTGTGGCTATGTGCTAGAGTAAACGAGAAGAGACAATGGTTGTGTGTGTGTGTGTGTGTGTGTGTGTGTGTGGTGTGCGCGCGTGTGTCTGTAAAGGCACCAGGGGGACTTTTATGATGGTCACGGCAGCCACCATGACGGAAACCCCGCAGTTGGCTCAGTTGCATCAGCCCTAATTCTAGAATAAGGATCATAAAAATGACACTGCTGTCATAATTTCATGTTATGCACCAGACGACTAGCAATGCAGCACGTGGAACATATGAGTGTGGTTCGTCTGGAAATTGCGGGTCAGTGATGGCCTCGTTCTGGCCCATTTGTGCTTAGTCAACTGAAGACATGTATTTGTCACCAAAGGGAGTCAATGCCAAATATGTATCACATGAGTGTCTAGTCTAGAGGAGTATACACACACTGGTTAGGTGAGTGATATAACTTCTTTCTACTGAGCAAGATATCCTTTATTTCAGTGTCTTAATAGAAAGAAATACTAGCACTGCATAGTTTGAATGTGAGGCCAGTCTCAAGTCCTACCTTGTGTTGTAATAAATGGAACACAGTTCACTTTTCACTGAAGTGATTCAGTTATATAAAGAAATCAGCAATTTCTATTTGTATTAATCGCACACTAATACGAGCTATCCATTGCCTTTTCTATCTGAACGCACAGTGTCAAAAGTGTTATTTCACTCTGTGTGGATCAGTGGTGGCCTGTGCAAGAACTAAATATACCTTGTTTATTTGCCAAAGAACCCAGTTCACTCTTCTGCAGTGATATTGAAGCTCTTGAGGTGCATGACACATCACAGCAGCGTTAAAAAACAGCACATTTAAAAGTTTTTAATACCCTGATAAATCTCTCTGACAAGCTTTAAATGGAGTTTCGCCCACATGTCAGCTGACATTTATACAGCTATGTAACTGCAGCAAAATCATTTAATAAATGGAGGGGGGCATCCCAGCAGACTTGAATGCCTCCTCAGGGTTCTAGAGACTGAGTAGTGCTTCAGGATGAGCTTAGTCTGCAATTTATCTAGTCAGGACTTCAAGTAATGCAGTCTCCAACTGTGGCAGTCCTTTCGTCTCACTTAAAATCTTGCCTTCCATTAATGGCCATTTTTGCAGGGGTATTTTTGTGGTGATCTGGAGACATTTGGAATAGTCTGAAAATGTAATTGGTGGAATGGAAGTCATTACAACTTCTATTTTCTTTAAGGTTGACAAGTGAATCACAAGGGATGCTGTAGATCCAATATAGCTAGTCACAGCTGTTGAGCTTTGCATTTCTTTGTATGTTGAAGTGGTGCACACTGGGCTCTAAGAAGAGCAAAACTGGAATAAATTAATCTTTAACTTTATTTGCATTAACAAAAGCTGCAAATGCTAGCATGTCCAGCTAACCAGCTTGCTACCTGCAGTGATGTTGCCTCCAGCTAAACCTGTGTTTGATACCTCTACATTTGCCAAACTCATGGCTTATTTTAACCCCAAGGGGTTCGACTGGATTAGTTATGTGGGGGGTTTGAGAAGGAGGATATAGCTGGTATAAAATCAAAACAACAATGCTTGATGGTTAGCTTAGCTCCTATCCCAGCTCTCTTCTTGTGCGATGGCAGTCTGGCCGGAGAGTTACACTCTCAAGGTCCACTGCATTTAATCATATCCATTCACTTCCTTTTCCACTGTTTTATGTGTTGATGGTGTGTGTATGTGCATATATATATATTTACACACACATATATACACACACACACATAATATATACATATACGGTGTGTGTTGTGGTATTGTGAGCTAGAAATGAGAAGCTGCTTTTGTTTAATTTTGTGGAATCAAAGACTGAGTGTTTCAAAAATTACTGCCAAATGTCCATGTTAAATGTGCCACTGTAAACTGCACATGTGCTGTGCAAGCATGGAAAGCTTGACAGACATAGCAACAATTAACATTAAGGAGGGAGGGGCTTAGTGTCATTGAAAATATGGTTGCATCTCTAATTACTTGGACTATTAATTGTCATTTGATATGTTTGTTTAGTGCCATATCTATAATAATTGATAGATTCTAATATGTTGGTGACTGGATTGGAAGCCTAAAATCATAAAACCTAAATGTAGCATTAAATTGATTGTAATTTTGGCATTTTGATTAGATTCCAGTTGATCCTAAATGATCATTCATCCATCAGTGACGACATTATAATCAATTATTAATCTGCACCTGCATCTGAAATCATTTGGATTAACATAGTCAGTTAGCTATATATTAGCATAAAATACAAGTAAAGTTGGTGTAACAATTTTAACCTGTATTAAAAGAACAAAAATAAAACATATCAAGACAAGTCACAATCAGCCATCTGTCTTAGGTTCTTCTTTTCCCTAAGAGATGTTGCCAACCTTTAATTCAAACTATATATCATCATTGTCACAATCACTACATCAAAGTACAAAATGACACTATTTAAGCACTGCTAAAGCTGAAGGGACAACAGTTTTCTGCGTATGCTGCTTCTCTTTGTAATTAGGCTTGTCTAGATCTTGAAGTGTCTTTAGTTGATGTTTAAATGAAGGAAAAGTCTGTAATTTCACTTAATTAGAGACAAAGCAAGCATTAAGAGGATCATTTATCTCCCACTGTCTCATTTTCCTAAAATGACACACCACAATCAACAACCAAGATTAAGAACCAACTCATCTTTATTATTTTTTTCTTTGTCTTTAATTCTTTCTTAATCATGTCTTCTGGCATCAGTGAACACGGAGAAAGCTTTGGCGTTCATTATACTTGACACTATGTTTGACAGTTGGCTCTTTTTTTTCCCTCTTCTGGTTTTTAGGCAGACGCCTGATCACATGTCTTATCTGGTGTTTGTGTTTACATTAGCTGACCAGTAGTTTACAGAACGTAATAATGACTACAACAAACAAGGCCAAATTATCGCTGTAATTAAGTTCTTGAACAGCAAAGGGAGGGAGAGGAAGAAGAGGGTGGTGGATGATTTGGCCACAAATCTCGTCTGCTCTGCTGGAGGTGAGTTGGAGTGTGTCTGTATGTTTTCCAACTAAGGATGAAAAACTACAATCCAGCGTCTCCTTCTTTCTCCTCATTATTCTTCTGCTTTAATTTTGCATTTCCACCCCATCATCTCCTCCTTTACGACTCCTTTACTATTTCCTCTTATTTTACTGTTCTCCTCCCTGCTCTCATTCTCTTCCTGTGTCCTCAAACTCACATCTTCTCCCTCTTTTTTACTTGCTGTATTACTGTTGCTCCATGCACTCTTTTACCTCTCTCCCATGTGTGTCATTCCCCCTCGTCTGTTACCATCCAACAACTCTGCCCAGATTTCAGTGAGGCACTGGGTTCCAAAATACAGTATTTACCAGGACAAACACAAAATCAATATCCACCCAACGCAAACACAGCACACAGGCAGTTCAGCAGACCTGCCAATGACGCTGGCTCATACCCTGCAACAGAGTTCAGTGATTACAGGGCTGAAACGACTAAAAAAAATAAATCATCCTTTGGTTGAATCAAATCCATCAGAAATGCTCTCCAGTGCTGTACTTGACAACACTCAATACATCTCTTTTACCACAAGGCTACATTACAAACTCAATACTTAACATTGGTCAGTGCTTTACAAAACCAAATGCGAATATACTACGTACGACCGCTGATTTTAAATGGCAGGGAACGGCCGGGACAAAGCTGTTTTTTTGACTTCCCTCTTTGCACAGAGATGCATTTATTTAGTGTAACCCATATATTAATGTGGACAACATACACATGTCCACTACTAAAAACAAACTTTTTTTGTCTTTTCTGGTAAATGAGTCACACACAATTAGGTGAACAAATTGAAAAGCTGACATCACTTCCGTTTTGTATCTTGTACTCGCCAAGTGCAAAAAGAGCTTTTTTGACTGTAACTCTGCTCACTTAAATGCTTTCATCCCCGCTCCTCCCCTATTTTTGAACATTTAATAGCTGCAAAATCCAAGGAAGTTTGCAAAACCTATTCTTGTGCAGCAACTTTAGTCCAGGAAAGGTCCCAGAGGAAGTGAGATTTGCATAATGTAAAGGGAAATGTCAAAAGAGGGGAAGGCTAATACATTTACACATCTGTACTCCAAATATGTCTTTATGCTAAGCTAGGCTAACCAGCAGCTGGTTCCAGCTACAAAGGCTTTGTCCAGACTGCAAGCCAATCAAATTTATTCCTCAAAACAGATCTTTAAGACAGAATGCCCTCACTGTTATGTGCCAAGTGATCAGATCACTCTGTTCTCTGTGTTATCCTACATCTTTCCAACCTTTTTGATCCACATAAGCGGTAATCAGTGGTGTGATCACTATAAAGCAGTTTCCACTATATGTCAAAAATCAAACCTGCTAGTATTTGCTATATTAGCAAGTATTCTCCATCCTACGTGTATTTTTCTGTAAAATATAGACCTGTCACACAAAGCCAGCACAGGATGCAAGAGTGGAATACAATAAACAATAGACACTATATGCCAGAACATTAAATCATGTTTACCACTGAAGAGTGGAGAATTACAGTAAGTCCACAACTGAGCATTTAAAAAATACTTTGGACATGAGATGGAGAAGAGAAAAGGAACAATAACACCCTGGAAATACTAACCTTTGAGTCACACTGTATCTACAGGTGTCCACCCTCAGATAATCATAGCTAAAGTCAAATGGTAAACTACATGCCTCAATTTGAATGCCTTACTGGAAGTCTCTTCTAAGATGACCACTTTAAGGGGTTTTCTGTTTTTGCACTTGAGCCTACAGGATATTAAACCCACAAACTTTAACAACAACATGCTAAGACAATCCAAACCACCAGCCTGTTTGCTCTCTTCAAACACCCCTCTTTTTTCTTTTTTTCTATAAAACTTAATTCAAGCCCCCTCGGTATCCTCTGAATGCAACAGTCAATACTTCGTTGATACTGCAGCTCAGGCATTGTGTAGCCAGAACATCCGTGGGGGCCCGTAGCGAATAAAATGTGCCTGTTTAGTGTTTCTCCAGCTGGGCTGATCTGAAGCGACAGAAATTCAACCAACAGCCAGAGTGTCTCTCAGGAGACAAGAGGCTTCAGATGTCGGCAGCACCGCCATCGCTGCAGCTGTTAAAATTATCTGGATGAGAATGGCGCTAATCTACTACCCTTCATGGGGACTTCAGACCGCATTTGGGACATAAAAGGAAATAACACGCGTTCCTCTTTCGACAGAGGGAGGAATGATGGAAGAGGACGACACAGAGAGGGAGGTGAAAAGGGTCAAAATTGAGGGAGGCAGACGAGAATGAAGGAGAAGCAAAATAGCATGATCTCGCCTGCCGTTCCCAAAAAGCCAAACTGATTTCCCCAATCACTGCATTGTTAGCGTTCCACCTGACGTGTGTGCGCAAACACGGCTGTAGAAAACACACACACCTCTCAGCAGTAAGCACAAGATGCAGAAGTTTTCAAACACTCTCTCCTGGGAAACCACATCAAGTAAATCATTTTCTCTCATCACCTAAAACTGATTTCGCAGGTTGGTGTGCAGGCTGATGTAGCAGAATCTCCACTGTAACTAGGACACAAAGCTGAAGCCTGAACTCAATTCTTGGTGCTTTGTAACCTCAACAATCAGAGGGGGTTGCTCACACTCACACAGAGTGGATCATTTTTCATCGTTATGCGGGAGATGCCTTATAAATCTTGTCATATTATTCACTGTGACTCTTTACATTCCTCGGGCTAAACAATGTGGTTGTATAGCTGATTATAACAGCTCACTGTCATGGTTCATCGCTTTGTCAAGGTGCGGCACATTTCCTCGCAAACAGAACTCCAACTGAACCCGAGAATGATTTGACAGCAAATCTAGCCACAAACATCAATAAATGCCAGGCATCACATATTTATGAATAATGTTTCATCTCACTAAACTCTGGAGCTATATGGTGTATTATTGCAAAATGTCATCTTGCTTTTCAATAGCTCATCAGACTGAATGGGAAAAGTGTGTCATCATGTATGCTTTCAATGGCTTTCTCCCAGCAGACCGCAGATCTCCCTCTGTCTTTCTCTGTCTCCCTCTCTCACAGGCTGCCTGACATTTAGACTCGAGTGAAGGCAGAGGGAAGAGAGGAAGTCAAAGAAAGGATTCTCCCCGCAAAAGGGACAGAGAGAGTCTCCTCTAGCCTCTAAAGGCCTGACCCGGTCAACGCCATCTGAAATCAAAATAGTTGAAGTTGCCCTGTCATCCATAGAGGAGAACTCTCAACATAGGAAAAGCAAGAGGTTTTTGTTGTGTAGGCAAGAAACATTCAAAATGGCCTCTGAGGACTCTTTTTCTCCTATAGTATAATAGGATAAAATATAAAGCTAAATAAAACAGTTCTTTACATATATAAATATTAAGATTGTCTGACTAAAAATTTGTTGCTGACTCAAAGCAAATTTGGCCGTCTGAATTTTTTTTTCAGTGCACCACACTGAACTCCTATATCAGCCCACATGAGTATGTTTTACCAGTTAACCTCAAGTGTTAGTGCCTTCCTTCATCATCTGCGAAACGAAAACATCAGATTTTCACCCAGTCAGAGAAAATAAAAGCGTGTCCTTCGATAGTTCAGCTGTTAAATTCCACCGTGCCGGCAGAGCTCTGCTCCCCAGGCTGTAGCTGCACTGTAGCCGCTGACCGCCATCACCTGCCCTGCACGCTCTGCGCTCCTTCACGCTGTGAATATAGGAGTTATTTGAAACTAAACCAGAGCTGGCGAATGCTGGAACAGTGGAAAGACGAGCCAAGACATTTTTGGCGAGTTTTATTTTGTTTCTGTCGACTTTGAATGAAGCGTGTTTTACAATGATAAAATTACTGTTGCTGTAATGGGAGTCTGGTGAGTTTGGGGAGAGCAATAAAGCAATTTCTGGTTGAACAAAATGCATCTTACTCTTACTAAAAAAAGCTCCATATCTGTAGAGATAATTTCCATAATGTTGTTAGACACTAAAGAATATGAGCCTGTCAGTAGCAAAAACAAGGACTTTTAGTGGACGTACTTTGACGGTGCACAGTTGCACGTAGGGATTATATTTTACCTTAGTTTCACTTCTGACGGCTGCAGCGCTTGCCCTCAATACTGGACCAGTTTCAGAATTGTTGCCCAGTTAGTCACTTAAAACAGAAAAACATCCGTATTGATATATACCAAAGTTACCCTTTAACATTTTAGACCCTGCTAATGGACTTTCATGAACTCAGGTTATGGCTAAATATGATGTAAATGCACTTGAAATAGCCAAATGCAAGATCATCAGTGGATGATGTGTGATTTCCCTAAACGCCCTTTGTAAAATCAACATTCCTTACTTAAAGGATTTAAAACCTGCTGTACTTCAGTTTCGATCATAAGCACTGCTTATCAAAGTAAGAAAAAAACTGTGTGCTGACAATCTATATTTACCTGCTCATTTATAGGATTTCTCTCCAGAAAAAGGTGACGCTAAAAACACAACCTGGAGATAAAACTTTGATTAACATACCTACAATATGCAGGGACATGCTGCGCATTAAATGGTTTGAAAACTGACAGACACTGAATAAATCCTGAGATTTGTTTTTTAAATCCTTCAAATGTAGTACAGAGAACCCACAATGGGTCAGAGTGAGAACAAGATACTTGCCTCCCACAAACACAAACGGGAACAAGGCAAGAAAGAATAAGCAAGAAAAAGACATACAGGGAGCAAGCTTCGAGGTCGGTACATTCACAGACGTAATCGCTATACAAGCGGATATATATCAGATAGAAGAAGAGAGGGCCAGAATAAAAAAAGACAGCCTCATGGATGCAGGAAGGCCTTGAGGGAGAAGACGACATAAACACCCAACTTGTACAACTGGAGGATAATTCATGTTAGCACACTCGAGGACAGTAAAACCATAATGCTGGCCAGCAGGCTTAAGCCCCAAATGTTACATAAAAATGCAAATACTGCAATTCTGTTCTGGTTACAGAACATAAGCAATCCCCCTGATGACAATGGAAAAGTTCATATCTTAATTTTCACCACACTCTTCCTATTAACAAGGTACATTAGACTGCATGTAAAGTGTGTGCAAAGTGTGTGTACTGTGCATGTTGCACGGCAGTAATACCAGCAGAGCAGTGTACTGCAGTGACAGGCATCTGGCCTGCAGGGGCTTCATAGGGTGTAGGATCTCTCATCCCATAGCCTCTCATGCCGTCCTTCCCTCCATCCTTTCTGCCTCGCTGCATGCCGTCTCCCTCCTTTCCTCTCCCGCCATCTTCCCCTCATGCCTCACTCTTCACCCTTGCTTTACTCCCATCTTCTGTCTCCGTGTCCTCTCTCCATCCCTCCCTGCGCAGCCAGGAGGCATCCAGCTTCTCATAACTCTTCATTAGAGCCTTCCCAGGGACCTGCGGCTGCATCGTGTAACAGAGCAAAGTCCGACTGCAACCAGAGAGAGAGAACTGAGCCCCAGAGACAATTAGCTCAGCCTGGAAAATAACATCATACTCCAGTCAGTCCACAGTGTCTGTGTGTGGGTGCCGGCAAGACGGCTGAAGCTGGCTTTGATTAGGGCCCCGTATAGAAAACATGCTTGAGCATTGAAGCGCCTGAGGCATTTAATGACACAGAATCAGCATAAGAATATATGCCCATCTGCAGTTCTGTGTGCTCACAGTAGGAACTTTATGAACACAACAAAGGTATGTCCTCAATACACGTCGACCCTAATCCACGCACAGTAGATGTGACACTCAAGAGTAATAACACTCTGAGTTTGTCTGGTTGTCTTGTTAGAATTGTCATATTTATACATGCCATTGATTTTACAACTGAAACTGAAGGTATTGCTGGGCAATATATCGATATTATATCAATGTCATGAGATTAGATATCATCTTGACCCAAAATTAGGGCTGCACAATATTTTTAGATTATTTTGGGGGGGCTTTTAGCCTTTGTTTGACAGGACAAGTTGAAGACAGGTTGCAGATAGACATGTTTTCTTACATCTAGGCTAGGGTATCTCTGCAGCACTATGGTATTTCATTATAATGCTGTTTGGTTATATATTTTTTCACAAAAAATTACAGCTTCTGTGATTTGCATACTGCACTTAGCCATATTGCTGTTTTGATAATATTTTGATCAAATATATTCTGTCTTGATGTTGGGTGAAACTATGGTAATACAAAATGTCTTTTAGGATGGATAAAATGTGGCATTTCTGAGTGATTAACTGCACGTATACAATTTTTTTCTGCTCCTAAAGAGACTGGAAAACTTCCAATAAAGAAGAGTTCAAAGCATGTACACTAACAACAGGTTCTCTTTTCTATATTGCTTCATATTAGTGTGATATGTCACAGAAGTATGACATATGGGAGCACGTCTGTGACCCAACAACAAGCCTCTGACCAGAGACACAAGCAGACAAATAATTCTCTGTCACTTTGACAAGACTTGGTATAGGGTGGTGTGTGTGTTATGTGTGTATCTATGGTGTGTGTGTGTGTGTGGTGTGTGTGTGTGTGTGTGTGTGTGTGTGTGTTGGACATGTTATGAAGCATCAGGTGTCCTGAGGGGTAATTCCATTGATAGAAAAACAAGAATGAGGGAAATTCCATTGCACTTGAAAACTCCTTCAGACACAAACACATGCTCATAAAATCTTATTAGTTTATCATTTTCAGAATGCCGATACCACCCTTATAGGGTTTCCCCTACCTGCAGTAATAAGGGCCTCTTTTGTCATCAAAGGTTATAAAGCATGTGATCAAGTCTGTCATTAATGCCACGCCAAGGTCATGGTTTCACTCTCATCCTTATCTGTGTCCACACATCCTCTCATTCCACTGGTTTCATATGCTGTGGCATGTCTCTCTGCCCGCAGCTTTATGTATAGGCACCATTTGAATTGGTCGACCAAACCTGCCCAGACCACATCTGAATTAAGAAGGCTATTACGCAGAAAAAGAAAGTACAGCACTGTGAAAATATATCCAGCGTTATACACTGAAATTCTGTAATTTCTTTGCAAATATATTAACTTAATAGCATTTCAGTAACTCTGGCTTCACACTCTGGCTTCTGACTGGGCCCTTTTTTATTTCCTCATGAAAACTGTATGAGTGTTAGGTTAAATGTCTGCCTTCTTTACCAATATTAATAAAAAATCTGACACAAACTGTTGCTTTGTTGGCACTTTTTTTGCTGTTAAGCCTAGAAGCCAGTGCACAAATTAAATGAAAGTTATTTTTGAAACCCATCTCCATTGAAGCCTGTAGTGGAACAGCTGAGCATAAACAAAGCACTGTGCAATATAAGGTGCCGTTGGCTAACTAATAAAAATAATAACCTTAATAAAAAATGAGTCCAAGAAAAAGGAGAGGATATGAACACTGCTATTAGATTTACAACAACAGACCTCTTCAAGCTGCCCTGCTCTGCAACTACAAAACTTCTCCTGTCACGGACACACATCTTGCACAAAACAGAAAAGACTGTAGCTGCTTTCTGCTGTCTTTATGGCAAGTCAGCCCACTGTTGTGAATCCAGAAGCCACTGCATATTGGCTAGGAAGGTTATACGCCACAAATTTGTGGTATTCCTTCATATGGGAGCAAACTGCATTGTCATACATACATTTAGAGTATGTTTGTGTTTGCAATTTCTGGCGCTGCTGATTGAAACATGGAAAGGAGATTTGAAAAGGTGAAGAGCACATAGGTACGTTTTCAAAAAGTCTATGTCCTTAAGGATCTGTGCAACTGAATTCACATTAATACATTACAAATAAAAATTAGTTCTTTACGTATAAATCTACAAATTCATGTACATAACCTCTTACAAAGAGTGGCAGATACCCAAATAACACAGTTAAAACATAATAAAGTGACTCAGCATGTTTTAGACATTTCTACAGTCTAGAAACAGTGTAAGCTGAAGCTACAGCATTTTTACAAGGGAAACAGGGCAGGAAAAGCACAGTACACTTTTGTACTTTCACACTTACAATCTGTCCAAATCATTCAAGCCCTTCTCCACCAAATAAGGTCTGGTTCTTAAACTGGTTCAGTTCAAAATTCTTGGAACCTCAGTGCTATATGGTGAACCAGCCTGCATTTCCACCAGTTACGAGCAGAACCATTGTAAACAATATAGAGATACAGAGGGCGTCACACAATGCACATCAACCTATAGAGTATGACATGCTAACGTGGTCTTTTTTGGCTCCAGCTGGGTAGCAACTTTTCAGTTTCTAAACCAATTTATTTCAGAGGGAGGAGATGCTTTGAATGGTTCAAAATTAGGTGCTTGGACCAGATCTATTCTATGTTGGTGGAAAAGACCTCTAGGTGTACTGTCTGAAAGGAGAACAAAATTGGAAATACTTTCAAAAGCAGTGCAAAGTTAGATTTCTAAACTGCCTCAACAGACAAGATTATAGTGTAGTTTGTTTAATTTCATCTCTAAGCCTCTAACCATAAAAATCTACAGTCTACAGCAATGTGATTTTATAAACTGTCAACTAACACGATTTCTTTCCTTAGCTCTGCCAATCTTCCAATGCATCAAAATGCATTTATCAGTTATTTATATCAGCAAGGGCAAAAAAAAAAAAGATAACGGCACTAAAGGATATAACTGCACAGTGAACAGCTGGTATTATAGTATTTATGAAAAGCAAGCTGTACCGAAATGCTCTGAAGTAAAGCGTTTAGCTCAAATTGTTGTTTTTCTATAGCTTTTACTGCTAGTTCTGTGTTCCTGTAAGCCAGTAAAATCTATAAACAATTTATATCAGATATACAGTATCATAAAGTATTTGTGCATCTGTTGTTTTCCTAAAGGTAAGTCAGGTAGATGTAGTCTCTTAGACAATCTACAAATCTGAGGCATGATATGATTCATGATTAGTGGGAATGATCATTTTCATGCATCTTCACTGAAGAAAAAACTGATAATGTGACATTTGTTGGGGTTTGTACCAAACAAACATGTTTTCTTACATCTGGAGAACAAGATTTATGGGCCAGGACATCTCTGCAGCTCTACAGAACTTCATTATAATGCTGTTTTATCACATGTTTCCTTAATCAAAAAACTGCATCATCTGTGATTTGGATTTTGCACTTGGCCACATTGCAATTTCAATCAAATTTTGATCAACTGTGCCGCCCTTCTGTGATATACAGTACAAATAAAAAAATCTAGAGTGACAGTGCAAAGATGCAAAAAAGGAACTCAGGAGTATTCACTGAAACATACTCAATATTCAACACATAAGCACACCTAAAGTATCCTCACACAAGCAGCAAATTCACACAACCACAGACACACACCCACACACAGAGCAATCAGTGGTGCCAAGACAGACATCTCACTCCTGCTGACATCCCCCCACAAGACTGAAGACGTCTCTCCACCGCTGTCACGCTGTCAAACCGTCAAGAAGAGACAGAGGAAGACGGACAGGCAGGATGAGAGAAAATCAAGTGTGTTACACAGAGTGGGAGAGAAATGCAAAGACTTCTTCCTGAGATAAAAATGACAGGCACAACAACAGTCTGTGATTTTCCGAGGGCAGTTAAGTCATGCTTGTACTTTGATGTTTTGATGCTTAAGCAGGGACACAATGAAACAACAGCTGGCCTCACAGTCCCAACACAGCCAAAGCCAAGTGGAACTGTCCTGCTGCTTTGGGACAAATCACCAATAAAGAGGATAGCAAGAAGAGTCGGTGCATGACCACACCGATGGAAACCGCTAAGTTATTGCCCTGCCACTTTATGTTGAAATGTGTGTGTAACCACTTAGAAATCACACGTCTAGAATAATAACTTTACTAGGGATGATAACGATTAATCAATGATTGATTAATCTGTCACTAAGAATTTGGTTGATCAAGTAAAATTTAATTGATCTACTATCAAATAAAGATCTGAAATAAAACAGATTTTATGAGCACACTCCACTTGTTAACCAGTATTCAAGTATATGTGTTCAATTTATCAGCCTTTATGTGCTTCAGAAGCCATGTTATGCTGTGAGAGAACAAGCAATATGTTGCTGTGGGAAAAAAAAAGCTTTGATTGAGGAGAAAAAGAAACACATTTTGTATTGTTTGGTATAAGCAAAACTTGAATGCTTTTTAATAATGATTAATCGAGAAATTGATTGTTAATCTCATCAATGATATATTAAGGAAAGTGCAGAGAATTTGCAACCCTAAACTTTACCTTAAGTTCAATCAGGAAGATTGTCCCCTATGTTGTGTGCAAAATGATTCTCTTGCTCACCCATTCAATGTTTCCCATCTAAAAGGACACTCAGCAGTTAGTCAGTTAGTCCATTGCCAGTTGTCTTTTGGGGGCGATTTTCATCCTTCTATTTTGCAAATTTAATGGTCTGCCTCCACAGAACGAGCAGCACAGTACACACCCACTGAGCCAAAGAACGAGTTGTAGGGCCAGAATATTTTCACATCTAACATGGTGAAATAAGAATTTACTCAGACTAAACCAGAGTTGGTGATTATTGTAACAGTAGAGAGAATAACAAGATAAATAATAAATAAGACCATTTTGATGAGTTTTATTTCATTTTTCTGTCAAGTTTGAATGAACTGTGTTTTACGATGAATTAACAAGGTAATTAAGCTCGTCATAAGCCCTATTCGCACGGGATTAGTATTACCTGGGGACGACTGGTAATTTGTAAATTACCCCCCCACCTCTGTGTTTCTTGTGGCGCATTCGCACAGGATAAGCAAAGTCTGCATATTACTCGAATTTACTGACATTAAGGCCCGGATATGATGTAAGTATTACATTTAAACCTAGCCTTGATAGGCACACTGTCATGGACCACAGCTTTTAAAGTACTGGAAACCAGATAGCTGTCAATATTGCTCACATTTTCAGGAAGGTAGGAAGCTTATAGCTAATTAATAGCTTGAAAATATTATCTAAAATGTTCCTTACCGCATGCCGTTACACGTCATCCACGTCAGTGTCCTGCGAAATTTCGCCCTATTGGTGGATCTCTTTCTGCGGATGGGTCTCCATATAATTCACCGAGAGACACTATTTGCACCTAAAATACTTTCAAAACTGCCATTCATAATTTCAGCCGCAGCCTCCATTACTCAACCCGGAAAAAGATAGAAAACGGCACGCAATAAAAAGAACAAACACTGCCCAATCACTTAGATGCAGATTCGCACGGGACTAGTATTATCACGGGACGTCTGTGTTTGGCGAAATATGGTAGCTAATTTGTGGTGGAATTTTTACTTTACAAATTACAGACATGGCGCATTCGCACGGGATTAAGATCACAGGCATCCTCCGCTATTATTACAAATTACCAGAGGTTCCCAGGTAATACTAATCCCGTGCGAATAGGGTTTTAGTTAGCTAAACTTAAGACAAATGGGTTCAGAAGGTGTAGGGTTGTATTTTTCTGTCTAATAAGGAAAATAGGTCGCCACCTGGCTAATCAGAGTCACTCTCCGCTCTTGATATGTTTGACCAATCAGCATCAAGTATCAGCGCATCGTGCCTTGTGCTTAGATAGCTGAAGAGCGAGAACAGCAACAGCTGTGGATGAACTTTTCACTTTCTTATTTCCCAGTTTTTGAACTTCCTGAAGTTCTGTGTGTAGCCCCGAACAACCATATACAACCTCATATTCAGCCTGTCATACATTTAGTATCGCAATAAACATTTTCTGGGGTTGTAGAGTCTGGTTAGGTTTATACTGGCCATCCTGCACCGGGCCAGTTCCCAGTTAGTTAGTACACACACACTTGTAGCTAATCTTCTCTGTCATAATGACCCATTACAACATCAATTTAGCCCATCTCACAGCACAGCTGTTGATTTCTGCGATCAAATTTAATACTTCAGTTGTCTGAAAACAGAAAACAAAAATTATGACCCCAAGTCACTGAGATGCCGATTCGCACAGGACTAATATTATCACAGGACCTCTGTGATGGTGAAATGCGGTAACTAATTTTGGAATTTTTACTTTACAAATTACGGACATGTCATTTGCACCAGATTAAGATCACAGACGACCTCCACAGTTATTATTAATTACGAGAGGTCTCCGGGAAATACTAGTCCTGTGTGAGCAGGGCTTTAGGACACAACTAGTGCACTACATAGCAAATAGAGAGTGATTTCAGACACGCATCTTTATGTTTATTTAGAATTGTTTTCCTTTCTCGCTTCCAACTCAGTTTGATGACTCACTGAAACCAGTAAGCTTTTGCCACGAATTCTGTGAGCCAAGCATCTTGTTGCGGTCAAAACTTCAAAGTCTGTTCCCTCCTTGGCTGCTTTCAGCTGTCATTTAAGTGTCAGCTTGATGCAACCCACCTCCACCCCTCCACCTCCTGTTTTCATTAGAACCAGCTGTCCAATTGGACCATCTGATGAGCTCATCACAAATCCCTCTCCATCCATCTAGATCTTCAGCTAGGCTTAATGTTCTTCAATTCTTCACCACCAACACTGTCTAGACTCATGGTGCGGTTATCTGTAAATTGGTGATATCAGGATGGGATAAAGTCATCAGACTCCTCATATATCTCTTTAAATTTGCTATATATGCTATATCCCAGTCATATCATACAAAATAAAAATAACTGTTCTATCCTTTCTGCCACTCTCACACAATTCTTTGACTGAATAGTTTAAAATTGTTGCCAGTGAGGAGGATGTCAGCAGATGGATGCTCAACAAGTAAACATTAGATCAGTGCTAGATTTGAGCTCCCCACCTGTTTTGTCTGGTACATATTCACAAAGAGACACAAAGCTCCACACATCCAAGAGCCCACAGATATTTAAGGTTACCTACATAAAAGGGAAAGAAACAGAGTCACAAGTGGACGTATAAACTTATCAACTCTGACAATTTGGCAATACTCCTGTCAAAATGTTGAATTTGTTAACCAAAAGCAAAACAAAAAGAAGGGAACTAACAGGCTGAAATAAATTACTCTGCACTTCTTGAACAGTGCTAGTTCCACCCCAGTTTTTTACCACACACCACTGACCAAGGAAAATTCTAGTTAATGTATTGTATTGGCGAGTAGAGTGTTTTCTGCTCTCTGATTCAGATGGTAAAGACTTTGGGATATCATGTCAGCCCCATTTTATTTCCCTGTCTTTAAACAGGAAGCATCTACAACTACTGCAAATTCAAACTAAATGAACACAACCAAGATCAGAAAGTCAGAGATGATGTGTGCGTCGTTTTAATAGGCTGACACACTGCATGGAGAGCAGATCAAACTGAAAAATCCCCCGCTCAGGTAATCATTTTGCACTGCCACAGTTAGCTCAGGGGAATAAGACTGATATGTTAATCAGAGCGCTATTTGTAGTTGATGCAGAAAACCGTCCATTAATGCATCATGTCTAAAATGTAATTTTTTTTTTTATATAACAAGAAATGCTATGTTTTCAACTAGAAACGCTTTTGATGTGCTCTTCACAAAGGGAGCATGAAAACTAGGAGCATTAACATTACAGACCAAAACATGTCTGTCATAAATGAAGTTTCTCTGACTCATTGTAGATGTATAAACAGTGTTGGGGAAACTACTTTGAAAGCATAGTTTTGCAAGATGCCAATTACTTCACACTTCAAGAAGTTGAACTACAGTAAAGCTGACCCAGAGAGAAATTTAGTTTCTAAAACAGTTCCACTAGTACCTTTTAAGACAGTATGAACAGCTTGAGCAATGGTCTCAATGGGTTTAACCACATGTAGTTCTCTGCTGCCTTACTTGAATGTGCTACAAAGTAACAGAATTGACAAAAGTGATTTAAACTGTGGATATTGTAAAAAAAGTTTAATATATCCTTCTGAGTTCCTCAAAAGACAACATCACCCCATTCTTAATAATTTGGGAAATTTCTTTAATATTCTTTTGCTGCCATATTTAGATTGACAAACGGGTTCCCAGCAGCTTTCAAGATTGCATGTGCCACACTGGACAGGATGCTAGCACAGTTCTAGCGTTACCCATTATTTTATGAACTTTTTTTTAATAATATCACATGAGAACTTGATAATGCCGTTATCTAATTTAGTAGGTGGAACTGGATGATACCATAGTGATGATAATGAGATTGATTTATTATTCTCCTTTAAAATATAGTCCTCCAGCCAATCTCAACTGCCTTTGAAGTCTGATATGTGTAAATACATAAGCACACAGCCAGCCACTGATATCTTAAAATAGCTGTTAACTAACAGCTGCCGTCTTGAAACATTAATAATAAAAATAACAGCATATTCCCCAAACTATCACATTGCAGTCAAGCAATGGGTCAGATAATACTGATATGTTGTTATTATGCTTGTTTAGTCACAAAAATATGCCACCCAGCACAGGAGAACAGTACACTGTGGGAGACTGTCCACAGACAATTGATCTTGACATCCTTACAGAGCTTTAAAACACAAATTACGCATTTAGGCCTAATAGACTATCATATTATTATTGTTATGTATAATTAAATTCAAACTGCTTGTTAATCAACACTTTCCTCTGATGTGAAATGGTGCCTCCTGTAAAGTAAAATTGCGTTTGCTTCATGGTGTTTGTTCAGATATGTATAATTTTGCAGCATTCACACCCAAAATTACAGTTGACTGCAGTGAGTGGACTGCAGTCAGTCGTCCACAGCGTTTCTGAGGTGAGGTTGAGGCCCCCAGCAGTGCTTCTGCAGCCAGCAAGGGCAGTCTTAATGAATAGCGAGATACATGATAAATGTGGCCATATGGTGGAGCCGGCTGGCCAAGCCAGGGGTGCTAGCTAGCTCTGCAAACACGCACACACACACACACACACACACATCCTCATACCTCTCTCTTTTCGCTCCTTAGCTAGAAAAGAAGAGTCATCAAACTCTGCACAGCTCGAGACAGCAGCAGGTAGGGGTTAATGACCTCCAGGTCCTTTGGAGAGATGGAGTGTTATGGCCTACTGTGAAATCATCACCACACTTCCTGTCAAAAAGTTTCACAGAAGTTGGAGCGAGGACACAAACTAGCTGTGCATGAGCCAGACTGTCACTCAACAGCGGTGACTTTTTAATTACAAGCATTGTATGTGCCTCAGCGCATAAATGCAGGAAGTCTTCCTAATTTATATTTGCCTCTCTGGTGATTTGCTGTGTTGTGCGCGTGTGTATGTGTGGGGCTTAACTGAATCACAGCAGATGAAGCCATATGCTGTCTGTCATACTTTGTAGGCAGTCGTTTTCTTGTTTCCTCTCCTCTGCTGTATACAATACTGCTCTCTCTCTTATTACTATTCAGCACACACACTCCACATGCTCATATACTGTAGCTACAGAAACGCACACACACGCATAATCACTAACTAGCCTACAGACATGCACACACAAACTTTATGCGTATTCATACACACACACACACAACACATATACTCGAACATGCAGCGAACAAGCCATTGTTCTCCTTTCATAGCAGATGCTATCTCTCTCTAATTGGCTCAGCAAAAACAAAGGAAGGGCCTTGGATGCCCCGCTGCAGCTATGCTCATTCAGTCTACAGGGATGCCCTCTGCTGTATCAACACATATACAGGGGCCTTGGATATGGCTGACCTCTGTGCTGTCTAAAAAACGCCAGTTCTTGATTACATGGCACAGTTTCAGGGGTGTATTGAATCAGTAAGCAGGCAAGTGCACTTAACTTCAAAACAGTTTTGAAGCAGACAATGAAAACACCCTGTGGGTTGCCAAGAATGCTCAGGCCAACGGAGGTCTTGTGAACTCTCCATTCAAATTAGGCTCCGAGGCTAAGCATCTCGCACGAGGTACAAAGTATGTGATATAATGGGCCTCATGCAGGAGCATTTTCATATTCTTAAAGTTCTCCAGGCTCATATGAGTGTGCCACATCAGATTTAGCAAACCCTCCTAACTTCAGAGAACTGTGTAAATGATCCGCTAGTGCATATTTGGGTGCACATGCATGAATTTGCATAATTAACATCCAAATAATAATATAAGGCTAGCCCTCCTGCCCTGTATATCAAGAAACCTTCCACTCATGAAAATGACATCAAAGAATGACCAGAAGAACTTTACTAGTTCTGAGATCCATAAAGGAAATTCAATAATTTTAACAGCATCAGCAAAGGAATTAAGGGACCTGCTAAAGCCAAGAAATAGAAAAAACGAGAGCTGTTAATGCCATGTCACCTGAGGGTCGAACTGTCACTGAAATAAAGAAGAAATGGTTCCATATGAAAATGGCTTTTAAAAAGAACATCTCGCCACAGCAAGGCGATGGATGACTTCAACTGGAGGAGGGAGTCAAGGGAAGTCACGGAGATGGACGGCAGAATACATAGAATAATAGGTGATGTTGCACTGTCAGGCATTGCAATGGAGGATGATCCCCTGGACAGTGATTTTATAAACCTGCATGTGAAGATACAGATAATTCGCCAAACAGTAGGTAAAAGCCAATTTAAATTAATCATAATAGGCTTTATGAGTAAATTTAGAATTATATTATGATGAAATGTGGTTGAACAGGATAATGTCAGCATTATTATGAAGTGTGAACAAAAAATGTCCTCAAACTAATGAAATCTTGTCATTAGAAAAAAAAAACTCAGATCTGGTCCACTCGCAAATTGTGCTCGTACCTAAGAGAAATTCAAAATTGGTAAAATATGAGAAAACTGGCAAATGTGAGAAGTTCTGCTAAATCACCACTTAAAGGACAGTTCATGCCAAAATCCAAAATACGTTATGTTTCCTCTGGCCTGTAGTGCTATTTATCCATCTCGATCAATGCTAGATTGTTTAGGTGTGAGCTGCCGAGTTTTGGAGATATCAGCAGTAGAGATGTCTGGCTTTTCTCGAATATAATGAGACCACATTGCACTCGGCTTGTCGTGATCCCAGTGCCAAGAAATACATTTGAAAAACTCAACAGCAATATCTCTTTGTAGAAATCATGACCCTGTTACTCAAGATAATCTACAGACCTTGTTGTGCACAGTTTCATGTAGGAACTACTTTCTTTCTGCAGTAGAATCTAATAGACCTATTTTCTTTCTACTAGAAAGAAAGAAGTTCCTACATGAAACTGCTCACAACAACATTTGTGGATTATCTTAACCACAAGCTGAGTGCCATCTAGTCCCATTATACTGGAGACAAGGCAGACATCTCTACTGCTGATAACAAAACTCTGCAACTCACACCAAAACAGTCTAGGTGGATAAATAACACTACAGGCAAGAGGGAAAATGTGTATTTTTGATTTTGGGGTGAACTGTCCATTTAAGAACGATCTGTTTGTACAATGGTTTTTGTATGAGGCCCAATGTTTGATTTAACCATTTTCTCATTAAGTGCGCTTGTCAAACTCCAGGCTAAAAAAAATACCCTACTTCTATCTCCAACAAAACTTTATGACGCCATTCCTCCCTGTGCAGCTTGACACGCAATTGACGGGCGATAAGTCTTCACCACATCACGGCAATTCAGGGCTGTCATACCTCCCCAGCGTTTTGAAACGGAGAGAGAGGGGGAGAGAAATACTGGGGTTGTGTCTGCTGTGGGTGTAATTTGTGTTGGTGCAGTTTAGTTCAGCAGTGTGAAACAACTCTGAGACAGCAGTATGATATACAACCGTACTGCTGGCATCACTGATCTTAACTTTAACTGCAGTAGTGCAGTTGTAGTTGATGGGGTGTTATATTGCAGAGAAAGGGATCATAGAGGGTATACTGTGACCCCCACCATCCATGCATGTCTCACTGGTGATTAATAATAGGTGAACACTTTGCCAGGAGACAAAGATGAGTATATTCTGCATGTCTGTACTCTCTGCTAATTTCATAATGTTCTAACTCAAGGTTTTATAAGGTAGTAAAATGCAGCTCTGCAAGAGTCTGACCATCAGCCACTCCACTTCTCTAGAATGAGTTTCATATGCCTTTGAATGTCTCATTGTCATCCCTTAAAATCACTGAAGTGTCTAATGCACGGGTGCAAAGGCTGAGTAAAATTACAAAGAAATAGCACCCTCTTTTGGTAGAAAATGATCATAACATGCATCTCCCATTCCTTCAAGTCCCTCAGTTCCATCATTGCAGATTTATGGGCAGCAGATGTTTATATCAAATACAGACACGACATGATCACAAACCACAATGGTAATCATAAACCAAAAGATGTCACCCAATGCAGCAGTGTCAATCTGTTATAAGCTCTTGTGAAGAGGTGGGCGCAGTAGCCGCCTTACTTTTGAAGAGGTTCAAAGTCCTAAAATTGTCAAAAATGATTAAGGACCAAGCAACTGATTAATCATTTCCAAAGAACAGCAAGAGGTCGACTTTTCCCGGTCCAGTCTTTTCCCATCAACATCTAATTACACGGCTGCAACATAAATAATTCATGCAGCACTTTAGGACAAAAACATGACAATCAACACAGCCAATCTGCAACTTCTGTCATTACTAATTCAGCATCTGCTGAATGCTTTTCTACCACTTTTTCTACCACTTGGCCTGATTACAGGATACGTGTGTTCGTGTGCAAAGTGTGAGTGTGCATCTGCATATAATATGTCCAAACAATTTATTATTAAACCCTTTCCTCTTTTCCTATCAATACAAGGGCATTTCTTGCTATAGCTTTGAATGGGTTGCTAAAATTGATTAAGCTGTCTTTGCGTTCTAATACTAGTATAGCTTACAGCCAAATGTAAAACGAATTAGATTTTTCAAGTGACCATTAATATGTTGTCATAGAGCTCATGCTTGCAAACACATCCCCAGTGCTCCAAACAAGCACTTAATTTGGGCACTGAACTAGCACATGCATAATAATGACCTTATTTGCATATATTATGTCAGTCTGTTTAGCATGTTAATGCTTGGTAAACTTCGGGGTTTAATCGTTCAGCAGACATTCTAATGGGAAGTTTGTTAATTGGTTACATTGATGCTCTGACACTTGTTAATCTACTTGCAGATCGTATTTGTATTTCAGAACCAAACAACCTCCTTTCCCGCTTTACACAAGGAGCTACATGGCGAGGCAGGACTGATTAATTTTTATGTCTTGGTTTCACCATCTAAGGGATTTATTTGACAATTTGTTTACAAAAGAGGAGATTTTCACATTTAATTATATGTCAACAAACTAATAGTGCTAAAACAAATGCTACTTGTCTGTGAGGTTCACGAAAAAGAAGCTATGCTGGTGATTGCAGTGGAACTACACAAGGGATTCACAATTTTTGACGATATTTTTCAACTCATTTTAGCAGATGACGATGCCAATATACTGTAATCCACTTTTTTCTTTGGCTATTGCAGAGAATATCAAGACTCTTCTATAGTGGAAATTAATATAATAATTGTGCTGTTACCCACAGTGATGGCCCACTGGCAGATGCAAATGTAAAATACAATGCTCTTCAAGATGGACACATTCACTGGGCAAAATAAGAAAGCCACTGCTTACAGTTTTTTTTTTAGCTAGTTCCTTTTTCTCTTTGGTCTTCACAAATTCGTTATAAAGATGGCAATTAAATTTGTAGTGTACTGAAATCAATGCTATCATGTAATGCAAGTGGTAATCACAAGTTTATAAATTAATTATAAAATTATACATAAATATCAATTCATGTGCATGTCATTTTTAAATACCAGTTTCACCACCAAAATTAGCAGAAGAGTAGAGGACAGTAAAAGATTTATCTGACCTACCAGAGGAAATCCTACATACAGTAGTGAACTGTGGAAGAGCAACATATTTAAGACTGAGACACTCTGCTGTCATAATCTTCCTCCAATGCACTGACCTGTATTTATGCACTTTAAAAGTCTTGACTTCAGGTTATTCAATTATAAGATTATAAAATTTCTTACAGACCTTCAGATAGCTTCAGTATAGCACTGTCATGTCCATTTATTATACTATTTTTCTTCAGGACGGCTGCACTAAAAAGTACGATGGGCTGTGAAACTTTACTATAATCAGAGTGTTGGAGGTGCTTTTAGGGACTAAGTTGATCTTCAATAGGGAACAAACAGAAAGGACGCTGAACAGCCCAACAGCTTTGTGTAATCAAAGAGAAAGCCATGTCCCCATCTAACCTACACAGTGTGCTGTTGTATACAGAAGGACATTGAAGGTGTGTATGACCCATACTTTAGTTAAAGGCAACGACTCTAAATGAAATAAAACAGAAGTAAATGAATAGAAAGTTAGTGAGCGACTGTCCCATTTAGATCATATTACCAAAACTGTAAAATGAACTATGCTGACGTACAGAAGTGAAATAAATAATTCAAAGATATCACCATTAGCCTAAAGAAATGTATTCTAGCTTTAACTTGTAATCCCTCCTGAAATATATTAAAGCACTATCATAAATACAACAACTCTACGGCCATATTCTGAAAAGTTGTGCCAAATATGGCAATTCATGTGTCAAACTATGTTCTTAATAATGAAATATTTTAAAACAAGCAGCAATGAACAAATAACTCATAATGTTCAACAGAAACAACAAGAAACAATTGGATCGTGTATCTAAAAATGGTCTACATACTTTCTCTGTTGTAAGCAGCTATACATGTTAACCCGTAGCCTTTCTCCTATCATTCTGAATCATGTCATTTGCTGGCTCTCTTGTCAGCCACTGTTACCTCTGCCGGTCATTTGACCTTGTTGACCTTATGCGATAGAAATCACTAAGGTAGCCATCAGTCATGCGTCACCCTGCATCCTCCAGCAGCAGCCTGTGGACTCAGCCTCCTCAGGTCTTCCTTGCTGGTCACATTCACAAACCTGAGGCCCTCTATTGATGAGTTCTCTCCATCCTCTTCTATGTTTGCCTGACACTGCCGCTGAATCTGTCACAACAACAACATGCACACTAGACTGCACTGCACACAGTATACCACAACACATAAACTAGTATCAAGGTCATTTGTATATGCATCCTTGTTAAAAAAAAAAAAAACTCCCTGTACAGTAAGTGTGATAGAGACAATGATGCAAATAGGTTTATGTGTCTACAAGTGTGTGTTCATGTGCTTGCAAGTTTCCTGATAGAGAATTTATAAAAAATCCTCACTACCATGTTAACTTAATGTTTTGGTAGCCTGGTTCCAGGCCTCTGAATAGGCACCTAGAATTATCACCACGATTGAATGTCTCTGCCAAACAGTCAAGTTACAGTTTACATCCATGTCTGTCTAGACTCACACAATATATGTATTGAAGACCTTGAAGGAATTTAATAAAAGGTATTAAGTGATTTTTTATTTTTTTTTGACAAAATTGAAGACATCACTATATTGACATGTATGATTCCAGTGAATAATTTCCAGTGAGAAACATGCTGTCTTCACTGAGCGACTTTATTTACAAGTACAGAGTACAGAGGGACTGACAGAGAGCTGAACATTATGATGTCACAGTGAAGTTGACCTTTGACCTTTTGGAAATGAAATGTCATCATTTCATGATTTATCCTTTTAGATAGTGTATGAAGTTTTGTCATAATTAGCGTATGAATTCTTAGGTTATGGCCAAAAACATGTTTTGTGAGGTCACAGTGACCTTGACCTTTGACTTCTTTTTTTTTTTTTTGGTATTTTTGCCTTTATTTGACAGGACAGCCAGAGAGTAGACAGGAAAGGGGGCAGAGAGAGAGGGGACGACACGCAGCAAAGGGCCAGGGGCAGGAGTGAATCAGCGGCCGCTGCAGAGGACTAACAGCCTCCATACATGGGTCGGACGCTCTACCAACTGAGCTAAATGTCCGCCTTGACTTACAAATTCTAATCAGTTTATACTTGGTCGTTGTATTACTTGTGTTGGTCAGGACACTATTCCTGCAGTTAACACATAATGCTGCTCTAATAGTTGTTGATCTATCCATCTGTCCATTATATTCTGTTTATCAGTGGTTGGGTTGCGGTGACAGTAGGTCGAGCAGGACATCCTTCTCCTCTGTGACACTTTCGACACGAGGGACCAATGGTTCTACTCCAAACTCCCTCCATATGAACGAGCCTCCCTCTGATAGTTGTTGTCCGACTTAACAAAAACAGCAGACTGCCACACCGGTGAGCTGACCTGTTATTATTTTCAATCTACAGTTATTTTGGCCTTGTGTCTGTTAGTCTCACATGTCACTCATGCTGTTTGTTGTCTCAGTTGTAACTCCACACTGTTTCTCACGTGTCGACAGGGCATCATTGGCTGTTCACAGGTCACTAATAGGCTGTGTTTAAGCCAGGGTTATCAAGGACTACGACAAGCTGTGAGTGGGGGCATAGTTGCTTTGTGCTTTCATGGCAGTTTGCATTCAATGTATTTAAATGAAACTATCAAACATTTTATCTTTCTTATTGCTATCAATGATGCGTCTATCGCCGATAACTATCGCTATCGTTTTATCGCACAGGCCTAACCCATTGGATTCACATGAATGGAACAGATGGACGGACAACCTGAAAACATCATGCCTCCGACAACAGCTCAACAATAACATTCAAGGGCCTGTAATTAATGGCTGTCTTTCCAGTTGGAGAAACAACTGAGCTAATCACTGCCTTTCTAAGACGGACTGAGGCTGGGAGCGTCATCTGACTGGGCCACAGCCAGAATCCAAAGAAATATGGCAACAAGTGTGGAAGAAATCAACGCAGCTATCAAGACTGTAAATCAACTGACTGAAAACAGCTCCTAAATCAGAAAACCATGCACTGGAGGCATTTCTTTAAAGCAAAGAAATATTTCTCTTACTTTTTGGAAAAAGTTTTATTTATTTGTTGGTCCCAATGGTGCTTCACAAAATAGGTCAGGAGGATTTAATGCTTAAAGTTGTTTGTCCCTTGATCGCTTTGACGGAAGACCATGCAAAAAAAGCTGAGAGGATTGGCTTAAATGGTAAAATAGTTTACCCGCTTCTATACCAATTGACAGCTACACTGGAACCAATTCTGGGAACTCATGCAACCTGACCACTTTTGACCTCAGTACTGAGAGAATGTAACAGTTCTATCTGCTTCAAGACAGGAATAAATGAATTTGATATACATACACAGTGTCAGTGCAGGAAAGAGGAAAGAAGTCACACCTCACGAAACAATGTGACCAACTACACACTTTGAAGACAGTATGGTTCAGATTAGGGTCATAAAACTACATGGTTGAGGTTGGGTGAAAACTGAAGTCATGGTCACAGGATGGTCTGAGGATTGGCACCCCTGTTGGCTCTGAACGTACCGTTCTGCACCGTCTCTGATTGCAGGAGCATGTTGAAGTACACCAGTCCAGCAGCTCTTCTATGTCCCTCATTTGCAGCTGAGCCTTTGACAACACTGCAATGAAAATAGATGTCCCTGCCTCTACCATCCATGATACATTTGATATTTCATTTGGTATTTACAGTTCCTCATCTTAAGTGTTGCAACACTGTTGCAGGTTTGGCAATTTCCCAGTTTCACAGCACAAAGATGTTTTTTTAATGCAAAAATAGAAAAATAAAACTGTTCAAGCTGTAATGACATGCCACTTGGAGTGAAGGGTATCCCTCAGGGAAAGAAAAACAGTTTTACAAGATGGCATCAGCTTGGATGGGACTTGCAAACTACTGGTTTGAATTTTATGTATACACAGAAGTACAACCTGAAGGCACCACTACAAAAAACTGTATTCAAGAAAATAAATTGTGATATTCAAATGATGGTGAAAAGAGTTTGTGTCATTGGTGTTGAACTTAAATCAAGACTGGTGTAAGGAGCATACAAAATATATGACAAATAATTATATCTGGAAATGAAGAAAAGAAAGGCTTTACACCGTGATTGAAAACATTTTCCCTCACTGAACAACAAAACTAACTAACTGACCTAGTCCATGCCACACTCACAGGGAAGTGGGTAAAAACACATTTTTGACTGTGCTGATATACGCAAGTGTAGGTGTTAAACTCACTGGTCTTGGAGATGGAGATCTCTGGTTCCTGCTCACATGTCATGTCACTCATCTTTACGGTTCTTCCACAGCCAAACCACAGGGTTTGTATTTCACTCTTTTGACACCTGTGGCCTTCAACGTAATTAAAACAGCACATTTAGAAAATATTCGGCAACACAGTGAATATAACAAAACATACATTTTAACATAGTGAATATGATAGTACACAGAAAGTACACAAAATTAATATTTGTTTTTACTTTCTCTTAAACTTGGAGAATTGCTTGCATGATACAGTTTAAACCCTTATATTAATTAGACATGTTGGCTAAAAGAGATTTTTGCATACACACATGAACACACGCTTCAATGTTCTGGGCTGCGTTTCCCAGTTTTGATGTACCTTTGCATTCCATGAAGGTTTCTAAGGTATAACTTAACAAAGGAACTTCTTTTCATATGAGTGTTTCCCAGACTATCCCTTTGCGGGTGCCCTTAAGGAAGAGCTGCTAATATACATCGTAAGCCGTAAACTGTCTTTTGCCGCTGTGCACACAGTCAATTGATCACTTGCACAGGCTCATAAATGACGTTTTAACATAACAAGTGCTGCCATAATCATTTTACCTCAATCTGGTATTGCAGCAAAGGAAGCTATGCCTACTAAAGATCAACTGCTTAATCTATTTAAGAGTCCAGACAAGACCTTGTAATAGTTCCAATTAACACCTAACCTAAAGCCTACCTATAGCCAAAGTATAAAATAGAGTATGAATTGGGACATATGGCATAGTCTGAGACTTCTTGAAAGGCCTGGATAAATGATATAGCTAAATGGGTGAATGATTTTGCTCTCATAAAAACAAGGTCTGATACAAATTTCCATCATCACACAATAGGCACTTGTAACAGCAGATCCATGTTTAATTACAGCCTGTGTGGTGTGTGTATGTGTGTATGCATGTATGTGTGTGCATGTGTGCATATGTGGTCTATGTCAGCGCTATGCTCCTCTGCTGGCAGTGTTCAGCACTCAGGGTCAGTCTGGGGTACAGGATACTATAGTTTAACTAGACAGTCAGAAAAGCCATATCCTCAGTTAGCTCCATTACATAAAAAATAAATAAATAAAATTCCACAATTTTTCACAAATTGGAGTAGGATTATTGATAGGTTCTATGTTTTTCAGGCCACTATCATGATAACAATATCAAGGTCATATGACAAGATTCTCATGATGTGTTATGCACAGAAATTTTGTTTTCATAATTAATTTTCATAAAGTTAATTTTAATCTAATGATGTAATTTGCTCGAGTAAGCTAGATATGAACTATACTGCAACAGTCCATTTGAAAAGCATAATGTTAGTCTAATAAAGCTAAAACTGTGACATGATGAATTGAGTGCATCTCTAAGGGACAGCTCATGAGTGGTTCAGACTGCTAAAGGTAAACCTTTCACAAGGTACACCTTAGCTAAGGAGACTCTGGGAAACAGCCCGTAAGCTTAAGGGAGACCTAAGGAGGCTCTGGGAAATGGGGTCCTGTCCAGTACAACTGCTGCCTGCTGGCAAATACCCTACTCATGACCAGAAAACCAGTCTTTCTCTCTCACTTCCCTAACACAGATTTCCAAAGATTCAAATAAATTAAAATATTAATATTAAAACACAATAGCTATGTCTTGATTAACTATTGTAGCCATTTGGGCTTGGTCACTTGGTATCTAAATATTATTCTCTTTTGGTAAACAGATTTACAAAACCTACTGCTTTAGTCATTATGGGTAAGAGATTTTAATGTTTCATGTCAAGCCAATGAATGGCCCAACTGGATTTCATATTGTGTCAAATCATTAACCAATTTTATTGAACTTCCTCAAATCTGAGAATGAGTACGAGTCTGGGAGATGTCCGCAGGAACTCACTTTGGTGCACTTCCTGTTGGATTTCAGTGGCACAGGCATTTTGATTTTCAATTCATGATTTTAAATAAACATCAAAGGGTTGGGGGTTTGTTATTTTCAAAATAATGAGTTTGTGAACTTTGTCACTGTGTGCTGCATGATATGATAAACAAATCCTACAAATACTATTATTTTGACAGATATTGCAATGGTGATATGATTCCCAATGACTCACAAGCGGGAATGATCATTTTTGCACAGTTTTCATAACCCGGAAAAAAAATGACTCAAAGAGTGAACACAAGTGTTACCAATTACTCTAACTAAAGTTTTATTCTGTTCAGGTGAAACAGAGTCAGGGAGCTGCTATTGTGCATGTTGGTTCACTGCAAAGACTGAAATAAATGAACTACACAAAACTGAACCTGAATTGGTACCAGGGTAACACCTGTGCTTCTTACTATTTCTTATCAATAAGGCTGCTATTTTCAGCTATTTTTTTTCCTGTTATTGCACACATATTATAAATAGGTAAAAACTAACCATGTTCAAATGTCTCATTCACTGAGTTCAGACAATGACTTTAATGCAGTAACTTATTAGACATGAACATAATCACAAGGCAAATAAAAAAAACTGAGACAGCAATTAATCTATAGCTTCTTTGTTTTGTTTAGAGCACCCAGCTCAATAACTGACAGAAAATATGATAAATAAAGTTGTGTAATGTTAAAACTTTTTTTTATCGGTGAGAGAGTAATGATCCGTTTTATTTTGGCAGCGTCATTCAAAGACATCCTTACCATAGCTTAGCAAGTGAGCAAAGATTGGCTAACTTTGCTAGCTAGATGGTACTGTCCTGTCTGTGCCACTGAAGCACCAAGGAGCAGCCTTTTGTCCTTCTTCGTCTTCGGTGCTTACTGCTCCCTATTTGCTCCACTAGTTGTAGAAGAGAAGTATAATGTTACACTGCACTTAGTCGTCCTGATCTGGGTAATACTGATACCTTAACAACTGGCTGATGTGACAGGTGAGGTGTGATGATGTCATGACCTCTTGAGGGTTACCTGTCACGACCATCCGGAAACATATGCATATTTTTATTTCCTTGAGGCAACAATGACAACAATCACTTTTTTTTTTTTATTTCAACAGATCACGCAGTTGTTGTTTTTTTTTTTTCAAATACAGGCCTCTATGAAATGGATGGGATGTCACGGTAAAAGCATCATAATACATTTACAAATACAAAAAAATAAATAAGTAAATAAATAATAAATAAATAGAAAAAGGTCAAATAAAAAGCTAAGTAAATCAGACAGACATATGGGTGGTGGTGCAGCACAAATATTTTGGGGCATAAGTTTTCTTTCACAAAAAAAAATAATTAGAAATTGTACATTTATCATCTTAGCATTACTACCTTTTGCCACACACACACGTATGTATATATATATGTTGTGTGTGTGTGTGTGTATATATATATATATACTACACACACATATATATGTGTGTGTGTGTGTGTGTTGTATATACATATATATATATATATATATATATATATATATATATATATATATATATATATATATATATATCAGTCAGTAAAGCTTCCTTCTCTTTTTCATCTGTCCAACTAAATCGCGTTGATACAATTGTCTTCTGCCTCCTAACACTGTCGTATTTCCATGATGCATTTATTTTGAAAGGACTTAAGCAGTCAAGTGACTCCCGGAAGTTTTTGTTTCTTCACCTGTCAGTCCTGACTCGGTGCGAGTGTACAGCCTCGTCTCTTTGCTTTTCTTCGGGAAACAGGTCGTCTTTCCTCGAGAATAAATGATAATCCCGTCTGGCCACCTGACGCCTAACTGAGGACGGCATCTTACACGGTTAGTGAAAGTCGAGAGTGAAAAATAATCGACTGCCTTTTCTTCACCTAGCCACTAATAGCCAAAAGACGTTAGCTAAGCGCTAGCTAACTGTTATCATCATAACAGATCGATCATTTTAATCACTGTACCTGTTGTTGTTTCTTTTCTGTTTCTCTGTGTTATTGTGCAGTCGTTGTGTTATTCACTCTGAAACCTGTTTTAGAGCAGCCTGTCAGTGTGTTGTGTAGGTTGTCAGCAGAGACACGGCAGCTAACACCACAACGTTAGCATCGTGTACAAACGAGATTCATTGATTGTTTACATCCAGAGTCTGGCTGATTTTCAGTCTCTTTGAACGGAATACGGTATCTTCGTTGCTGTTATCGCCCTGTTGGCCGTCAGCTCTCGTGTTTTATCGGGGGTGGTTTTAGGAAATGACGCTGCTCTTCGTGTCTTGTTTTGGATTCACGTTGACTTTCGTTTTGAGTTCTTTGCTGCTGGGGTCACTTTCGATTTCAGACCGTTTTCTGAAGTCGTCCCTCAAAGTCAGCGGTTCTACGTGTGTGTGGTGCCTGGTTTATATCCACGGCATGGGTTCAATCGACTGTCCAGGTATTTTCCTAAAACTTATCTTCTAAAAGCTTCGGCCTTCAGTGTTAAAAAAACTTGGCTCCTCGGTGTTTGCTGCATCATTGCATGCTGACATCATCAACCAGCGATAGCTGCACCCTGTCTGCTGCCCAGCCAGGGCATCAGGAGTGGTGTGGGGTCTGGGTTAGTTTTAGACTATTTTTGTTTAAGGTAGTTTGGCTGCTTTAATTCTTTTTGAGAGTCCACTGGATTGTATTACAGCACTATAACAACCTGTGGTGGAAATAGTTCTGAAAATCTGTACTCAGTTTCAAGTACTGTTACTTTACTGAAATATTACTCAACTACAAGTAAAACTACTGATGTTAAAAAACACTCAAGTAAAAGTACAAAGTATGCTTCTAAAAAAAAAAGGGTATTTTTTAACTGATGATATTTTATGCATTATCAATAGCAGACAGTCAAAAGGGGTTTCCGTTAGAGCTGCAACAATTGATTTATCATGAATCAATTAATAAATTATTATTATTGCAACTATTTTGATAATCATTTCCTTGATTTGAGTATTTTTAAGGCAAAATGGTCCGAATCCAGCTTCTTAAATGTGTATTTTCTGGTTTCCTTACTCTACTGCTTTATGACATTAAATCGAATAGCTTTGGGTTTTGGACAAATCAAGACATTTGAGGATGCCGTCTTGGGCTTTGGAAAACAGTGATCAACATCTTTCACCATTTTTATAGACAAAACAATTAATCAGTTCATCAAGAAAATAATCAAAAGATTAATCAACAATAAAAATAATTGTTAGTCGCAGCCTAAATGTAAGTATAAATATCCATAAAAGTGAATTTATTACTATTATTAGTAATTTTAGTATTTGGAAATAGTTATCTCTCCTGCTGATAACAGCAGGCCTGTACTCAGGTCAGTGTGAGACTCTTTTCTCCTCTGTACCTGTGCACAATCATAGTTTACCTTTGTATTTAACACTTGAGAATTTTTTCCCCCACAATAATGTGGTTTTATATATACAGCATTGTATGTACATCATTATAGGGCAAGAGGCCATGGATCCAATGCCATGTTTCTAAACTATAGTGCACACAATTGTCCCAGATAGCACAATAGCAAAACTACCTAGTTCTCTTCACAGCTGCTAAATACTGTATATCTCACATAGACTGTTATAGATGGGCCTGGGCAATAAAACAATATCGGGAATAGACGCTTCATCATCAGGAATTAGAAAGTTGTTCAATAAAACTGTTCAGTAGTTTCACTTAAATGCATTAGCTGCAGAAGCACCTAACCAACATACCCTTGCCCATAAACAGTCTATCATATCCCTTTATAATGGAGCATTGTATGAGTGACACATAAACAGCCAGTCATTTAACAAGGGTTGTTCAGTTGCGCCATTGACATAGGACACAACAACAGAAACGGCACGGAAGGAAAAAATAAGTGCAGATGATCATGAAATTGTTAATTGAAAGGACAGAACAGCTCCAGTATGGCGTTTTTTTGAGTTGTTTTTTTTTTTTAAGCCCGATAAGTCCATTACCTTTGTGCCTTGATACAAATATAATAGGGTGATCAACAATTAGCAATATCGACTGAAATGAAACATTTTATTTGCATTATAAATCTGACATTGTTTATAATAACCTCACTGCAAATGCTTTGATTCTTTTTCGTTAAAATATTCAGATGTTTGCACACCTTTTATCACATATTTTTGAAATTTTGAACCAGTTTTTAAATAAGCCATAGGATTAAAGTTTGGGGTTGGTTGAGTCAGCTTTGCAAAAGAATTACATCTGTTATTGTAAGATCAGCCTGATGATGGTGGCACTGAGTTCATCCATATGTGCCCTGAAGACATCTGATCTTTGAGGTCTGTCTCAGTCAGTGTAGTCACACCAACACTAGATTTTTTGCTAAACTCTTACATAAAGTAATGACGAAACAAAACACACCTTTCAAGCAAACTTTTGACCAGCCAATAATACAACATTAGGTCCTTTAATATCAGGGGACAACTTTACAAAAGGTCTACAATTTGTGAACTCCATTAAATTTAAGATGAAACTCGGCCACTTAGTCTCAGTTTCCTTTCAAATCCAGACTATACAATATTAATGAAGTACGCTGATTAGGTTTTAAGCATTGTGATTGTATTTACATAGCCCAAACGGGTTGGTTTTCAAAATTCTGCTACAGCAATCAGTTCCCCTGAGAGATAATGTTGAGTCTGATCTGATTTGGGCTAATTCCTCCTCATGGATTATTTTGCATATCGTCACCTCTGGTAGCTCTTTCCTTGTGAAAATGTCACTTGCACATAGTAAGTGATGTATTGTACATTTCCTGTAGACGTGGTTTGTGTGAAGCAATAGATGACAATCTCTTCATAGGCATGAACTGAGAGGAGAGTGCCACCTATAGAAATTCAAAGTGTCATCAACCAAACAAAGTTAGAGCAAGGGGATACTGTTTGATTGCAGAATGATCTTTTGGATATGTAGTACAAAACAGCAATGGCCAAGTATCTCCTCACGCATAACAATAATGTGCAGAAAGTAGTTATAAACCTGCTTAACTAGCCAGTGTATTATAAATGCAAGGCCATACAAATCCTTTATGATAGTAGGTGCAAACTTAAGTTGTTAAACAAAATATAACTTCATTTAATTCAGTCATTTTGTTGTCTTGGCTTTTACAAAAAACAAAAAAAGATTTATCACTTGGAAAATGAAACTCTTCCTGTAATCCCCAGGTCTTCTATCTGTTGCAGAGTAGGCCTGTGCAGGCATGGAGCCCTTGGCAGTGGATGATGACATTTGCATCCTTAAACATGAGACCTACACTGCCGCTGGCGAGAGTCCTGTATCAGTGTGTGCCGGTGATGAATCTGTTGCTTCCCACTTCGCCCTGGTCACGGCCTACGAGGATATCAAGAAGAGGCTGAGAGACACCGAGCGGGAGAACACCTTGCTGAGGAAGAGGGTTAAGCAGCTGGAGGATAAGGTATAGATGTAAACAAAGGGGTGATGGAGGGAGAAGCAAGGAGAAGATAAAAGAAAGAGATGAGAGCATGAAGAGAAGGAAGTAAAAGGAAATACCGCTTATCCTGATGGCTAAACAGCCAGGGAGAGAGGTTTAGAGAGGGTGTGCTATAGACAGAGATGAATGAAAACAGATATTTTCCATTTTCTAGGACGTCAGAATTATAGACAAACACAAAATGCTCTAAGAAAGTTTGGAAAAAGTCAGCAAATTCAACAGCGCACTGCAAAATACTTGCCTCTGGGAGAGTCTGCATGCCAGCATCATTAATATTGTTGGCCTATAGTCAAAGCTATAAAACAATAAGAAATAAATCTGCACTGTCTGAAAAACAAAGAGGAGGTCTGGAAAAGTATGGCATTGCCAAACACTATGTTGGAGCACTCCACTTGGGAGAAGGCTCCTGAAATTGGATTTTAAAAAACAAAGGATTGAGTACAATACAGAGAGAGCCATTTAAACAGGAAGGGTCTTAATACAGATGGCAGGCTAAAGTGAGAGTGCTGCACAACATGTGGACAGGGCTGCTTCTCTAGAAGTCTCTCATCTTTTATCAGTCTTGGTTTTATCTGCTACAGCTATTGGCCCATCAAGATAGGATGTGGTAGGAGGAAAGTAACTTCCTACCACAGACATTTAAATGAGATGACATTAATCTGACCTCTCTTCTTTGCTCTTTTCTGTGTATTTTATCTCTCACCTCTGTAGCTCTTCAGGCCAGAGGCTCCTCCATCAGAGGGTCCCCAGTATGTGAACAAGGCCTTCAGTGCTTACAGAGGTATCTATATAGAGAAGGAGGACCTGCAGATGGAGCTTAACAAACTGGTGCGTTTACTGATGAATTTGAATCTTCCTCAAATTGACTAGACCCTGGCACAGAGATCAAGTATGTTGCAAATACTGCCTATCTTTAATACTCATGATAGCATTGCACAAATGCAGCACAGGTGCACTGATCTTACCTGGTACCGAGAGAGTTTGGTGCATTGGTATGAATGCTGACTCTCCGTTGATCTTCCTCCCCCTCTGCCTCTTTCACTCCTCTATTTCTCTGTCAGAAAAAGGAGAAGAGCGAGAGTGAGAGGCTGCTGACGGAGCAGCTCCAGGCCAAAGAGTTGGAGCTGCTTCAGCTGAGGACGGAGATGGAGACCAGCCAAGGTACAGGTAGAGCACACAGGGTTGCCTTCTACTCTCTGTAACAGCTTAACTGCGCTTTAAACACTGGATGAACAATTGAAAACATCTGTGTGTGGGGGTTTCGAAATGACTTGTAGATTTGAATGATGCACAACAAAAGGAAAAATATTTCTTACCGAAGTAAGATGATATTATAGATTGATGTGGAGACAATTTTTTGATGGTGAGGCTTGTGAGGCAAAGTCCAAACTACAATACTGAGTGTGGCATAAAACCAGGGGTGGAAAGTAACAGGTGTCATGGTTATAACTGTGTAACGACACACACTTCTACTATATACTACATTCCAGAGGAAATTATTGTCCATTATTTTACAGACAACCTGTGTGTGGCTGTCTGTTGTTTTTGTAACAATAAAAATCTTAAAAAATAGTTTCCATAGAAGACTTGTGATCAACTTATACATGATGATTTTTGTAGATTTATCTACGTAAAAGTATATAAAGGGTTTAAAATTAGCTCCACCTGAACCAGCTACAACATTTAAATACTGTTAGTGCATCAATATAAATAATCCAGCAATCAGGGGTGGAAGTAACAAATTACAACAACTCATGTGAATGTAATCAAATACTTTATGGGTCCTTGTATTTTTTCAAGTCTGTAATTTTAGTCTTTTACTCTACTCTTCTTAAGTATGCATTACACTATGTGATCTTCTGAACTACTTTTAAAATCATAAAATAATATTAATATCCAAAACTTTCATCTGCATTTTTGTGGTCAGTAAGGCTCGCCAAACTCAAATGGGCCAATGAAAAATATTAAAATATAATACTATGTTTTTAGTGTAGTAAAATTTTAAAGCAGGACTTTTACTTTTTATGCTGAATTTCTACTTTAAATTGTATAAAGGGATCATATATGATGTTTATGTATTAAAATGCATTGTTACTGTGTTACCTGATCTTACCAAAAAATTAATACATTTTAATTACAATTACTATACAGCAGAAGTCACTGAAGTGATAATCAGAATGATTATAATCATAATAATGTCTTGTAGACTCAATGGAAAACAGATACTTAACAGTTCAATAGTTCTACGATTCAATGCAGTGTAGCAGTGTTTGTTTTTAATTTTCTATTGTGTGTGTGTGCAGTGATGAAGAGCCTGAACAGCCCTCAGGACTACTGGCAGGTGGACAGGGTCAGCACTGAGCTGAAGATCCACAAACTGCAGGATGAGCTGGAGAGGGTGACGCTGGAAAACAGGAGACTGCTGGAGAGAAGTGGGGTAAGTGAAGACAGGGAGAAAGAACTGAAAAGACAGGAGAGGATAATGGGAAAAGGAGGACAGAGGGAAGAAGGGGTAAGATAAAAGGGACTGGAGAGAGGAGCGCCAAAAACACAGCAGACTCTTGGAAAGATGTGGCATAACTAGAAGAGTGGAACACAGCGGAGGAGAGGTGTTAGGGCACAGCGAGACAAGGTGACTCTGGGAAACAGAGTAGGGGAGAGAAGTGGGACTGAGAGAGGAGGGTGAGGGTGGATATGCTTCAACTTAAACAGAAGAAATAACTTGTTGAAGGACAAACAGGAGAAGAGGAGAGAAAAGGGAGTATGGGTTGAAGGGAGGTGGAGGAGACCTGAGCTTTGTTGTAATAAAAAAACATGAAAATACTCAAAAAAAAAAAAAAAAAAAGACACCACCTCCACTCTCTATTTTGCATAACTTAACTCTGTTTTAGGAGGAACTTCATGGCCTTAACGGACCAGACTTGGACCAGACCTGTGATGCAAAGTATAATGCAAGGTATAGTGTCTTATGAATATCATTGAAGAGTGGTGGCCAATTCTGTGACTAACCCTCATTTCAGTGACCAAAAACTGCAGTGACAGTTGAAATAATAAATAAAATGGATTCATAGATTCATAGATTTTTTTTACCCTAATGTAAACTTAAGAGACCTAAATGTCCACTGCTTATTGCTTGTTTAATACAGGAAGTGACAGAACTTACATTATCCCTTTCAAAATGTCCATGATTGATTTTTTTTGTTTGTTTGTTTGTTTGTTTTCCGTGTTTATTTTTCTAACAAGACAGCTCATGAATGCAGTGATTTCCATGTTCACTAATGCAGCACATGGAAGACATTTCCAATCTGTTTTCAACTACAAATGCAAAAAATATCATGACTTTGAATTTTAAATCAGAATGCACTGATTTGCAAATCGCTTTCCTATTGCCTATTTTCAATTGAATACAGTACAAAAACAATATATTTAATGATCAAACTGCTAAACTTTATTGTTTTATGTAAACTCACACTCATTCTGAATTTGACGCCTGCAACATGTTCCAGAACACATCACTTATTTCTTTTAACAACACTCAGTAAGCGTTTGGGAACTGAGGACACTAGTTGCTGATGTTTTGAAAGTAAAATTCTTATTTATTCTGGCTTGATATATGACTTCAGTTGCTCATCAGTGCAGCCTCAGTTGCGCTTCATAATGTGCCACATATTTGTAATGGGAGACAGGTCTGGACTGCAGGCAGGCCAGTCTAATAGCTGAACTCTTACAAAGAATCCACACTGTTGTAACATGTGTAGGGACGTCCCTGAAAAAGACATCATCTGGATGGCAGCTTATGTTGCTCCAAGCCCTGTATTTAGCCAGATGCTGGCTTTTGAACTTCGCACTTGTAACAATCTGGATTGTCCTTTTCCTCTTTCGCCCTGAGGACACAACATCTGAGATTTCTGAAAACAGTCTGAAATGTGGACTCACCCTTTTCCACTTTGCGTCAGTCCATCTCAGACGAGCTGAGGCCCCAGAGAAGTCGGCAGCTCTTCTGAATGTTGTTGATATCTGTAGATGCAGCGATAAGCTATATTTACCGGCGACAGTTTTTTGAAGTGTTCCCAAGCACATGAAGTAATGTACATGATATAAATATGTCGGTTTTTAATTCAGTGCTGCCTGAGGGGTCAGAGGTCACTGGACTCTGGATTCTCTAAATCTTTTAATCATATTATGGATTGTAGATAGTAAAATCCCTAAATTTCTTGCAATTGTGTGTTAAGGAAGGTTGTTCTGACATTTGGACTGTTTGCCCACAGATTTTCAAAAGTGGTGAACTTCACTCTATCCTTGCTTGTGTCTGAGCCTTTTGAGGACGGCTCCTTTAATACCCAGTCATGATACTGTCACCTGTTATCAGTTAACCTGTGGAGTGTGCCAAACAGGTGTGTTTGCCTTGAGCATTCCACAACTCTCCCAGTCTTTTGTTGCCCCTGTCCCAACTTTTTTGGAACATGTTGCAAAAAAATTCAGAATTAGTATATATATTTATAAAAACAATAAAGTTTATCAGATGAACATAAACTATCTGTATCTGTAATATATGTACTTTATTCTATTGAATATATGTTGAAAAGGATTTGCAGATCAGTGCATTCTGTTTTTATTAATGTTTTGTAAAGAGTCCCTTCTTTTTTGGGGGGAATTTGTGTTATGGAAACACCAGAATGAGCCTTTAAACATGTGCTATAACAACAAGATCAAGCAATTTATCAGAAGTGATACAGGAGCAAGTTTGGAACAAATGTTTTGTGAGAGATTACACTGGTTAGATATTCGGGATATGATGTCACTGTGGTATGCTGCGTGGAATGCGCTGGTGTTGTAATTGTCCTGTTTGGCCACTAGAGGAGGGTGCAGCTTTAGACATCTTAAAGTCTGCACGAAAGCCTGTGATATGCAGATAACCCCAGAAGTGCCTGAACGTCATACATGATCAACACCAGCTGAACCCTCAACACCTGTGTCTATTAGACATAGTTTAAACTTACACTCCAGTGTTTTAATGTGCACAGGGGTCTGCATCATATGGAATCACCCTCCACCTACTGTTTCAGCAAAGATAATCTCCTGTAAATTAGCATCTCCTCACATTTCATGAAGACAGTTCTATTTGTGGTGCATTCTAATTGTTTCACGTGTCAGCAGTTTTCAGACGGTGTTAGTTTTTAGCTTTAGTTTTTCCTCTCAGTTTTTCACCTCATGTTTTTTTTTTTTTTTTTTTTTTTCTGTTTTAAGCAGGTGTTTGAAGTTAAGGCAAAGTGTTGATGAGATCTTGCATCTTTACATAAGGTGTGGATTGGACAGTTTGTAGGTGTTGCCTCAAATACCACCACTTTTTTTATTTTTCATTTTTATTGCGTTCATGTACCGTGTTGTTGGGTTGTAATGCAGCTGTTGCAACTAGGTGGTTTAGGATTTAATCCGTCAATACAGTTTGTTCTATTTTCTGTCAAGAATGGCATCGTCGTTAGTATTTCTCCCCTGCAAGTCTCAGAAATATAGCTTAAATGTACTTAAGTAATATAAGCTAATGCTGTGAAGTGATTCTGCATAACACCTGTGGAACTCCTCTGTGGCCTTAAACCTGCATAGCTGGCAAGGAAACCAACCATACTGCAGCATTAGACTTATCACATAGAAGTCACTCAATTATCAAGCTTCTTCAGGCATTTTTTAAAGTTACTAAACAGCTTAGGTTGCTATGATCATATGTCCTACAAATTTTGATCAAATTCATGTCTTCTGCACCAGTTTTACATTTGTAAAATTCAACAAACAAGTGAAATCCAATATTTCTGGAGTTTAAGAACAAGGATAAGTGTACAAAAGTGTTCCTTTTTGAGTAAGTACAGTAATATCAAGGATATTTGAATGGCATGGTATGACACATCATTCATGATCTTGACCACATGAGACTGTCTTAAAGTTGGATGTGTGTAACAACATAGGCTGTGAGAAAAATGAAATAAATAAATGAACTGTCGTGTCCTTGTGTAGGCAGAGGAACATGCAGCAGACATACGAGGCTTTGTGCTGCGAGGTCACTCGTCTTCATTCAGAGCTGAAGCACCAAACAGACCTGATTAGGAAGCTCAGGCCACTTGTCAGTGAGACAAGACAAGGTGAGGGACACACACAAACATATGGGCACATTCTGGGTTGTGCCATTGCTATTGCAAATGATTCCATCTTTAATTTCTGTGTTTGTGTCAGTACATGTGATGATATCCCACCAGCACTGCTCCCCTTCTGCTTTTTCACACCTCCCCAGCAGGAGGAGCATCCCATATATATTCCCTTATAGCAGATTCTTACAGGTTGCCACTGAGATGCAGTGAGTGCAGAAATCTTTATTTCAGTTTCCTTGTGTCTTCCAGACTAGCATAACAACTAATGGCAATTCTGCTTTTATCATAAGGACCCAGGTAATTATTTTTTCTTTTGTTTTAAGCACTCTTAGTTTGAATGTTTGTGAAAAAACACTTAGCACATAAATTTGATGACACACGGAAGGCAAAAGAACTCCTGCACACTATCTCACTTGCAATATTACACTTATTTGCTATTTTTTTGGTACCAGCTACCAGGCAAATCGTTTGTTTCAAAAAAGAGCTAGAACCATAATAATTAAGCACTGTGAAAAGTTGCAGTTATGTATGTATCCCAAAGTACTCACGCTAAATGGGTAAATGAATGCTTAAAGCCCCAAAAGGTTGAACCACATTCTCGAAAAAATATAAATAATACATTCTCATATTTTGCAGGTTACATTTGTAAATGAACCTTTACATAGCTACGACAACACCCATAAATAAATAGAACCCTACATAATAGATACAACAAGGCAAACAGTTCATCTATTTATATGTATGTTAAATAACAATGATCAAATTTACCTCTACCCCATCAAGGCAGCATACATTCACTCAAGTAGGTCCCAACAGAACCCTACACAATACTAAATAAAATATACACCACTAAATAGACATCAAGGTTTCAAAAAAAGTTCATGCAGCACAGATGAATACATACATGAATGTTTGTCCGTTATCTTATATTTCAGTGCTTTTACTTTGTTATTTTTCTGATGAAAATACATGAACATTTGTAAACTTTGTTTATACAAGTGTCATATTCATTAATGTAATTGTACCTCTACTTTTGCTTACTTTCTATGCTTTGCCAGTCATAAATCTGATTCCAACCTTCCTACCAATTTTTTTTCATACCATTGAATAATCAAGTAGTGTGTGCTCTCTAGAGGAGCTGTCTGCACTTGCTTAAAGGAGAAATCTGTCATTTATTTACTGTACTAAATCCTAAAATGACAGTGATATGTCAGCAGAGGTCAAGGAAACATGTAAATGCCCCGGTGTCCCCCTTTGAAATGTTGGGCAGGAAAAACTGCTTTTGTTTGCCTGAGTTCAAATTATTGCAGAGTGTTTGCCAAATGAGTAAGTGTCTGTTTATGGGTTGTAGCAAATCCTTAATAATGTTTTAGAAGGAGTAGATGGTTATAACAGTTAAATTGAGCAATATATCAGTTAAGTCTGGCAGGCAGTAAGACAGGCAGCCACTGAACTGCAGAAATGTAGAGTGTATTTTCAGAGCAGTGGTTGTTTTGTTTTCAGGATAACAAGCTTAGCTTTACATTGACAGACAACTGGCAGTTATAAACAGCTGATCAACTTACAGTGGAGTACTCGTCATCACTTTTTTTCAAATTACAATGTTGCATGCGTCTGGTGCTCCTGCAGCGTTCCTGCAGCCTGCCCGAACTTCCCTGAGTCCAGAGAGGAGGGGGCAGGGGGGAAACAGCTCACTTCAACCATAGTCTGTAGATTAAATAGCATTTTAACCTATTTAATATATCCTCTATGGCTCCAGCTTGCTATTTGGACTGCAGCACTTATTTTTTCGCATGTAATTTCTACATATTGCTCCTTTTAAAAATAAACTTTTCATTGTCCAAAATACCTCAATTTTAAAGACTTAATTGACAAAAAGATTACAGGAGATGATTAAAGGACCTGTATACTAGAAACTGAATGACAAGCAGAGAGGGGAAGAAGATCAAATATGAAGGTAAATACTGTAGTTAGAGGCTGTACAACCACAATGAGTTTTTCATAACCAACCTGAAGGATTGAAATCATACACTGACAAGTGTTAGTAGCATATTTAACTTATCTTACAATTGAAAATGTGTGTTTAACCTGAGTGTCAGGCAGTGTCAGATTTATGGTCTACATGCTCGTGTAGTCTCGTGGCTGAAATTCAGACCTCGCCTCTCTGCCCAGGCACTAATGTGGCTAACCTCAAACGAAAGAGGACTACTGCTGCCTCTCTTAAGTTAAGGGAAAGCTTTTCTGAAGAAGTACTACTCACTGAGATTTCTCCTGCTGCTCCTTGTTGCAATTTGTATGAGGGTGTGATAAGACTGTGGATATTATCGAAGTACTCAAACACTTTGATAAAGGACATCATGAAATGCTCTGTCCCTCCTCTCCAATCCCTCTGTGATGATGTATTCTACCCCTGGAGAGATTACCTCTGTTGTCAATTCCCCCGGAGTGTGAGAAGAGCAGACTGGGAAGTGAAAATTAGAACGAAATATGGCAAGAAAATAAATCTTGGCCTATTTATTCCACTGAATAAGAGGGTAATCCTGTAACTTAGATGAGACTGATGGAGAGAAATAAGGAAAGCAGGAGCGGCAAAGAAAGGGAGAGAGGAAGAGGGAGGGGGGAGGAGAGTGAGCTATGTATTTATTCAGTCGTATTGTGCATCTGTATTCTTCTAATGTTCCTCCTTTGGAATCACTTTTATTCAAATCCTAGACTCAGGAGACCCTCTCATGGAAGAGTAGCAGGGAGGGATGGATGGAGAGATGATGTGTAGATGGAGAGAGCGGGAGGAGATACTCATTTAAACTTTATTATTCGCTCAAGATGATGATTTGATAGCAAAGCAATGATGTGTGTGTGTGTGTGTGTGAGAGAGAGAGAGAGAGAGATTAGGACATCTGATTCTGTTCTGGTGAACAAAACCTAATTATTATTTTGGATATTTACTGATTCACATGCAGTGATATTTCCATGGTGCAGAGGGTTTATTGTACAGCGTGTAGCCGGCTGCTGTGCAGTGTAAGATTTTACCTCACTGCTCTGTTTTTACACTATGAGGCCTATTATCTAGTCAGGGATCAAAAGGCTCTGCTGAACGCACCTTGGAATTTTTAAATCTCTTTAGAAACCTAAGTGTAATCCACGTGTAAACATGTACAGAGGTGCGATTGTGCCAAATATAAAAAGACATCTCTTCCAGTTATTGGAGGAAAGAGAAGATGACTTCATTTAAGCTGTCAACTGGATTTTACAGACAGACATGATGTTGCTGTAAGAACAAAACAGTTTTCACACACACTTCTCACCAACTTAGACATAGAAAAATGCAATAAAATTAATCTTCAGTCTTAGCAAAATCACAAAAGAGATTGCCCTCTTGTGTATCCTGTCTGTCTGATGGTGATGGATAGTAGAAATTAACTAAAAGCTGAAAAGTAATATCCATTTTTGACATACAGCTTTTAATATTGCAGATATGTATTCAGTAGCTTTTTCATAATTATCCTGTAGTATATCACCAAGAATATTTTATGCTTTCTTCTCAGCCATACAAGAACTTTGTCTAAATAACATATAGTATGAAACTAACAAAAATATATATATGTGAATCTGGCAATAAGTGCTCAAAGAATAAGTAAAAAGACCCAAGAATGTAACTGAGCATCCAGTGTCAACTTTTAGCAATGCACAGATTACAATACTGAGGGGCTGCATCATGAAGCAAGTTTGACATAGCAAGGCTTTCTTTGCGTGAGCTGGTTGACAACCTGAAACCTCCGTCAGAGATAATGGTTACCAACTTCCTTTGTTAACCTAGGCTTTTTTCTTCAGGCTCTGTGTGTTTGCCCATAAAAGGGTGGTGCATCATTTGGCTCTTCTTCTGCACAAAGTGCATCAAGCTATAAGGACTATAAAAAAACATATTACATATGGGTCAAAAATTGCTTCATCATTCTTTTAGTGTATGGTTGATATACTGTGTAAAATTTAATTTTACATTTAATTTTACAAACATTTTTGTTCATATGACCTGAAGCAAACAGGAAAAAAAATTATTTTCTGTATCACCAACTGAATGCGAGTAGGTTCTCTTGGCAACATGGCCATATAGTATCGTTCATTAAGATCATCAGGAAAAGAATAAGTCATATTTGATTTAATGATTTAATCTGAAACTCTGAACATAACCTGCCTCAAACCAGGTTATGTGTTCAGCATATGTTACCGTGGCGATATAGCCAGGTTTAAAAGAGAGCTACCTCTGTGACCCTGGCTTTAGACACAGTATATCTCATCACCCATTAATCTCATCTTCATAGTAGAGCTGTCTGGTCCTGTCAAAGCTACGTCAGGTTGTGTCAGCATGTCTCTACATCATAACATGGTGAATGAATGTTGAGATTAGTGACTAAAATCATATCAATACCAATATGAGGGACAGCCAGATTATTCAAAAATATATTTATCTAGGAAACAATGCATATATTGATACTGATGCTTCAGCTTCCAGTACTGACAATCTGTGTTGATTTTTGCAACAGTTTCAACGATCATATCCAACTTTTTTCTTCCCCTTATCTTTCACTTTGTTCCATCCCTTCTATACCCCCACCCCTCCCTCTCTGTCTCTAGCTGCCTCAACAGTTCCAATCCAGTGTCTGGACGATGTGGAAAAGAACAACAACCACACAGTCCCTCGGGCATCAGTGCCTCGCCCCCCTAGTGCCCCCCCACTCCCCTCCTGCTCCGGCCGTCCCTGCCCCCCTGCCGGCGGGCCGTCAGGCACCCTGCTGCCGGACAGTCTGAGGGAGGACTGCTGGTACAATGGGCCCTGGCCCTCCCAAAGCTGCTCTGGAGAGGCTCTTGTCGGCAGCGACTCCGGCTCCGTCGTCCTGCCCCCGCCTCCCCTGAACCAGGCCTCCCTGGATGACAGCTCGCGCTCCTTCCCCAGCCCCCCCAAACCCAGCGATGCCATGTTCTGGGAGGGACAATCTGCTGCATCCAGCTCATCCTCAATTGGAATCTGCACTCCCAGGAGCCCTCCCAATTCTGGGTGGACCAAGCCCTATTGAGAACAACTTCAATAAGAGAATAGATTATCAAACAGTGTGTAATTGGATGGAAAATAAACGAATGGATGAATGAATAGACTCTCCTACCCTGCCACATAGCTACCACCTGACCTGCCTTAAGTTGATAAGACCACTCCTCTGGGCTGGACTGGACCTGCTAGTTGTGGGAACTGAGGCCAGAGGAGGCCTTTTCGAGGTATAGACTCTGAAGTCATCTCTGCGCACTGCACTGGTGAACATATCTGACTTTGCAGAGGAAAAGTTGATGAGAGACCCTCAGCAGAATAAATAGTTTTTCCGTGTGTGTGTGTCCTTGTATGCACATGCATAAATGTGTGCAAGCATGCATACAAGCAGTTTTATTTGTGTGTGTGTATATACACACATCAAACAGCGTGTGCCTGTGTGTGCAGATCAGTGTGTGGGCACATTTCGCCTGCCTGTATCTGCATCTCGTCATAATAAACCTAATAGGGCTCAAAGGGCCTCTTTCTCCACTCACTGTGGCCAGAGATCACTGGGGCCACAGCATAATACTCGAATTTGTAAAACTGTACTCCCTCCAATGCAAGTCTTTCTACATTTGATCGCTGTAAAGTATACAAGGTATGTAGTCTCATGTATGTCTCATGATCGTGTGAAGGAGATGTCAAGGAATGAGGACTTGATGTGATTGTTTTTGTACTGTACTTGGAGACAGATATACAGTAACTGTAGGATAATCACTGATTTTTGTTCCAAATTTAACAGCTACCAAATGAAATCTTTGACATAAGTTTCTTCTATGACAAGTTTTGATTTTCATTTAAATCCTAATGGATTAATATTGCAGCAGGCTGTCAATCTACCAATGCTTTACAGAATCATCTTTCAGAATGCAGTTACACACTTAAGGGGAAATTATTATTTTAATCTAAAAATGTCTTGTTTCTGAAATAAAACACTCCACCCTCACTGGCACCACAAAAGGTTCAACTATTAATGATTTCACAGAAATTCCACGACTCAAGCAAGCCTCCTTAAACCTGCCTGTTATCACATTTAATTCTCTCAGAACTGCTGTCAGACAATGTCTGTTGTGTTGTTTTCTTTTCTCAGCTGCAAAGGGAACATGTAGATGTAAGGCTGTGCATTGTTGAAGCTTTTTCTGTAGGACTGAATTTGACAGACTCATTGAATAGGCTTCATACACGTCCCTGTATTTGAAACCCTGATTAAGCTGGAAACCTGTTGAGGTTTGTGGAGACTTTGAATTACAGAAAATGTATCTAAACTCTGTACTGTGCTGGTGTTAATCTTTGATACATTTGTTTTGCAGTATGACGTAAGTAAGTTTTGTGAAAAGGGAAGATTCTCTGATTTCTCTTTTTAAGAGTCAGATGAGTATTAAAAAAACTGAAAGATGTACAAAGGAAAACACATTATGAGTAGAATACAAGATTTACAGAGTGAGGAATGTGCATATCTGTATAAATATATATGGTGGGCTTCAGTACTCTGCCAAACGCAGTTTTGCACTCCAAACCATAGGTTTTGGTTTTTTCTCCCCCACCCCAAAGACTTCTGATGTGTAAAAGAGCTGTTTGCGATGGTGGTGACAATAAGTCTATTAACCTGAAGAAATGTGAGCTGTGACTTGAAAAATTGGTGCACAAAGCACAAAGGCCCATGGTTATTGAAAATACTTTGTTTTCCCATTTTTCTTCAGTCTGTTTAATGATAACTGTGGTCTTTTTTTTTTTCTTTTTTTTTTTTGTTTTGTTTTTTTAAGAAATGTTATTTTACAGCAGTAGTTTCATACTTCTGTAAACGATTTGCAAACCAAAATGCAATGTACAGTAGATATGGATTATATTTTAGATTTACTGCACTTCAGACTGTTTGTAAATATGATCAATTAAATGAAGGAAAGGAAGTGACTGTGTGAGGTTGTTCTGTGTCTCTATTCATATTTTTAGCAGTAGGCTTTGGCATATCAAGTTACCCTACAGTTGAAACGAGTGCTAACTTTTTTTTTCTTTTTGGCTTCCTGTCCTCACACATTTTTGAGACATTAATTTATCTCTGCAACAAGACAGCAATTCCTACTGACCATCATAAGGCCTCCTTACTACTGCTGAAACTATCAATTTATTGATAGTTGGGGAAACTGATTTTCAGATTTAAAAAAACATTTTAACAATCACCTAATGCGGTGTTTCTCAATCCTGGTCCTCAAGTACCTCTGCCCTGCATGTTTTAGGTGTTTCCCTGCTCCAACACACCTGATTCAAATGATCAGGTCATTATCAGGCTTCTGTGGAGGCTTGATGATGAGCTGATCATTTGAATCAGGTGTGTTGGAGCAGGGAAACCTCTAAAACATGCAGGGCAGTGGTCCCTGAGGACCAGGGTTGAGAAGCACTGACCTAATGATTTGAGTCACATATCCAGTAAAACTGCCAAACTTTTACAGGTTATGGCTTCTCATTGTGAGGATTTGCTGATCTGAGTCACAATGTTAGAAATTGAAGACCCTGGGGTTTTGAAATCTTGCAGACAAGTAGTTTGAAAAGATAATTTTAGGGTTTAACAATTCATTTACCATTACTTAAAAACAGGAAAGATGTCAACCTGTAATTTCACACTGTACAGTAAAGTCCTGCACTGCCTTGTTTACATTGAACAAGTTCTGCATAATATTGTTTTCAGTAACCTTAAATGTAAGGCAACCAACCACAGACACCTGCCTTGTCAACATCCATAGTCAGTCTGCCTGTCGCCAAAAAGATAACAAAGGAAAAACCCGTTCAAAGAATTAGGAGATAACTACACTTTTATATGCAATAATGACACCCCATCACAGTAACCTGTAGACACTTTTACTCAGTGTGCCATTTCGGATCCTTAGAAATACAGATATAGAATAAAGAATATAAGAGATGCCCCGTGAAAGCACAATGATGACATGAAAAGGTGAGGTTCTTCCAATGAAAGAGAAATTCAACCAAAATTTATTTTTCACGTTTTAAATTATTTTTCATGAAACGTAATATGACTCTTCAAAATCCTTATTAATTTAAAAGGAAGTTAGCTCCAGACTGCTGTGTGTGGTCTGGCTGGAAAGCAGATGCTTGGCACACTCAATATCAGAATTAAAAAAAATCAACTGAAACCCAGAAAACTTTTACCTAAGGCTATACTACTTAAAGCCAATAAGTGATAAAATTAAGTCAAAAAAAGGTTTAAAATTTTTAAAAATGATGCACATTTTTCAACAGTCAACCTCGACCTGTTATGTCATGTTTGAATACCTGGAACAAGATGCATTTATGTTTTGTTCAATTTGTCACAGAAATACACTTTGCTACTGATATTTTTTTTTTTTATTTACAATATCACATTTCATTGCATATGTCAAATGATCACATAATTCACTGCTTAATTAGATGTCAAAGTTCTCTTCCATGCACTGTACAAGTGTCTTTGAATGTTGATATACACTTTTTAATAGAGAGGATTTACCAAGTAGACCCAGGCAAAGACAACAAGCCAGACTGATCATGAACACTTGTGCTGTCATTTCATGTATGATATAAACACACTACCAAGTGTTCAGCAGATCCCTAAATTTATGACTGCACACCTCCGAGGCAAAGTGTTGCACTCTTGCAGCGTGGTACCTCGAATGAGGTGACCATGCTCAGATCTTTCTGTATTTTTATCAATCTATAAGCTCACTGGTAAATGTAATATAAATGCAGCTGATTCAATTAGGAAGAACAATCATTCTGGCCATCAGATGGAGAACATTTTGCAAATATACAGAACATAAACAATAGGCATTATTTTGATTACACACCATTCTTGCAAACCATGATTTCAGTCATTAATTCCACATATTTAAATAAAATACACAGACTTGTGCCTCTATGAGTAATGACCTCTGCCAGATGACAATGTATCTTGGGTTTGCAGGACTTGCTGGGCTGGCTCCGGCCAGAACCTCACACTCCACATGTTCGCCGTGACCGGAGCAAAGTTGTTTGGTTGACATGTTCTTCATTACATGCTAGTTGGGAGTTTTTGTTTCCTGTTCTTTGCTGCGACCCCCGTCCTCTCGAACTCCAGTTTCTCTCTGATGTACTCCTGCTTACACTCATCAAAGAACACAGGGTCCTTATAGCTGTTGGATGACAGAAGGTACAATGTTTATTTTACGCAATTAATGTAGCCTGTATGACTTTTACTGCTGATTATATGGCTTTGAGACTACTGAGACTGAGGCAACATTTGAGAGGGTCAGCGTGGGCAGCTAAATAAGTGGGTAAGCCCATGTAAAAAACATTGGAAGGATACAACTTCCTGTGTGCGTTGCAGAAGAAGCTGGAAAATACTCACTGTGCTGTCAGGCATTCCTTCAGTGCAGCATTCTCATCTCGACACTTAAACACCATGAAGAAACCAGATTCTTTACAGCAGTGGTTGAAGGCTGGAGGGAGATGGAGAAGGAAGGTGGCAGAGAGAGGGCAAAATTAGCAGAAAAAGAGGAACAGGCTCAACAAGTACAGTAGCTCATACATAAATTTATTTATAGAACTTGCTTCAAATCTATTAGCATCTTACCTTTCACCTTTTATTATTTGATCCTAGAGTACAAGCACAGGCAGAAAAACGGTAGCAACACGCAAACTAAGATGGGCCTCAGCATGGCTCTCCACTACAATAAGGAACGTGGTTATAGGTTGCGTTGCCATGCCAAACTTAAACCCACATTTCCTTGTTCACACAAAGACTGAACTTAGCTGCACTGGCCACTGTGTGGTTTTATCTGTGGTCTCCCAGTCCTCACATTGACTCTGCAACAGTCAGCCTTCCACCTGCAAATATAAACATGTCTGTGGCCCAGAGAATTTTGGTTCTGTTTCATTCCATTCAGGTTAATTGCTCCTTGGATGTGTGTTTAGGTTGTATATTTTGCTTGCAACTCCAAGGGACTTTATGGTCAGAGTTTAATTTTTGACAACCTATCTTATGCTGGTGGCATGCGCCTCTTCATCATCAACAAGCTCACCATCAGGTTGAGTTGACCACGAGTCTTGCCTTGAGTGCCGGGGTATATGTCACCCTGGAAAACCCTGTTGACCCATGTATTAACTCAGGCTATGCTGAGGATGGCTCAGAGACTTCTCCTCAGGATCTTTATAAGAACTGAACTGGGGACAAAGCCCTGCTGCCAACTGAGGAAGACACTCCATGTAGTGCTGGCTATGATTGGACTGGATCATACCAGCTGTTCACCCTGTGTGCAACACGTTTTTTCCATGGGCTCCTAATGTTCCACCTTTAGAAGTTTAACCATCTCCTGCTGTTTTGGAGAAGCTGAGGTGCTGCAGAGCAGATCCATGGGCATCAGCTCATAATGGCAGGCTTTCCATGGCAGGCAACATGGCATAACCAACACCCCCCTCAAGGTACATGCTGAGGGTCTGGTGCTTGCAGTGAATAAATTTTCACAGCAGCACTGAACTACTGGGTAGAACATTCCAGCTCATTGCATTGAAAACAATATCGCAGGGTCATTGGTCAGAGTTCCTCCACCAGCTGACTGCATTAACAGCCCCAGTTTTTGTTAGAGGAGATATTACTCCAGGAGAGTAGTTTAACTCCATAGATAGCAAAGACACTTAAATTCCAACTCACCCAGAACACAGAAAAGTCCTTCTCTTTGCCAGCTTGCTGTCTTACCATTCAATCTGTTCTTAGCTCCTGCATTTCTTTAAGATGTATGACGGCAGTTTAAACATCACTATGCTTCAGCGTCTACTTTAGTATTTCCATCTTGTGGCAAGTTTGACTGTTCAGAAATTGTTTAGGCATCTTAGCTTTCACAACCCTTTAGCTGCTGCATCTATGCCCCATGTAGAGGTGGTACAACAGCCTACATGTGGACCTACATTTACAAACACAGGTCCAGGTCACAGTGATTCGCAAGTGCCTTGTTCACCTCTGCTGGTAGAGCAACAGTTGTTTTTGCTGCATGGTTTTCATTCTTGCTACGTCCCAACAAGGCAAGAGGTGGTGACAACAGATGCCTCACCTCATGGTTGGGGTTAGTGTGGCAGAAGAGGCCAGTCCAGGGGATATGGAGAGGACAGCACATCAACATCCTAGAACTCTGAACTGTCCCCTTGGCACTAAAGCACTTCCAGCCCATTCTGAAGGGCATGTATTATTGTACAGACAACACCTCAGCAGTGTTTCATACTGACCACTGTGGAGGGACCAGGTCATTAAGACCCCAAGGGAAGCCCAGTGACTGCTGAGATTGGATGATCCAGGATTGGCCTCCACAAGGGCAATGCACAACCCTGGCAGAAGGAACCTGGTGACATGCCAATGGCTTACCCCTGTGCAATAGAGCTTGCACCCTCAGGTAGCGCAAATGATTTGGGATGTGTGAAGGGAAGCCCATGTAGACTGACTGCACAACTCATGGTCCTCTATGTTCTCTTTGGCAGAGGCCAATGCCCCACTTGGGACAGATGCTCTCGTCAGCTCCTGGCCAAGAGGTCTCCTTTTTGCATTCCTTCATTCTAGTCTGCAGGCCTTGGGCATGTCACACTTTTAGCCTATGGGATGCGTGATCCTGAGGAATACGTCAATAGGCCGTGCCAGTCATGCCAGTCATTTGGCACCTTTATGGCAAAAGATTCTGAGAGGCAGAATGTAGTTTTATAAATGGCATTTATTGCTGGAATGTGCAGGTAGCCTACACATCATGCACCTGTCTTACATGATTAAGACAAGGCAAAAGGATTTCATCATATTGTGGCTTTTAAAAAAACCCTTTAGACCTTACAAACCATTTTTAAAAGGCACAAAGCAAACTTAGTTAAAAACAATGAACATACAAAACACCTGATATGGTCCAAATCAACTTCACAAATGTTTAGCCTAACCTTTGTTACATGTCCAGTCCCATCTGACCCATCCCAGTACTGCCCCTATATAGACAGCAATCAAATGCAAAAACTCTATGTAATTGAAACATAATGTGTAAAACAAGGTGAGCACTAAATATGATGATGATGATCAATTAAGATACACATGAAAAGCCCTTCCTCAAAGCGCCATCAATGACACTGTATCCTGGCTAGCGGTGTATTCCAGATTTAATGTGCAAGGTCCTCGTTGTAAACAAGGTGTTGAACACTCCGAGTCTTCACCTTGTTAGCAAGCTCTTTCTCAAGGATTTAATTAAAAACACTGCCCTCCCATGTCCCTTTCCAAACAACTGACATCATAATTACCATTATCAGTGGCATCAGTATGGTTATCACACAGACACTTTCATCAGGATGCAGATGTGAAAAAAACAACTGCAAAACCAATTTAGAGAACCAGAACAGTGCGACTAATCTAATCAGCAAACGCCTCATCCCTGTCCCATGGTACCAATAGAGGCTGTAGAAGGTTGCCTTTATGATCACAGCTACACCAAAAGCCAAACCTGTAAGATTAGCTTTATGTCAGAAGAGGCCCTTCTAAAGAAAGGTGTAATGCCACCTTCACTTTAAGCTGTTAGGTTTGCCATTTTTAAAGATGCAGAAGTGTAGTTCAGCAGTTAGTAGAAAGCAGAAGCGAGGGGCTTGAACGATTGGGGAAACTCAGGCCTTTAGAGGAAGATATGATATACAAACCTCTAACAATATTTAGCTATAACAGAAAAAAATTAAAGATTTAAAATAAGATTTGTGTATTTCTGAAAAATGAAATTAATTAATCATGAAAGAGTAACTATACCGACTATTTCAATTGAGAGTTACAGCCAAGAAGCTGCAAATCAGAATACTGCAAAAAAAACATGAACAGTAGTCAATGTCAAAGTGAAGGTGGTTGCTCATTGAGTATGGGGTTGTTTGCATACTCGATTGTTTGATTCTGAAAGGCATGTGAGAATACTGACATGAATCATCAATGCAATAGGAAAAATCACGTCAGGTAAAAAAAGAAACTACAAAGATGTTGTGTACGGGTCAGTAGTAGGTTACCTGCCTGCTTCAACAACAAAGGCTACAAAATACAACCGTGGGGTGTTTAAATGCATACAGGCAGAGACAGATAACACAGGAAAAAACACACTTATAGATTCTGTTTTGTTTTTTTTTAACTTTTCTTTGTAAAACATAATCAGACACACACGGGGACCCGATGCAGACACAAACATACAGAATGAAATGATAGAGGGCGGACGTGAAGGTGTGAAAATGAGTGGGACGAGAAGCTAGTAATGTGAGGGGGGTTTCCACTACCCACACAGCCCCTGTCTGTCCCATCACCTCAGGCTGCATGTGCATTGACTCCCCGCGTGAGCAGTACATACGCTGGTTCATACAGGCTGTCATCAGATTTCTAGAAACCACACAACCTAGTCATCATCTGGCTGATGTGTTGCTGCAGGAGACAGGGCACACATGAGCAAAGCTGCAGCCACTGTTTCAATGCAGCTCAAGTGGTAACTGGAGTTATGCCAACTGCCCTGCTCACCATTTCAGATAAATTAAAAGAACCCATGAAGTGGGGTTTATGGCAGTGGAAAACACATTAGCTATAAAGAGTCAAAACATTACAGGACAGGGAAACAAGGTAAGAAGAAAGTCAAAAGAAGGACGATATCACATATATCAAATAAGCCTCCATACTAACAAATGTTACGTTGTTATAACTACTACCATTTGAAAAAGGATTACAATGTTAAATGCCTTAAGAATCCATCTTTTCTGTTCTCAAAATAAGAGTGAGATTTTTTATGGCTGCAGAGAGAAGGTTTAGGCTGGGATTAAAATAACATACATCATGGCACAGAGTCATATCTGTTGAATTGTCCTGTGGTCACTCACAGCCAGACAAAAAGTGTTGCGAACAGGTGAGAAAGTAAACCATAAATAAGGAAATCTAAACCTTTTGTTCATTTTACCTGAAAAAATGGGTTTTCTCATGAATTTCAAGGCATTTTATTTTTATGGCCTTTCGAAAGTCTACATAAGTCTGGAGGTAAAATGGAAACCATTAACTAAACAAAACTGGTGGGTATCCTATTGTAAAGCTTCACTGTAATAAGAACTGAATCTTATTAGGAAATTATTTCTAAATCAGTATGGGGGACTTCAAAGACGTGCAAACAAACTGAAACGAAAAGGCTAAGGCTTGGTATGTACAAGCATCTGAACATAAATGATCAAGTTGTACTTTTAATTAAACTTTGATATTTGTTCATGGACTGAATTTGGGTTAGTTTGTGGGGATATATTTTTCTAGATTAAATATGGAAAATGCACCTTTTAGCTTAAAGGATTCACACAGAGGGACTTCATTAACTTGGATTTTAAAACTATAACAGATTTCTATCTATATAAGGGAGCAACAAGGAGCTAGAAAAAAAAAGAATAGTACTTTGTGACCTTCCCTACTGTAGGTAAAACACAAGTATGCCAGTACTTTGGTTTGTGTACAATCCTTTTTTCTATTGCACTTAAATGACAGGATAGACTTGAACTTTATTGTCCTCTGACATGCAGTTTGTGGTACAGCACAGAATGTAGGTCTATAGACACATGACACCTGAAGACACATTAAAAGCCAATCAGACAAACAAAACTAACACCACAACATTCTAGGGCTGCCCCATGAAAGTCGAAGATTAGAATAGTTGTCGGAGAACCCTCAGTCGACTAAGATTCTTTTTTTTGTCAACAGTCAGTGTGTATTACAATAACAGTATAAACAACAGAGGCTTCCCAAAATGCACAGGGAAAAGATTTCAATTAGGATTTATGAATAAAAGGAAACATAAATTTATTTTTATTTAAGTTAGCATTCATTTTTTTTTTAAATCCATGTGACAGTCTGCATATGTGGTTAACTGGTGAGAGCCGAAGAAACAAGTGATTGCTAAACAAGTTTCAACTCTTGCTTTTAAGCTGCAGAACACAGAGCAATCCAACAGCATGGCAGGCAGTAAACTATATAGTGGCAGTAGAGATGCTCCGCAGTGCACGGAGGGACTTTATACGTGAACTATGCGCAGGAGGATGCACACTTTTACTTTCTCTGACTCTGTGGAAATTTGATGTTGTCACATCACAGATGACAAAGAAAGGCATTAAGATGTGAGTGTTAGGGGTAAAACATACTCATGTAGGCTGATATGAGAGTTTAGTGAAATGCTGAATTGTAAAAAGGAACAAATTGTCGAAATCCAATTCGACTGACAACATTTTGAATCACGCACAGCCCTAGAACAAACACTCAGTTGCCAGTTTATTCTGCATGCCTAGCTAAAACAAATGCAGTTTAATAGACCTTTTTCACAGCAGCCATATTGAAATGAAACAGTAGAGTAAACACAGGTGTTACCAATAATACTAATTAAGGACCAGTTACAATCAGGTCAAACAGAGTCAGGGTGCTGCTGTTGTGCATGTTGGCTCACTGCAAAGGCAACAGTAAATGGAACAGGACCTTAATTAGTATCATTGGTAACACCTGTGTTTGCCTAGTATTTCATATCAATATGGTTACTGTGAGAAAGGGCTATTTAACAGATAAAACTGCCCTTTTTCACAGCAGACGTTTCGGCTTCTCATAGTGGAAAAAGCACAGATGTTACTTATAACAGTAACAATGGCTCTGTTCTTGTTCATGTGTCCCAGTAAGTCATGACAGTGTGACAGTGAGCCATCACGCAAAAATGTCAGGAAAACTAATGGAACTAATTGGACTTCTATTATATACTATATTTTATATATGATTTTCCCTCTGTGGCATGACTCCCTTTAAAATGGCCTATGTAAAAACATCACTCAATATAACTTAATCGCGTTCATACAATAAAATTCCTTTTCTTTCCTTTTAGCACAGATCCACAGATGAATGCACGCATGCCATCTTACTGAAGACCAAATATATTTGTGAATGACTGTCATTGCTTAGTAAAGATTAATATCTACTGACCTTTTCCTGCTGCAGATATTTAAACTTTTTTCAGAAGGAAAAGCACAGGTGTTAGTAGTTTCGTTATTGATGGTTCACTTCTAATAAGACATTCCAGAATCTGAAAGCAAAAACCCAAAGACCTGGAACTGGCACAACTAAACTGAATATAGGCATTATTAACATTATCAAGTACATCTGACATGTCAAAATATCTACTGTGAAAAAGGGCTTTTTATGTATAAAAGCACAATACTAATTGATAATACAATTATGGACTGAGATGAGACAGACGTACAAATTTCTGTACAAAAACATAAAGGAAACTGTAAAAGAAATTCAAACACAAGACAAGACTGGCTGTGGTCCTGCATTTCTAAACTAGTTTCAATGACTATTGTGTTGAACTTTTGGGTAGGAATAGAGGTGCTCTGTCAGTCACAGATACACACACAGACACACACACCTTCAACTTTCTCAGCACAGCGCTCCTTGGCTTTCTCCCTCATCATCTTGGGGATGAGGACATCTTTCTCCACATGCCTCAGGTGGATCTCCTCTGAATAAGCAGGGGAAAAGAAAGAGAGATACACAAGTAAACTATCAGAACCTAGGTCAGCATCAACACTAGCCCCTGTTCACGCCTCTTAATTAATAACATTAATTACAGTGGTGGTATGTAACTATAGGGCAGTATATTTGTAAGTATATTTACTCAAGTACTGTGCTTAAGTAGAAAATTTGAGGAACTTGTACTTTACTTGAGTCTTCTCATGCCACTTTCTACTCCACCACATTTTAGAGAAAAATATTGTACTTTTTCACTTCAATATAATTAGTTGACAGCTTAATTACTTCTCAGATTAAGCTCCTGGCACATATATAATCTGAAGAGCTCATAAAATACCATACTGTTAAAATTTAACTTCCCAACAGTATATGCAAGGTCATTTGACATGACTGTCGATTGAAAGAATATTAATAGGCAAATATTCCAATATAATTTTATGCAATATGTAACAACATTGTTTCAGTTCTGGAACACAACGCAATGTTTCTTTGAATTTTTTTAATTATTTTTACATTTGTATTTAGACTATTAGATGGACAAAACAATCATTGTGAAGGTGTCAGTTTGGACTCCGGGTAGTTGTGATAGTATTTGTTACTATTTTCAAAGTTTTTACAAAGCAAATGAATCAGTCATGAATCAATGCAGAAAATAATCAGCAATATCAATTCATAATGAATGTCTTGTCTTGACAACCACACAAAGACAGTTCACTGTCAGTTTACTGTTGTAGAGGAGTAAATAAATCAGAAAATATTCATATTCAATAAGTTGAAATCAGAGAATTTGGACATTTTTATTTAAAAAATACTCAAAACAATAAATTGATCATCAAAATAGTTGACGATTAAATTAATAGTCTGTTAATAATCAATGAATCATTGCAGCTTTATAATAATCATTAGTTAAACTGTTCACATTGGCTCCACCTCAAACCACAACAGTAAAACCCTGCTTCTATATTAAAGCATGAGCTCTAATAACCTAATAATACATAACAATGACAATCACAGGGAATATTTTTACTTAAACACTTTAACTTAAAACTGCTGTGAGGTGCACTTTCAGAGACTGACGTTTACTTGCAACAGACAATGTTTACAGTGTGCAATTACAAGCACGTTTACTTAAATAAACGACCTGAAACTGGCTGTTTATCAGAGGCTGACAAACACGTTAAGGGGCAACATCATCAGTGTTATTCATTAATTACATTCATTCCGACAACCGCATGCATACAAAGTCAACGACCACTAAAGATGGTGGTGAACTTTAATTAATGAACATATCAATAATCGTTTCATTTGTCTTTACGTAGGTGTAGCCACTTCAGGCACTTAGCTAGCTGACGTTAGCTACACGAGTCCAAATAATATCCTCGTCTTTCCTGAATGTACGGGGCTCAATAAAAGTCTTATAAGTTAACTTACATACGGCGGGTCACGCCAAGCGTTTAAGACAACAGAATAGTTTAATACCTGCATTAGCTGCCTCCATTGTGTGGTGTATCTCAAAACATTACAAAACTAACAGAGCCAATGTGACCTGCGTACGCTCAAAACACTTCCGCTGACGTAGTGAGGCTGCGCGAAAAACTACAAGTACCAGAATCACACACAGCCTGACAGTCCTGCGATAAACCGTGCCTCTGCGAGCTCTAATAAACGCCAGAGGGGTGGTGATTTAGCTCTACGGTAATGTGTGAAGTGGACTTTTAAAAGGAGTTTCTTATGCTGTTGTTCTCTCCATTTACATTTATAACAAACCCATAATAATAATTAAAATAAATAATTAATTAAATAATAACAAGAAGAAGAAAAGAAGAAGGAAGAAGAAGAAGAATATCAGAGTTATTAGTATTGTTACTACTAATACTGTTGTGTTTCTAATATTACCAGTCTGTTATAGGCTATGTTCGATATATTTATTATTATTATTATTATTATTATTAGGGGCCGGGCAGCCTAAGCTGCCAGGACCCTATTGTTTTCCTCAATGTTCTTCTTCTTCTTCTTCTTTTCTTCTTCTGAGGAAATCCTACTTCCCATGCGCGAAAAATGACCAAACTTTGCACAAAGGTCCAGTCCCATGTCAGATTGCCTCAGCTGCAAAAACAGGCCAATAGTCCTGATGGTGGCGCTACAGCAAGCCTCTAAAGTTCAAAATTTTGAAAATTCACAACAAATCAACCATATGTGCTACAGATTTGCAACTTACACCAAAATGTAGCCCCAATACTGAAGAAACTTTTGTACATTTAAACCTATTGCAAATTATGAAGTTCTTTTTCAAAAACTGTAAAACTTATTAAACCTATCTCCTCCCACAATTTTTGCTCAATTGGCACCAAACTTGCTACAGAGCATCTTCAGACTGTCCTACACAAACGATCCACACAGATTTTTGATTTATCGAAAACTGAGCCTACAGTGCATCAAAATGTTTGACTGTAAACGGTATTATAAACATATACTTGCAAATTCTTGCTAAATACATTTTCAATGTTCATTTTTAAAAAATGACAAAATTTTAGAGTCATGGTAGATGATGTTTGGAAAATACCAGAATTTTATCTCAAAAACTGAATTTTTTTACAGCATTTTGAATTTTGCTCTCATGCGAACAAATGGAGTCAATGCAAAAATGACCTTTTTTAACATCAGTTTTTCACTTTTGGAGCCAATAAATCATTGTTAAAAACAAATGACCAACATCTCCATGCTGTCTAGATGCAATTTGTGTATTTTGGGATTTTTGTCTTAATAACTGAATATTTGACAGCCGTTTGAAATCTGCCTTTACATGCTAACAGCTGCTGTCTTGCATACAGGTGACTGTCTTAGTCAATTTGTGAAGCTACAAGTGGTGTTTCCATTTGCCAATTAGCTCAGTGAGATAGAGGATGGTTCTTGGTGTTGAAGGTTGTGAGTTCAAGCCTCAGCTTGTACAACATTTCCATATGAGAAATCTACCCAAACTTTTCACAAAGGTCCAGTCCCATGCCAGATGTCCTCAACTGGAAACACAAGACAATAGTCCTGATGGTGGCGCTACAGCAAGCCTCTAAATTTCAAAACTTTGAAAATTCATAACAAATCAACCATATGTGCTACAGCTTTGGAACTTTCACTTTAAAATTTACTGATGCTTGGCTTAGTCAATTTGTGAAGCCACACATGCACTGTCATTTGCCAATTAGCTCAGCGAGATAGAAGATGGACCTCAGTCTCAGAAGTTGTGAGTTCAAGCCTCAGGTAAGGCAGAACAGACATTCTAATGTGAAAGTCTTATGTTCAGGCATCATGCTATGTGGATTAGAGACTACTAAGGTTAAAATAATTATGATTTCAGGGAGTTTTGTCTCTTTTCCCTGTTTATTTGGCTTAGCTATCAGTCAATATGCAGAGTCTCTTGTGCCAGAAAATTGTGAGTTCAAGCCTCAACTGATGTAAAATGCACATTAGAATGCACCTTTTTTTCATCTTCCTACACTCTGCTTGTTGCTCAGAATTGCCTAATTTTGCCTAAAATTGCCCGGCCCCGACCATTGCTGCACAGCAGCTATAATTATTATTATTATTAGGGGTCCAAGCAGTGCCACTCACTGCAGACCCCTATTGTTTTTGTTCTTTCTTTCTTTCTTTCTTTCTTTCTTTCTTTCTTTCTTTCTCTCTCCTCTACCTCTTCTTTTTTTTTCTCTACTCAAAGTGTTTGTGCAGCAAAAACTGCAAGATGAAAATTCACCAAACTGACAGGTGGGCTGGAAATTCCACCCACTAATCAGGCAAAAAAAACAGTCATTCTGCAAACAGTAGATGTCAGGTATTTTGAATTGTGTTCAGATCAGTGAAACAGTGAGACCACAGTGATGTTTCATATCTTGCTGTAATTTGTAGTGTACGCACAACAGTTTTTATTTCACTTAATTTTTTAACATATTTCACAAAAATATTTGACAATACACTCAAGAAAGGCAGATCTAACAGTTAAATTTCTGTGATTTTTTTTTAAGTTTTGTGACCTCTCTCTGTCTGATTTTCTACTTGTGAGCTTCTTCCTGGCTCAGCAGCCAGACGGTCAGGGGTCATCAGGAAGTATCTGCCCTAGGTAATTTGGCTCAGCTATTTTGGTGGATTCCATGTGAAACTCTTTTTCTTCTCCTGAGGCTACGAGAGACTCACAATTTTATGATGCACGATCACTAGCATAATACAGTATTTGTGTTAGAGATAATTACATTATTCACTCTCATTGAATATTACATGGAGAACTAAGTTTGGTGTCAGTGAGATCAGCTGTGTTACCCTAATGGTCTAGAGGTCTAAAAGTCCATAAGGTGACAGATTCAAATCCCAAGGTAAACAATGTGGTGATTGCAGGTGGACTAGTAATTTCCCCCTGCTACTACCACCAAAGTTCTTCATACTTTTAATCTTTAAAGCCACAAGCATCTGGTCTTCTGATCTAAAAATGTTTTACTATTATTTTTTATTCTTATTTATTTATCTATTTTTCACTATTATGCATTAGATGTTTTCATTGTAAATCCATCATCATTAGACTGTGCCATACCTACCACTTATGGTGTAAATATGCCTAATCACAACTGTCCTCTCAAAATGAAATTGCTCCAAAAAGACATAATCTGTATTGCTGTCTCCTCCTGGTTAGACACTGTACGTTACAGGAGGTGGGCATGAAGCAAAGCAATACAATAGTCTTACAAAGAGTACTGTCTTTTTAAAACTTCCAGTCTCAAATTTCTTTTCTTTTCTTTTCTTTTCTTTTCTTTTCTTTTCTTTTTTTTCTTTTTCTTTCCTTTTCTTTTCTTTTCTTTTCTCGTCAAGAATTAATTTATTGAAAACCAGTGCTTCCTTCATTACCATGATTACTTTATATTTTATTATCATTAAATAATTGTATAAAATCCTTGCTAATGTCACATGTGATTTGGTGTGCCAGCTATATCTGTACCATAACTTACAGTATTCGAATTTATAGATAAATTATTATAGCTTTACATTTTTAATTTTGCTAAATTTAATGAGTGCATGCTTTAATAAACAATTCTTCTTTCACACAACAATCAAATAAAATCTGTTATTTGGACCAGCTGGCATGAGTGGATCAGAGCCACAAGAGTGGTGGAAGAACACTCTGCTGAAAGCACATTGACATCCAACCACAGTGTACTGAGCCTGCAACCCCAGACTGCATGTTGAGCACAGTGAGCCTGACCACAGTCAGTTGTGTGGCGGACTGACTGTCTAGATCCCATGCGAAGAGCCCGCACCTGTTCAGTCAAAGCGACAGGTACACACTCACAGACATACACACACAGACACACAGACACACACAGACACACCCACACACCTTGAAGCAAAAGACAAGCTTCACACGTACAGTTACACTATAGACTACAGTAAGAAAGAGGCGTAAGCTACCCACCTCCACATCCAAACCACACACACACACCCAATGCGTCTTCACAACTCATACTCACCCACACACGCCACCAGCAGAGGGGATACGGTGAATCTCTTGCCTTTCTGCCTGACGTTCTCACGGCTCTCTGACCTTGCTGCACAAAAGCTGCCACTTGTGGAGGAGCACATTCTTTTCATCTGCAAATCAAAGGCCAAAGAGAAAAAACAATGATTTCTACAAGTATAAAAAAGACTCTTTTAACAACAGAGACCGCAGGCCTTCACCTGTTTGTGCTGCACTTTTTTTGTTGTTGTTTTGTTACCCTCGCCTAGACACATACAGACAGATGGACACACACACACACACACACACAGCTCCAAGCCCAACCAAACACCTCCCAGACAGACAGCACACACTCCTCTGTTTCCATCCCTCATGACCCCAGGTGGGCATCTGCAGATTTTAATATCAGCAGATCTCTCCAAACTGCAGCACCAGCCAAATTTCCACAACAGGGCCAAGTGGAGCTCATTTCGAATGATTGCACAACCATTGAATCAAATCTGAAAACTTTTAATATCTCTTGAATGCTTGACGAAAAATTAGCTTTATGTGATACGTTTCATCTTGCAAGTAAGATGTCCCTTTAAAATAATTTTTAAAATGTCTTTGTCACTATAGAAATAGCTGAAACCATAAAAATGTACTATTACTACTACAATATTGACAAGTCTCTCAGACCCAATGTGTGGTAACTTAGAAGAAATATGTATATAAGTGATGTTTTGCAGAGGTCTAATGATGATGAGGGGGGATATATGTTACATTGGAAATAATAGTACATCATCTTTTTTTGGATTACAAAGAAAATCTGATTCTCTGATAATATCACTGCAAAAAAATTAAAATTCATAACGTATAAACATGAATTATTCTAACATGAAGTCCATTGACTTGAAAAGATGATTTGAATGAATGCGCTGTACAGAGTTCAATCAACTCATTATGTTTCTGAAGAAACATGATCAGCACATAAGCAGACTTCCCAGCATGCATTGTTTGAGAGTTAAAACTCTTCTTTTTTCTAGTTTGAGGAAACGTATATGTTGAAACTTGCTGTGTGTCTCTACTCATGGTCGTGGTTGCTTGTTTACACAAAAATGGATCATGTTTTCTCAGGTACAATTGAATTAATATTATAATAATAAGAGTTTATTTGACTAGAAACTTTGACTAGTTTACTTTGAATCATTAAAAAAATATTTCAATTAGTCTTTTCAGATTCAGTTCCCGTTCAGATTTTAAGATTAAGAGGAGAAGGCAAGATGTAATGGTCAAACTGCAATCAGGTCGTTATTACTAATTCAATTACTGAGTTACAATGTAAGAAACTCAAATACTGCAGAAATTGCATATTGATATTTTATTCTGAAACACAGTAGACCCTGGAAGATCAACCTTTAAAGATAGAAATCTTAACACCCTGGAGAGTCTTTTCCATTCCTATTTTGTGGCACTGAAGAGTAAAAATCTCACTTAATGTGCCTTTAAAACGGTAACTAAATAAGTAAATAAATAAAACAAAAACTAAATGCATAAACAATAAGATACCGCTCAAGATGGAAAAGAAATCACGTCAAAAATGTCTGAGGAAGAGAGCAAGTAAGCACATATCAAGCCCAGTTGGCTCTATAGTGGAAACTGCTCACTACCCCAGGTAGCATGCTGGCTGATATGGCAGGGGCACGGGCTCCCAACACTGATCCAATATTACCCAAGCAGCAGGACCCCATGAACCTGGCAGAAGGAGGTTAGCAAAGTTAAACCCTCTTACTACATGCCTCACTGCTCAGGGCCAACCACCAGCTCCTCCAACTGTCCACTGACGGCCACAAAACACGGCCCCTGTCAGAGAATGTTAAAGGGTCATTGACACTGACACCACTTGCACTTGTGAGCCTCTGGAAAACTGATTATTGATCTATGATTTATGTGTCTTCTTTACATAATATTAATGTAGAATCCACTGTTATAAGTGGAGAAAAATGTGTTGCACAAAGGTTGGTAACACCTTTATTTGCAACAAGTAGCTACAGGACAGATTTTAACTTGTACAACAGAGGAAAGAATAAACGAAACTGATCCTTAAAATAATTTTGATGAGCAGAAGCACCCAAGTCAGACTGTGTGTTTCACTAAAGGCTCCTCTCTGCTGCGCACAGCCACAGCAAGGCGGAGGAGATTTGTTCTGATTTCCTCGTCTGCTCCCCACTCTTCCGTATCCATGTCTTCCAAGACGTCGTACGACCGGCAGATGGGGTGTGGAGATGAGATTTTACAGAGTGTTTAAGCCCGAGCCATGGGGAACCTCTTCAGGGTCGATGGAGAGCAGATAATCCAACGGCTCGGGTGAGGGGATTACAAACCTACAGGCAGACCTCTGCTGTTGAGTCCTGCTGTGGGGCACCTTCCGCAGGTCACCCCTGTGAAATTTGGCAGCGGTGATTATTGTCAATGTCAACTAAGTGTATCTTGGACTCTCTTGATATTAGAAGGAATCACCGCTTGGAGGCTTTACCTTTTATTCTTGCTGTCCTTTTGCACTGATTTATTTGACACGAGACGGTCATTATTGTGTCTCAGTGATCTGTAATGGACTGATGGAGAATGGCTGATGATAAAGGCAAGCACAAGCTTTTACTGTCTCCCCCAAAATCAAACATTTTTTAGTACCCCCTCTCTCATCCTATTTTGCTGATACATCTCAGCTCTATAACCAGACCTGATATGTGTCACAGAAGAAGGATATTAAGATTTTAAGGTTGTGTCTAAAAGGAAATCCTTGTTTATGAAAATCTTGCAAGATTTTTGCACCTAATTATGTTATACAATTTGAAATGCTGTGGTTAAATGTGGTTAGGTTTAGGGACAGAAAACACTTGGTTAGGGTTAGGAAAAGATCATCGTTTGGGTTAAAATCATCACTCTCAAGAGATCTTTCACTGGTCTGGGGTTCCCTTCTGGACATGCTGATTCAGATGCAGATTTTAACAACTTGCTCCAGCTGAATTAATACATGGAGCAATAATGGCACTGTTGTGTACCAAATTATATGAACAGACACCTATAGGGAAAAAATGTACCACCCAAATTTTAAAAATATGAGAGATGATAACATAGATCACCCAGCTTCTATGGAAAAAAAAAAGTTACACCATAATACTCAAATCGGCCAGAAAGCCTTTTTGCTTAAACTGGCTCTGGTTGTGTTGGCACCACCCGGGCAATGTCAGGATGCATTTCCTCTCAAGCAAGTGAAGGGGTCTGCCACTGTGCCACAATCTGCACCCGCTTCTCAGGCAGGCTAAACCCTTTGACACCACAGTTTTTAATTAAAATTACATTAGGGGTAATCAGCCGGAAGAGTTGGGGATGGAGGTCAGAGGGATCGAGGGAGGGGTAGGTGAGCCGAGGTACAGTTTGCATGGATGATGGAAGGGGAGAGAGTTTGACCCTAAATCAGTGATCTCTGCTGCCAGGTGAGGAGAGATGTTGCTATTGCCATGTCAGATCAGCTTGTGATTGTTTGTGCACTGTTGAGGATTTCCTGGGACTCTGTAGATTTTTAAAAAAAGGAGTGACAGTACAGTAAGAAAATAGCAATGGCACTTTTCACGTACAAATATGTTTAAACAATTCAACTAGCCGGTTCTCTCCTTCCACAATGTAGTGTGACATATATCAGCATTTTATATTCAAATCGGTGTCTTAGATCTTACTGTTAGCAATGTTAGCTAGTGTTACCAGCCCAGCCTTCCCATTTAAGGTGCTGAGCATATGGGAAACTCTATTCCTGTGTGACATAGTTCACAGAGTGTTGTGTGTGTTGGTGTTGTCTGCATGTTGAGTACATGCTACATGCTGAGTGATAGCTATTAGTACAAGTATCCAGATAAGCTCAGGGTTGCAACATAGACTGAAGATGGAGACTGTAGTCTCATTTTCATTTAGATTTGACAGAAACAAAATAAAACTCACCAAAAACATCTTGGTTAGTCTTTCCACTGTTCCAACAATCACCAGCTCTGGTTTAGTCGAAATAAACCCTCAAGTCATCTTGTTACGTGTGAAAATATTTCACTGTTTCTCCAAAGTCCAACTCCCCTCTTGTCCCTCTCAAGATAATTTCACATCTAAGGAGGTGAATTAAGAGTTTATTTTGACCAAAACAGATCTGTTCATTGTTGGAGCAGTGGAAAGATGGGTCAAGGCATTTTTGGTGGAGTTTTTTTTGTTTCTGTCAAGTTTGAATGAAGATGATGATGCTATATAGCTAGCTTACGTTGGTAATGGCTATCTAAGACACTGAGGTGATTATCAAAATGCTCAAAAATACTAGTTTATTTACAAAACCAATGTTAAACAATATGTACCAAGCTAACTGTGAAAAATTAAGTTAGTATCTTATGATGAAAAATTACTGAGTTTGTAAGTGAAGGCAACGTTACGATAACGTTGACAGTAAGTAAACCGACGTGCAGCTCATAAAACAGATATACATCATACTACATTGTGCAAATGGAGAATTCACTAATTAGTATAGAGCAAACAGAAAATATGAGTTCCTCCAGTTAGTGCATTATCCTCCCATCTCTTCTGTAGAAGAGAGTGATTCAGAAAATACGTTTTTGTAAAATTAAGTTGTTGAAAGGGCTTTTTTTAGAGGAGGCCCATCTGGCTTTCTCACTGCATCTGTAAAAGGGGAAGACCAAATGTTAATACGACTTCCTTCTTTCCAGAAACAGGAGAGGGCTGAAGAGAGAAGGGTACAAAGACCCCATTCGTTCTCACTTGAGGGGCTCTCGCCAAGATAATTATAAGCTTTATGAAAGTACACAGCAAAAAGTGGAAGAAACCCACCAAAAGAATGGAGAGACAGGAGAAGAAAATTACTTTTCCCCTCTGCCTTCGCTTTATGCCCCCTTTAACAAGAGATGAGACGGCAATGGATGGAGGAGGCCTTCTTCAGGAGGCATCCTGGGGCTTTTGCAGCGCGGCAAACAGGAACGAGGGAGAGCATTCATCCCTTCTTGTGTTTCTCCCATTCATTAAGGCGGCGAACCTTTGACCACTCTACAATGACCAGAGTTTTCCCTCATTACATGGTCCATCTTGATGAAAAGATGAAGAGGACAGAGATGAGGACAACAAGGAGGCAGAAATGAAGACCACACCATTTGAATAGGGGTTTGGTATAGAATCCACTCGCACTAAACAACACCAAAGAGAACATCTTGTCTTTTGATCAAGTTTTTTCTTCATCTCTTTTCCCTTTTCTCTGTCCTTTTTTCTAGCATATGATCCTCTCTAGGCTTCTGTACCCACATTGCCTACACTGCACTGAGTGTCTGAATGCGGTTAATTATCTAAAAGGAAAAGTTTGTACCTGTTGAAAAGCTATCCTTGGTTGCTTGGCTTGTTAATGCCAACAAAAAGCAGCCATAGCGGATGGTCAGAGGACACCACATGCTGCGGGAGCCTTTCAGACATGTCCCTAATAAGAATGCAGTGGTGAGAGCTCCTCTGAATGCACGCAGGGGAGAGGAAGATAGGTAGGAAGGAGAAAAGAAAAGAAAGGGGAAAAAACATCTTTTACCTCTCCATCTATAATTACTCCAAATGAAGAATAGGCTGAAGAAATGGCCCGGGAGACTTTCCATTATGACAGAAAAAAACCCCATCAAGTAGAGAAGGCAAAGCACAAGATCGATAGTTTTTAATGGATAAAAGAGAAGTTTTTATAACATCTCAGAAGTAACAACGTATGTGCATCAGCGTGTGTGTGTGTGCGTGTGTGTGGAGAGAGAGAGAGAGAGAGAGAGTGCTTACAGTATGTGTGTGCTCAAGTAAAATCACATTTGTGACTTTTGAATGTACAAAAGCGCTGTCCAGACGCCATTATGTCTTCACTCTGTCAGTCCTACAGTCAGTATGCTTCAGTAGAGCCATGCTGCAGATACAGCCATATGAATCTATGCTTTTTGCATGCAATACTCAAATATCTTTGGCAGCTGCTCTCACAATATGCAGGCATATTCTTCTCTTTTTTCATTTCTTTACTTTATCTAATAAAATGCATCCTGAAGCGAGACGGCTGCATCCTCTTTCCTTCCTGTCAGCATCAGAGAGAGATGTTGCTATTAGACTGACAGCGATCTGTGTGTGTTCGTGTGTGTGCGTGTGTGTGTGACCCCGCTGACCTGGGAGGAAGTGTCATCTCACGCTGTAAATGGCCTGTAAATGTTTTCACACTTTCACAGGGAGAGTCATGTGTGGTGAAGCTTGGGGAGAGGTAAAGCTGGGCCGGCAGTATTCATCTTGTCATCAGGCCTTTCACACCTTAAAATAATACACATACAAACAACACAAGTGCACACATGTGCAAGGTGATGCACCAAGTACAAAACAGTTCAGGGGCAGTGTTTTCTGTAGGACTGAGTAACTCCCTTTTGCATGGTCCGATCTGGTCTAGTCTGGTTGGTTTGGTTTTTGTGGCTTTGTTAAATTACCACAAATCTATATAATACATTCACAGAGAGGGAAAACCCAAAACGTCATAACATGGCCACTTCAAGATGCTATTTTAACAAATTTCCAAATGAGGCTTTTATTGACTCTGTAAAAAAACATTTGCAAATATGTATTTGGCCAAAAGTTGCAGTTTTATTTCTTGTATTCAATCTTCAATCTTGAGTCATAGTTCTTCATTGTTAAGTTATGTTACTTGGGTACTTGGACAGTTACCCACAAAATCAAAAATGCATATTTTTCCTCTTACGTGTAGTACTATATATCCATCTAGATAGCTTTGGTGTGAGTAGCAGAGTTTTGGAGATATCAACTGTAGTGATGTCTGCTCACTCTCAAATATAATGGCACTCAGCTTGTGGCACTCAAACCACCAAAGAATATATCTGAAAACTCATCACCAGTGTGTCTTTCCAGGAATCATGACCTTGTTACTCAAGATAATCCACAGACAGTGTGTGAATAGTTACACGTAGGAGCTGTTTTTCTTTCTACCGAACTTCAACACCGCAGAAGGAAGCATGCAGTCAGTGATTTGTTCATTTTTAAAAGAGGGGAACAATTAGTGAACTGACTCACTAGCAAAGACCACACCATCAACAACATGCATTCAAGTGATTTATTTACAAGGTGGGACAAACAAAAATTGAAAGCAGTGTGAATAGAAGTGAATCTTGCTCTTCTTCACACCATGGCTGCGTATTGGGCAAACTTCTTTGGAAGGGAACCTGCCGTACACCCAGGCGCAAAGGACCACCTCAGGACCCTACGGAGAGGAGGGAAGACAGGAAAAAATAGGTAGAGAGTGGGGGGGGGGGTGGATACAAGAGCAAAAGAGGAGGAGAGGGTTAGGTGGGTATTTATGCTGGAAGAGGCGGATTTCCAGAAACAGAGCACACATAAATATTGCCTCTCTGTAGCAGCCCGGTTTTATTTCTCAATGATCTTCTCTGAGCAGGTGACTAGCGCTGAAGGTTTCTGAGCAATTGACAGTGCTTTTATAGGATCAGTAGGTGTGTGTATGTCTGTAATAAATTACACTAAAAATGGTGAAAAGTACACCTCACAAAGGATGATGCAAATCAGGACCCTATCTAAAAGCAGCATGTTTATTCAATATAGACGCGTTAATTCAACGTTCTGTGCATTTGTGTTGTGTGTGTGTGTGTGTGTGTGTGTGTGTGTGTGTGAGACGGGGACAAGAGTGGGGGTACGGAAGAACACAGGCCTCACACCGGGGATAGGTGTTAAAATATACAGCGGAGAAAAACTCAGTGAGAATGTGACAGCTGAGCAATAGGGAGGAATGGGGCGGGTATGGAAGAGTTGTGTTTTGTAGACAACAACAATCTATTTTTACTATCAGTAGTGGTGTATATTTTCATCAGAATACAAATGCATGGTCTGAAATAAAGAAATTGTTTTTTTCAAATGTTTTCCCTGGTGAGTTTTATTTTCCTCTGAAAGTACTGGCTGCTGTAACATATCATTCATCTTCAAAATCCTTTGCATTTTTGTACTGCTACAGTATAATCATAGGGAAAATGTGAAGGTAGTAGTGAAGTACGAAAAGAAAATGTTTCTGTCCTCACATATACTCTAAAACATTTGCTGATGTTGCCAACTTTTTTTGAAGATTTTCCTTCATATTGGCTTCCCAGTTTCTCCTACATAACTCCCAGATCTCCTAAAGTAAGCATACACTCACACATACACACATGCATACACACACAGCACAGGGAGCAAGGAAGCAGCCTCTCAATTATCAACCTCTCTCCACTCCTCTCAACACCTCATGTTTCTCTGTTAAGACTGGATTAAAGCTCTGATTAAGATGCACTTAACCCATAAACAGCAGTCCCCGTTCACATACCGTCGAAAAGCCAATTAAAGCAGGCCGAGACTTCAATTAAGACTGACAAAGGCCAGACAATATCAGAGGTTTTGTGGGTGGAGGGGAGCATGGAGGACTGTGTCACTTTAGCCTCTGTCAAGAGCAAAGATTTGGGTCAGAATATAAAAGTAGTATTATCAAATTCTGGGGTGATAATATGTTACTTAGGTTGAGAGGAGCAATACTTTTGACTTTTTTCAGATAAAGTGGCTACCACAAGAATAAAGTACAAAAATTAGTCAAGGAGTAAGAGCACACTCAAAAAAATGCTTTCAGTTGTAATTAATGTAAAATTACAGGAGTTTTAGTTGTCTCAAAATTTTCACTGCATGCCAGTGTCATTACACAACATGTAAATTTTGCTGGTCACGTTTAAACAATAACAAAAGAGGTAGTTTAATGACACCGTGAAGTAGCGTGGGATCATGGGAATTGTTGTCTTCACTGTTAAACAACCACCACAGCTGATGAGAATCTATCTGACATGACTCAGGCAGAAATCATGTTCATGGATGAGATAATTTTAAGGTTTTATTCATTTGATGTTTAGTCACTTTTGCATGTTTTCCCAAAAGTTATGGCCACTAGCTAGCAGGCTAGCAGGAAACGCACAGATTTCTCTGTGTTTGAACATTGTTGGAAACATTTGGAATATCTTAAGTACACAGCCCAACAAAATATAACAACATGTTTAGAGTTTAAATCAGAAATGTTGCAAATTATTGCTTTAACATTTTACACTGATTTGGTGTTAAAGTGTCAGTGCCAGTTTGATCCTTTATTTTTTGGTGTCCACTGGCTGGAATTTTTAATTTTTAATTAAATCATAACTTTTAATGCCAAATCTGTAGCTTTCACTGAAGACTGTGTCCTCTGAAACATGACAAAATTCTAAATTTGCATTTGACAAGAAGAAAATTAGCAGAGTAAAGATGAATTGAGGTAAGTACAAAATATCCAGCAATCATCCAGACATAATTATGTCTGTTTACCTGCTTAGTTTTGATCTTTTGTAGTGGTAAACAAGGGATTCTAGGACTGTTGCCTTCCTAGCGGTTGCCAGTTCAGACGGGCATTTCTACTTTCAAACTTCTAAACAAAGCCGATTAATTAACTCTCAGGCTTATACCTCTGAACCATAAAGAGCTTACAAATTACCTTGGGGGAAGTGATTACAACCATGGAAAACAATAAATCAATCAATGAATCTAATGAAGCCTGCGTGCCGTTGGTGGCATTTCGCTCTTACTCTCAGTCATCTGTGGAATAACAATGGGAAAGAAGAGGATCATAGTTAAATTGTTAATCATAATGTGATACCACAGTCAGCAGATTCCCCATATGAGAAAAACATGCCCAGGGTCCTGCCTATCGGCTCCAAGAGAGGACATAATGCAGAAAATATTCTTTCCACCCCACTGGAGAGAGGGACACTCTTCTAAACAATACAGAGAATGCATTTGTTCTTTTGTTATTGCTGGGTTATTATATTGATGGTTCATTACTGCGAGGTCAGTGTATAGATCTATTAAATCTATGTGCAATCGGTGTGGGGAAAAGGCCTATTCGGAGCCAAGTGTAATGAGAGAATTGGTACATTACAGTGATTGAGACATAATCAGTGTATTCTCACAAAATCTCATCTTCATATATATTTATAAGACTCATAACAAGAATGAGTGGGAACCGTTTTGGAAATATTGTCTTAAAACAGTTATAAAGAATTTTTAACTGGCTTTTAATAACTCTCAATTTAATTCTGATTTCTCTAAAGGTAAAGGCCAAGTTTACCGTGATCATACAATCAAACCATATCATTGGAATGGTTTAAATGTGCAGCGCCTGGGGACCACTGGAAAATTGACCAATACACTCTTTTTTTAATGATGGGGGAAACTTGAGCACCTGGAGGTGCAAACTTTCCCAGGCAAAGTTTCACCGCATTGTGCTGCAGCCAGAGGAGCACTGACTAATATTGCAGCATGCATGGAAATAAATTATGAAATAATTATAGATCGCTGTAGACCTGATGGTCTATATAACTAACTGGACGTCACAAGTCGCTTAATTCATAAATGAAATATTTTGTTGGTAAAAAGGGACCAATAGCTATAGGTAGGAGTGGACCAAACCAATGTGATGAGGGAGAGCACACAATCTTTGAAAACTTGAAAAAAGGTATTGTTTTGCTACTATAATATGAACAGGTGTGTTGTCACCATACTATATTTTTTTTAAATTTAAATGATTGCACAAATAGATTAATTGCCTCATCGATATGCTTCCTGCTAATGGCTGTGTAAAATTGGCATCAAAAATAAGAAATAAATGTAGGAACTACTTTCTTTCTGGCGTAGAATCGGCTAAAACTACTTTCTTTTCTTTCCTACATGAAACTGCTCAAGGTGAGGTCTGTGGGTTATCTTGAGTAACCAGGTCATGATTTTTGGAAAGAGATGGTTTTAAATTTTTCATATGTATTTTTTGTTGTTATGAGCAACATAAGCCGAGTACCATCTAATCCCATTGTATTAGAAAGAGGGCAGACATCTCAACGGCCAAGACCTCTAAGGATCTATAACTAACACCAAAAAAAAAAAAAAAAAGCTAGATGGATAAATAGTACTATGGGCTGAGGGAAATATGTATTTTTGAATATGTATGTATTTTTGGAGTGAACTGTCCCTTTAATTGAAGCCTGTAGGAAACTCTCCAAAGTGATAACCCTGTTTTACGGGGAGGTCAGAGGTCAGGAGAAAAAAACAACCTAGTAGTGGTAGGTATGTGATGGCCCATGCAAATAAAGCAAAGGGTGCATTAGAAGTCATCAGAATTTTCATTTTTCATCTTGTTGTGTAACTTAACCCCAGCACATGTTTGAGGCTTTTTAAGGGTGTGATCATCTCACTTTTCACTTGTTATGGCCTTAAACATATCACAATCTCAGAAGATGAGCCTGGTTTTAGCAATGGCTCTTTACTGTGACCTGGGTTGGAATTGTGATTGATTATGGGGGGGCTGCTGACACGGGCAGATTGGTGGGCAGGAATTTTTAACAGTACAGACTGGGTGATAACGAGAAAGTGCTCTAAACAGACCCTAATTGGCCAAAGATTTCCAAAACTTCCCTTCAGATAAGTGATTTTGGGAGTCATGGGTCTTGGCTGAGGAAAGTTTCCGGGAAGATGAATCTCTTGTGTGAAGTTGTGATGAGGGTGAACTGGCGAGGGCAGGCTATGACGCTTGGTCATCAGTGAACAGACAGCACAGACAGTTAAAAAAATAAATAAATAAATAAAAATAAATAAATAAATAAAATAAGAGGTGGTGTATTTTTGGTTTGAACAAATTTCAAAGACCATACGATGGCATAAAATTTGACCTTTCCCTTTGTTGATTGTCAGCATTAAGAGCTTTTATAGTATCACTGTGAAGTTGTTGCAGCTGTTGCTTCACCAGTGACTCTCATTGTAGGTACCTCAGAATGCCAACGTGGCCCCTGTGTTGCAGCAGATTTGACAATCCTAAACTTACCCTTTCACTTCCACAATTAGAATGTGTCATTCTAACTGTCTGCAACATTACATCACCTTAATGCTTCTCTCTTGGCCAAATCTCTCCTGAAAAACAAACTTAATCTCAGTGGGACTAATTGGTTAATTAAAGGTTAAATAAATAAGACTTCATCCACTGTCTGTATTTGTAAAGAGATATTTAGAGAGATAGCCTCCCTTATAAAGTCATGCAAACAGGATCTCATTAGCAAATGCAAATGAGAAAACACCAAATCTTCGCAGAGAGGCAGAAGTGTATCTCCATGGGATAGCTGGAACATGACAGCTCACCAACCGCCCCCACGCTGAGCACCAAATGTGATGGTCCGCTCCTGCTGCTACTCTTAACAGGATGTAGGACCAAACCATAAATGTAAGTGTAGGGGGGGAGATGAGGAAGTGGGTCACTAGAGGCCTTCACCTTCTGCCATTTGAAGCCCTGCTCTAAAAACTCTTATGGGTGACTACTGGTTTGTGGACTAAGGATGTTATCTGTTATAGCAGTCAATTATCAAGATGCTCCGATGACTTATTACACCACTTTGTTAAATATTCGATTCTGATCGGTCAATTAAAGCAGTCTAAGGCCAGTTATTTCTGTATAACAGACCTTTGCTATGAACACAGCTCTGATCATGGACTCTGGAGGAGCAATAAAATTATTTTCAGATGAATGTATTGTGTCAAAGTATTGATTTTTTTCTGATTGATTTGTCTTTAGCCGTGTATAGCGGAAATGTACAGTGAGCAGGTCATTATTGCGAGTTAAACCCCATCAGGATTATTCACCACCCTGTCATGGTTTATTTCACAATAATGACCTGCTCATGTACATTATTCCTTATCTGTTCAATACTATTTACATTTTTACTTCATATAAAAATGTGGATTGTAGAGCCAGACAAATATATTCTCATATTATAATCTTTATCTGTATTGGCATATGTTATTGTTGATTTTTTTTTTTACAGAACATGATGTAGATCGTTTCTATTAATTCATTTTTCTTAAATTCTTTTATTGTTTTATAAGCAGGATTGTATGTATATGTAATTCTTTTTCTTAATATATATTTTTATATATAAATATAGTATATTGGCTGATATCTTAATCTTTTTTTTTAACTCCCTAATATCAGTATTGGCCTCAAGAACCAGTATTGGTCGGGCTCAAGTATATTGTGACACTCACTACACAAGTGAATTGTCTACAATTGTTTAACAACTCTAGAGCGTCAAAAACAGATTTTTATCATTTTCAAAAGCAAAACTCTTCAAGTTTGTCTGAACATGAAAGTTTAGTTTTGATCTGGCAAGAAAAACTTTGCACAAATGAAGTCTGTTCTTTATGCACTGGCAACTAATTAACAAAAGGAAGTAAAAGATGAGTTGTAAAATTTTTAATTAAAAAGGTTCAAATTACATCAGAAAAATGGAGAACGTGTTTCTGGGTTTCTGTATGATCTGTGAAGGCAGCTCATCAGCTATGAGGGCAGAAAGCTGAGATCACATTCAATTAAAGCTTATAATTGTTAATTAATTACGTTTGTGTGTCTGTAATTGTTGAGAGGGCATTTCCCAGGACGTGAGAAAAGCAAATACTCAGAGCCAATCAGAGCTCTCGCCTTAGAGGTGTCTGTCGTGACATCACGAGCTGCGGCGAGCAGAGTTCCTGGCATGGCTTCAGACCAACAGACCTTCTGCTGCCAGCAGGGTGGCAGTGGCCTAGGGCAGGGCGACGATGGCCAGGTCACCAGCTTTTTCCTCCTGCCTGGCATGAGCGCTGTGGGAGGGGTGGCCGGCAGGATGGCAAGATGTCAGAAACAGCCCTTTAGACGTGTCAAAAAGCAGGCACAGCTAGGGGAAGCTGCTCATCGAGCGTGACAGAGAGAGGAGAGAAAGGCCATTATACACACAGGCTGCCCAATAAACACACGAGAACCAAACAGCGTTATGTGATGTATAGTAGGGAATTTTCCTTTTTAGTACATATTTGGTAATAAGATAAACTGATTTAAGCTGGAAAATGTTTTCATCATCACTGAGGGCTATAGTATATAAGCAATGGGTCTATATGCTTGTGTAAACTGAAGAGTGGGGTAGAATGCAAATATAGATTTGTAGATTGTGTTTATTTCAAAAGCTAAAATAGGGGAGACCGGGGATGGTAGTAACATTTTTTGTTTGAGCATCAGTGACTCAGTGGTTGTTCACACTAGATCTGTCAAACTCTGATAGATGGTACTCATTTTTGTGTCCACTACAAATAAAACTCAATTTGGTGTCATCTACACAATCACAGTTTATGTGAGTTAATGTTAAAGGGATATTCCACTACTAGATGATAGTCCACTCAATATGTACTCACCCCTGTGCGATGTGAGGATGGGTGAAGATCTCTAGTTCACAAAAACAATCCTGGAGTTTCAGCAGAAAACAGGGTTGCAGCTAATGGCAGTGAATGGAGACCAAATGTAAATGTAAAAAAAAAAAAAAACACAAAAACAAACACAAAATATCTCCATCCTGCTCGTGTGGTGTAATCCAAGTGTCCGTGAGCCGCGACATTAAAATTTAACCACAAAAGACACCATTTACACCATGTTTTTACCGAAATGTCAACTGTAGCATGTAGCAGGTAGCATGTAAACATGGCGTCGATCTCGCAATATTTTCACGTGCCTCCATTGAAGAGATATATGAAGTCTCGCGATACATTGACGCTATGCTATCTACTGGGAGGTACAGTTGACATTTAGCTAAACATGGTGTAAGCGTCTTGGTTATTAAGTCGTGGCTCCGGACACTTGGATTACACCACACAAGCAGGATGGAGACATTTTGGGTTTGTTTTGTGTTCTTTTTTTACATTTTATCCGTGGTCGCCATTCACTGCCATTATACCGGATTTGGCTGCAACCCTGTTTTCTGCTGAAACTCCAGGATTGTTTTGTGAACTGAAGATCTTCACCCATCCTCACATCGGCATAGGGTGAGTACATACTGAGTGGATTATCATGTAATGGTGGAATATCCTTTTAAATACAAAGAGTTCCGTTGTTAGAACCTACTCCACTAGTGGGACGAGCTGCAACATTAGCTGAAGATAGATGCAACAGTGAGGGGTAATTTGCTCCAATTTGTAAAAGAACTTTACTGAAGAATGAAAAATAAACGTTTTTGAATAATGTGAACAGTCTAAAGCAACAAAAAACACTTCACTGTTTGTGTGAACTGTATTTCTGAATGTGCATGTGTCATGTAAAGGTTCAGTCACTGCCACAGTTGTGGTAAATGTAGATGGCTGCCCCTGAGGTGTAGGTTTTTGGGGCCCAGAACTGACTGAATTTTCACACTTGACCCGCACTTATTTTTGCCTTGAGTTTGCAAAGTAATTCATCCACACAATGCAGAAATTCTCATCATTTTAATGAACTGTTACAACTATCCCCAGTCCAGGCAGTCATTACAGAGCTAACTGTTGGGGTTGAAGCATAAATCCAAACCATCAAATCAATCTAGAAAAACTGCTACCTATATAAGTCCAACCACTGTATGTACAATACAATTAACACCGAGCAAAAATAATCCTAATAAAAAATTACTTTCTTACCTGAAAATCGGTCATTTGGTCATAAACCCCACAATGTTGCTCATGGAGACATGTCAGTTCTCGTATGAGCTCAATAAGGAAGTGGGAAAGTATGACAATGATCACATCACTGCAGCACTTTTCTAATTGGTAAAACTGACAGTGTTACAACTAACCAGTTGACACAACAGCCCCCAGTCTCTCCTACTAGACACAAGATGTCTCCTACTTGACTGATAAATCCCCTCTCTGTGAATGTGCACTGGCAGGTTTCAATTTTCCACAACACAGATGTGTAACGTTGCGTATTTGACCGTGATTGGCTCCAAACTTATGATGTCACAAGATCATTCTCGTACATACCCCCATTAAACTCAGAAGATGATGGTGAGCAAAGAGAAACTTTCCCATTTTCAGGAGATGAGTGTGAAAACAGCGTAAAACATGCATCATTCTGCACACCAAAGGTCAAATGTCAACATCCACTAAGGAGAAGATATTTTTGAATGGAGGGGGAACTTAAAGATTTGTCTGAAGGAGGGTGAACGCATTAAATTTTTCGCAGTGCTTAATGTGTGAGTGAGTGTGCGAGCCCCTACACCGGAAGCATATATAGAAACTCCACAAATTCTCACTTCTGACTCACTGGTTTTACCATCAAAGTGTGTGACCATAGGTGTTTGTGTGTCAGATGGGTAGTTTGCTGCTAAATAAAGAAAGAGAAAGCTAGATGAAGCGAGGCAGAGAGTTTAATATGCTTGAATTTCAATTCATTACAAATCGATACTTGAGAGCGAGCATTTCATTACATGTAAATAAACTCAGTAATATAAAAATAACTCCAGCAGAAGTCTGTCATATAGCACGGAAAGGGGGAACAGGCACGCAGAGGAAAAAAAAACTTCTTGTTCTAAGTAAATTTAGAAGCACCGAAACACACACAGACTCTACTAAATATTCATGACTTCCTGAAATAATCAAACAACTCAATCAGTTTATCAGTGCAAATCAGCAGTGGTGCGTTAGCTTTAGACTGTTTGCTGTTCAAATAGTTTACCCGAAAAGTTGATTTGTCTTGTTTGATGTGCGGTGTGTTTATTTCAGAGGTGGCGACCTGCCTCATTAATCCTCTCACTGTCTTTATCATGCAAACTCTTCCTTGAGTAAGCAAGCAGCAGCTGAGCATCGTCTGGTCCTGAGAGAAGAGCTGGTCTTTAAGCTGTTAAATGGTGGGCCATTAACACAGTAATGCAGCATCATCTGGAGTCTGAATTTGGTTTCCTTTGAACTGAAAAAGTAGAAGGAATAAAGGAGGAAAACAGTCTGATGGGAGTCCCCTTAAGAGCCAAAATCATCTGTGAATTCTTGTCACTTTTGTGACAAACTTAGATGTATATTGGGGCAACTAATGGACAACATTCATCACCAGCATTCAAGGGCTCGGATCTCATTGCAGCTTAGGCGGGGCAGCAGTGTAGTAGTGACTTCGAACACAGTAACACACACAACATAACAGATCGAGGCAGCAGTAGACCAGCAACTAAAATGACTGTTTGAAATGGTGTCTGGTGTCTTTGAAGAATTTTTGGCTGAACAAAAACAATCTTCCTCTTGAATAAAAAATGTCCGTCCCTGTAGGGATCCTTTCCATAATGTTGTCAGACTCTGAGAATAACAATCTGACCCTGACAGTGGCAAAACAAGCGCTTTTAGTAGACGTAGGCACAGTTGCCCTTAGTTTAGTATGTGACATTATAGACCATCGAGCAGGATACATAGGAGAAGCGTAAAGGTGCTGTGTTAAAATATATATTTTCAATTATATAATTTATTTAGAAACAGTTTACTGGGGGGACAACTTCAGAATTTGGGGTGGGGGGCTTGTTCCCTTTGACGCCCCTGGGATCTGCGCCCCACGAGCATTGTACCTTTTCACTGGTGCAGAACAGTGAACAGATACACAAGTTCGAGTGTGTGTTCTAGTGTTAACTTGTTGATTTAGTCATATAAATATTTAAAATTAAATGTCTTTTGTTTCTCTGTCAGCATCATTAATGGTAAACAGAGACACGTATCTGTTTCTTCATAGGAAGTTTGCTCATTTCATCCCAGGTATGACTCACAGAGTAACAATCTAACCGTCTTATGACAATTCCTTTTCATCCCTCTCCAGCCCCATTACCATTAGCACTGATATGAGGGATCATACTGATTGTATATCTGAGCTAGTCTTTTAACCACCTCTACAAAGACAGTGATACAGCTGAGTCTCAATCATGACAGGTTCCATCTCGCAGCTATTGTAGCAAAACTGACCTGAAAATTAAAGAATTGTGGTTATTATTTTTATATTTTATGTCTTATTGTCAGTACGGTACATTTACTTTCCAAGTTCTTATTTCACAGTCTGCCACATTTTGTACAACATGTTATTGTGGGTAAAGAATCACAATGACTGAGTCACTACCTGTCTGAGTTACTTGGGTTGTACTTGAAATTGAAATTAGCAGCAACTTACATATTGATTTTAAACATTTTTGGGAATCCTTTTGTCTAAAAGTTTTAAAAAGTAGATTCAAATCCAGAGGCTAAATCCAGATCTACACCATGTCTAAATCAGAACATTATTTATGGTCAAATTGAGTTTTTTTTTTTATTTCTAGACATCAGGGCTCTACAGTCTTAACTACACAGGTTACATAATAATATAAGGTCACCGTAAACTCTCCACCACTGACCCCACAGACCCCCTCTCAACCCTGATAGTAATGTTATTCTAGTGATGTCTTTGTGAGGATGATGAGATGGAAACAATTCACAGATGGATTGGGGAGCAGCCTCGCTCTCTCTTATAGTACACCTTGGCTTATGATGCTGAGGATCCCCTGCCCCTCCCCTGGAGATCAGAGGAGAAACTGTTAATAGGCTGCTATCTGTACGTCACGGCCACACCGAGAGAGCAGCGGTGAAAGCTACACGCCGATCAGTCCGCCTCCACATGGCTCAGGCTTTATCTTACACTCCCTCCTGAACCCCAAACACAACATGATGTCATGTACCGGTATGGGCTCAGCCTCGCAGCTCATTTAGCGCGCTGATCATAGATTTTATTTCGTTTAAATGATTTTCGTGCGCCTTGAAGGTGATTTGCAAACTGAAACAGAAGGGAGAATCGCTTGGTAAGTTTATGTTCAATATATTTTTGCTATATACATTTGAATGCGTGCGTTTTATCAAACTATCCGATTAAATGTTTGTTTCATTTAAAATTGTAATAAATGAGAAATTAAAACATTTCTTGCCCTGAAATACGACTAAAATTATTTTTTACTCTTTGGGATTATTTACAGGCAATTAAGCCAGGTAAAATAATGGTATTTGTCTTTACACAAATTTATTTAGTTTATTATCATTATTATTATCATTTTAGATTTGTTTGCTGTGGTTTCTCACATCCTACTGTCTGATCCAAGAAACATCACCGGTTTCTTCAAACGGAAAAATAATTGGCTATTTCCTTTTTTTCACGTCTGGTATCCCGTTGGGACATGAAGCCGCGTCAGAATTGAATGAATGCAAATTCATTAACTCTGAATAATAATATAGGATTAACAGGACCCCATCTATTGCTTGTAGAGTAAGTACATTTGTTCGTTTTTTTCCCCACAAAGAATTATTTATAAATGTAAATGCATTAACTTTATTTTTTTGTTTGTTTGTTTGTTTGTTTTGTTTTTTTTGTAAAGGCGTGGGTTTATCTCGTTTTAAAATATGAACAGTAAAAATAGCACCGTTTGTTTTCACCGAAAATGCTGTGGTTTATATTAGACTTTTGATTAGACGGAATCTCAGGTGCCGTGGGCGAGTTTTCATTTTAGTTTTACACCACAAAACTACCCCCCAAAAAAATCAGTGCCATACTTAACGTTTGTCATATGATTTACAAGAAACTGGTCCTTACCTCTCAGGCGATTCCCCTCAGATATCATCCACATGAAAGGTCCTCAGTTCACCAATTTATTGAGCATACTGACGGCAATCTGAACTTTTGACGCGAATCACATCTTTATTTTAGCTTCTAAAATAATAAAGCGGGGTGCCTGAATTTTAATAGACTTAATTTAATGGAATAATACTCCTAAATATGATTTAAAACAGAGAAGCGAACTAAAAGAGAAAGGAGAAAGGAATACCTATGCCAAATATGACTTGATTTGAGTTACTCTGCTTTTCAAAGGAGGACGATGACTGAAATAGCCTACATCAGTTCAAGTTTGATAAACTTCACAGCCACACCCTAATACGCCCACAAAGATTTTCGGCTCTGATATGACGGTCACTTTCCACCACCATCCCAGTGTTATCTTCCTTTACGCGCAGGTTGCCAGGTTGTTTTAGGCCTTTCTTGTGTGACTCAGGTAGTGTAATGACTCTGATCTAGTAATCTTGGGTGATCCTAACCATAATCTGTTTCTGTCTCCAGAATTCAGACTGCAGTGGATGTTGAACTTTTTTTGGCATAAAAAAAAGTGCTTTTGTGATTCCTGAAGAGGGAAGGAAAATCCCTCCACTGGGATCAAAGCAACCTCTGTGACAAGACTGAAAAGACGAGAAAAGCAGTCATGCTCGGTGGTGAAGGAGAAAGCAGCACTTTCTCTTCTACGAAAGAAGCAGCGGATGAGAGGTGCAAGTCTCCGGCTGTGGATGGGGACGATCCGGCTGCTGGCAGCAGGTACACGGAGCACGGGATGGGTGCTGTTGACCGGTACTACATCCATCCCACAGTTTCTAAACAAAGCCCAGAAGCACCGAGCCCCTGTTCCTTTATCCCTTACACCCCCAGTGGGACGGTTTACACCCCGTCCAGCGCTGCCAGGTACCCCTCATCTCTCCACTTGGGCACCGTGTTGCCTCCCGCGGGATTTTCCCCCTCCGCCGCCAGCCGCAGTCACTTCAGCTCGGCTTACCAGCTCGGGCAGAGCCCGGGCTGCATCTATCCGCCCTACACTGGCTCCGGGGCCGCTCTTGGTAACATATCTCTCCCCACCGGCGGCCCCGGGATGAGGGCCCAGGTCTACCTCTGCAACCGGCCGCTGTGGCTCAAGTTCCACCGACACCAGACCGAGATGATCATCACCAAGCAGGGCAGGTGAGAATAAAGAGGATGTAACTTTACCTTAACACGATTATTAAGTGAACTTGCCTCAATTCATGTGTGTGACATTTTTATTTGCTGTAAGAAAAATCAGATTTCCATCGCTCTATTAAAAAAAATAATAGCCCATTCCAACACAGTTTGTTATTAATTTGAATATGTTTTGTGTTTGCAGACGGATGTTCCCGTTCCTCAGTTTTAACATAGCTGGTCTCAACCTGACTGCGCACTACAACGTGTTTGTGGAGGTGGTGCTGGCTGATCCAAACCACTGGAGATTTCAAGGTGGCAAGTGGGTCACCTGTGGGAAGGCGGACAACAGTAGCCAAGGTACTGAAACAGGTCGATATTTGACATTTCTAACATTTAATTTTAATTTATGTTTATTTATGTAATTAATTTACCCACCGATTTAAGAAACCTTGGAAATAAAATTTAATTGGAAAAGATGTACTCATCAGTATTAATTGTCAGATTTTGTAATAAAATTATTCGATGCAAAATTAAGCTTGTTTTTTTTTTTTTTTTTCCTTACCTTCTGAAATATTTGTGCATTTTAAAACACATTTTTCAGGAGCCTACTAACATGGTCTGTTTGTTTGTTTGTTATGTTTATGTTTGAAAACATATTTCCTTATTTCAGGGAACAAAGTGTACATCCATCCAGAGTCTCCAAACACGGGGGCCCACTGGATGAGACAAGAAATCTCTTTCAGCAAACTGAAACTCACCAACAACAAAGGAACCAGTCACAGTACTTCACAGGTAACAATAAAAAAAAAAAACATGATAAATAAACATTAACGCATTTAACCCACACTAATTTGAATATGAGTAAATTGTATTAAATTGTTTGTTTTCAGTATTTTCAGTACTGGTAAATACTGCGTAACGGTCCAGATCAAAGCGCAACATCATAATTTTCCACAAATCACGAGCACAATGGGTGGTTAATTTTTTCTTTTTTTTAAAAATTAATGTTTGGCTAGAACATAATTTTTAAATTGCAGGGTTTTATATACAAACCCGTATGATGCTTTTGCTGTGAGCAGAAGTCATGCAAATGAATACTATGATCGAATAAAACGAAGCACATAAATTTAAGAGAATAAGTACAATTAAAAAAAATTTATTAGAAAACAATTTATTAGGCTTATGAACTTTTTTTTAAATTAATGGACGATTTGTTTAATTCATGCAGATGATTGTCTTGCAATCGCTGCACAAGTACCAGCCAAGGCTGCACATCGTGGAGATGACGGAGGATGGCGTGGAGGACGTTAGCAGTGACGTAAAGACTCAGAGCTTCACCTTTCCAGAGACCCAGTTCATAGCTGTGACTGCTTACCAGAACACTGATGTAAGCAGAAAGCATTCAGCTTCTCTTATATGCCATAATATGGTTTTGAGTTAGGTTGCTATTATTATATACTCAAACCATATCTTTGCTATATATGCATAAATTGCATGTTATATCTTGTTTTGATCCATTTGTAATTTCCTTTTATTGAAACTCAAATTGTTAATGTTAATCAGCTATGTGCTATTTCCTTATGTATTCTGACATGCAAATGAATAATTGAGATGTAACTGCATGAAGCTTCTTTACATTTGTTTTCTCTTTCGTCTTTATATATGAATGTGTATCTTATTTTTCCTTTTTGCCTTGTTTTAGATCACACAGCTGAAAATTGATCACAACCCTTTTGCCAAAGGATTCAGAGATAATTATGATTCGTGAGTATTTTACTTCATCGTCATATTTCACAAAAGTCATAAATCATGTATAAACATGACATTTTTACAACATAAGAATACCTCAGATTCTATGTTTTATTGCTCTATTGTATTGTTATTTTCCTTTTTATATTTAGCAGCTTAAGATCTTCTGTTCATGTGTGTGTGCAAGCTCATTTTGAAAGACATTTTCACACCTTTTTTTTCTCCACTCAAACACAGCCTTTACTTGACCTCATGCTCATAAGTACATGTATTTTTTCAGGATGTACACAGCTCCAGAGCATGACCGCCTCACCCCATCTCCAACCGACTCTCCCCGTGCCCACCAGATTGTCCCCAGCACCCGCTACACCATGCAGCCCCTCTTCCAGGACCAATTTGTCAACAACCTTCCCCAGAATCGCTTCTACAACAGCGAGAGAGCGGTGCCGCAAACTAACAGCCTCCTCTCACCTCAGACAGAAGACGGAGCATCACAGAGGTGGTTTGTCACCTCCATGCAGCAAGGAGGAAACAGCACTAGCACCAGCAACAAACTAGATCTCACACCCTATGAGGGGGAATACTCAAGCTCCCTGCTTCCTTATGGCATCAAATCCCTCTCCATGCAAACATCTCATGCTCTCAGCTATTACCCAGACTCTCCTTTCACCACCATGTCTGCAGGCTGGGGGTCCAGAGCAGCGTATCAGAGAAAGGTTACCCCCAGCCTGCCTTGGTCACCCAGGCCCAGTCCCACTGCTGGTTTTCCAGAGGACTCAAACAAAGCTAAAACACAGATAGAGGAGGAGGTGAACGGCAGTGGAGGCCTGATCTCCTCCTGGACAGAGACACAGCCATCAGCTCTGTCTCTAGACAAGGCTGATTCTTATTCCTCAGCCTGCAAACGAAGGCGCTTGTCCCTTAATGGTCCCGGCACAGAGGACTCACCCACTGACATCAAGTGTGAAGACTTGGCCTCTGCTGTTACCAACAGTAGCTCCTATAGCAAGGAAGCCTCCTCATCAAAAGGCATGGCAGCGTACTATTCCTTTTACACAAACCCTTGAACATGTTGTCTCTGAAATGTTTTTAATTTGGTCATTCTGGTTGTTCTCCATCTGCCACCATCAATAAAAATATTATTTTGCTTTTGTTGTTTTGTGCACCCAGAATTCATCTTGGTGGTGATGAATGTTTTGTTTGTTTGTTTTGTTTTGTTTTTTTGTTGTTTTTTTGTTTTTTGTTTTGTTTTTTGTGGTGACACAGGAAATATCACGAACACATTAAAATAATGACATCAAGTCAAGGGGCATGTGTGACACAAGAAACAGCATCAGCAGCCTGATATATTGACTTCTTCCATCTATTCTGTCCTGGACTATATATACTTTTTGAACAACCTCTGTATTTGGAATTTTGAAAGTGCCAAAGCATTTGTTTAAGTTAGGCTTATGTTTTTTTTTAAACAGTGTTTTGTATGTTTTATTGTGCATACATTATTGGATCTGCCTTCACATTGAGGTTATGTGTTTACAGATTATTTATTGAAAGCCTGTTGATATGAAATTTGTGCACTCATAAATGTGACAATAATAGCTGTATATACCTTCATGGCAATGTTGAAATATTTGATAATAAAAGGCATTATGTGTTCTATAAAGTATCTGAGTGCTTATTTCAACTTAAGACAGCTTTGTCACTGTTTCCCATATGTTATATATGAAGGGCTAAGGTATACATGAAATATAATTATTTGTTTGTATATGAATGCACCAGTTAAAATTACTGTCTGTTACTACTCACAGGGATATGTTTGATACTTCTATACATTTTGACTGGTTCATTGTACATAAGAACCATGACATGCTCAGGAGTCGTGAAGGCAGGTGAAGCCACTTAAAGTCAGCTAACCCCTTTCTGTGTGTTTTTGTGTCTTTTTTAATGTGCAATAAATGCAAAGTCAAAATTGACTGAAGTCATATTAGGCCTAGACTGATCAGGGGACAAAATGCACAGCCTCAAGTCCATCTAAAAGCATCATTTGTTTTTGTGGACTCTGTCGCACTCTAGTGGCATTTCATTGCACTCACAGCTATCAAATCAAATAACTACAGTAGCCTGTTGAGATCATCCACACTCTATGGTTGGAATGGTGACACAATGTATCTGACATAATATTGACTTAAATCTCCATTTTATCTGACAATCAATGCAAAACAGCCTTCAGCCAAAAAGTGGTTTGAAGTTTTTATTTTAGTTTATATTCAAGACTCAATTTCTTTTCTGTACATGGGAACCTGTAGATATGACACATGTTGAACAGGATAAGCTTATATGTCCTTCATATTCCCATACTGCACCACAAATATGCAGAATCCTGATGCTTTAAAAATTAAATGAATATAAAGTGAGCTTCCAAAAAGGCAACAACAAACAAACAAACAACAAAAACATACACATGGTCATTGTATGTCAACAGTCCGATATGTCAACGTTGGGATGTAAAACTTAGTCAGTGGTGTCGGTGTGTAATTAAAATAGGGTTCCAGAGACCCTCAGGGGTCCGTGGCACTCTATCAGGGGTCTTTGAGAAGTTTCCAAATTCAGTAATTTTTTTTTTCTATTTAATTTCTGTATGTTTTACAAAATGCTTAATTCTGTGGTTTAACAAATAATATTTTTAATTTTTAAATTTGAAATAGTTCATAGATTACATTCAAGCCATACCAAGTCCCAGGCTTGGCTTATTATTGTTTGTGCAAATATTTTAATGCAAGTCTAATATCGATATAAGACATTTCTTTTGCGCTGTTAATTCACATAATAAAGTGTAAGAGTACAAAAAAACAGGCCACGTCTAAATGAGGGAGTTCCCAGTGTATTTTCTATCTTTTAAGGGGTCCTTGGTTGAGAAAAAACTGAGAACCTCTGCTATAGAAAATAAGTCGCATCTTTCTCCGCCTGTTTCGGGGGTTGTGCTGAAACCTGGCAACCCCTCTCGCAGCCAGCAGAGAGTCAACGGAGAGTTGACAGGAACAACATCACTGCTCTGAGCACACATTATTTATGGATTGCCTCAGTTAACAAGAAACGCCTCACGTAACAAGAAAAGCCTCTGTTTACTGCGCCAGCGAGCGACAGTTAATTCACAAGATCCACAACAGCGAGATGAACCATCTGTGTAAGTATAAATACTTGTTACTCATTGTTTGCTGTGAGTTTATCAACTGTGCTAGCTAAGTTGGCTAGCAGCGCGGTTAGCTTGCTAGCTGACCCGCTAGCGTGATGCACTGACGTTAGCCAACGCAGACGGCAGCGTCATGATGTTTTTATGTTTTTGAATAACATACAGCTAGCAAGCAACTCTGTGCATTGTGCTTAACACGGGTCCCATCAACAAACGGGGTGCTTTGCGGCTCGCATTATCTGAGGTCAGTTGGCTGGTGAATGTTTTCATTAACCAGACGTATAACAAAGCGTTATCGCGGACTGTTCATTAACAAAACACAACACAGTGCAGGCGTCGGGTTGAGCTAGCGAAAACGTAAACAGCACACAACATGGGGAAAGGCCTGCGTGAGGGAGTTTAGTGACAAGTGGCAGGCTGCGCACACAAACTGTACATTTGTTAGTTATATCATTAGCTGCTAGTGTTAGATAGCTACGTTATAACTATATGTTGTTTGGATCTGTCGTTAAGTATTGCCAGACAGGTTAATTAGTTATACATTGAGAGAGCAAGTTAAACCTTATCGAGTAGTATGTGTTACCAACTGTGAGCTTATGATTCAACATAAGGTGTTTAAAAGTGTTAAAGGCATAGTCTCTGTTTCTTCCACCTGTGTGTGGTTATGACTGTGTCTGTCCTTACATGTCACAAACTTGACACGGATTTAGTGATGTAAGGAAATTAATTGGTCTTATCATTATTTAAATGATGTATAATTTTATAATGTGTAAGTGGTGTATGTGTAGCCTTTATGGTTACGGTTCCTATTGCAAGCGTGGCTGGAGATTGTATCCTCTCCTCATATCGGCACTGGATTAACACATTTGATTCACAAAATGTGAAACAAGTATACAGTATTTAGTTAGGTGGGTTGACTGAATAAAGAGCAAATGATAAGCCATGCATGTAAATTGACTTATTATAAGTTTATTACAGAGAATGAGAGAAGGAGGAGTTGCCCCATCCCACTCTGGTCCAGCCTCTGTTCCTCCATTCCACAATGGATGTTTTCATTGAGGGTTTCTCTCACCAATCTTCCTAAAGAGTTGAATATGACTGTGGGCAATTGACTACTGCACTCGATCTTTATTTGACTGTAATATGTGAGCACCTCATAACTTAACTAAAGATGTACCAGAGATGTGCCAGTACGACTTGTCAACATCAGTATCAGTCTGATATTGGCCAAAATCACTGACTCGAATGTCAGGGGAAAAACAGGTATAATACAGTACAATCCTTTAGTCTAAACTATCTCTTAAATGCTTAACTAAACCTTTAGCAACATGCCATAAGAGAGATGTGTCACAAGTAACACAGAGTATTTGTTTCACAGTTTGAGCATAATGGTTTTGTTTTAGATGCCTGGGCTAAGCAGAGAGCATCCATGCAAATGTATCATTAACATCTTAGTTGTTTAAGAGAGGGAAAAAGACTGTATTTGATTGGTATCTGTGTCGGCAGATACTCAATGCTATGTGATTGGTATCAGCATTGGGCATGAAAAAGTGATATCAAGCCATCTCTAAGATATACTGTGTACTCAGTTTCCAGTTTGTCTGTTGCAGCCGCTAAAGCTTAATCGAGACCTCTAAGTCACACATGGCTTTAAGCTCTCAGGCATCATGCCTAATTTCAGGCATAGAGTAGTTTTAAATTCATATAGTACTTAGTTTGAGCTACCTAATAAACTGGCAATTGAGTGTAAAGCTATTGTGTTTAATAAAATAACTAAAGTCACCACAACAGTCTCACTGTCTACATGTACGTATCTGTGTTTATGTGTATTTTTCCTTAAACTTCTTATTCTGTTCATGTTTTTAGTAAGATGTTGTGAATTCCTCAAGTTAGGGTGAGTAATACTTTTTTCCTGGAACATGATAACTTTTGAAAATTACCTGGAAATCCCTCCTGTTGCATTCCTATTTGTCACACACACACACACACACACACACACACACACACACACACACACCGCGCACACATAGTTGCTTATGTATTTTTAGACTGCTGATATTGTGTAAAGACTAGCCCATGGAGTCAGATCCAGCCACAGACTTGACCGTGTGCACATAAATTGTGAAATATTGTCAATTGTCCTACGAGGGCATGCCAAAATTTGCTTACTAATTCTGTTTTCATACTTGCTAACCTATGGAGAGTTCCATACACTTGAATGATTTTCAAGGAGCAGTGTTTTCCTTCTGTTGCGTACTACATAACTTTCTTACACCAAGGCACTATTCTGCTGAAGGATTTGCATGATAGTGAAGTAGTGAATTCAGTATGAATAAATTTTAGTGTCATGAAGATGAAAATACCATGCTGAAGGAGATGAACTTGTTTCTGTGTTATTTGTGCTGTAGCTGACCAGAAATACATAAAAGCATCACATTGCCCAAACAGTCATGACCATATGGTGCTCTGGTGGAAGCGAAATGCTGACTCGCTGCGTGTTGCTCTTGAGTTGACGATATCTTGCTTCACAATGACTCCTGGCCTCAGTGGGATGGGCAGTGTTGGCACGGAGAGGTGGAAGCTCCTGGTGATGCCAACGGAAGTCTTGTCCTTCTCTCTGTTTGAGCTTTGTTGGCACCGTGTTTAGTTATTCAAAACAAAAAATAAAAAGAGAAACACAGGGAGAGGTGGTTTACAGTGCAGTGGTGATGCTGACACAGGGGCTTGTGGCAGAGCAGCCTGAGCAGCCGTGGAGATGCAGCTCTCATCCTTGTGATTCAGAGTGAGCGGAAGCGAATAATACGCTTGCCTGATTTCTTGAAACAGTGGTCACAATATGTTTGGCTTATGGGGAAAAAAGGCTTGAATTTTTTAATGACAAGACAGTCTCAGTCACCATTTTTCAGTTAGCAAGGCCTTGTTGGACTTGGACACAGCCATAAAGGAATTTAACTCTTGTTTTTCTTTCTTTCTTTAGGACATTCAGTATGCTGGCCCGCTGGACTTGAACAGATTGAAGACGACTTAAGAAGCTGCTGTGTCAGACAGCTTGAACCTACGTTATTGGACGAGATGGGCAACACAGCAACCAAGTTCCGTAAGGCTCTCATCAATGGGGATGAGGTGCTGGCCTGCCAACTGTACGAGAGCAACCAGCAGTTCAAGGAGGCTCTGGATCCCAACACTACATATGGAGAGTCCTACCAGCACAACACTCCACTGCACTATGCTGCCCGGCACGCCATGACACGCCTACTCAGGTCAGGATATTTCTGAAATAAAATCAAACATACAAGGAAGCAAGCAGACAGAATGTACACATTCGTAGCTGCATGTTTTTGTGCTGGCTGCTGTTAGTGAGGGGGAATTAGATATCTAAAGGTTGGTAGATGAGGGACTAATTTTATTTTATTTATTCTATTTTCATCACTTTATTTATTACTTAAATTATTTGTATTTCTTATATAGCACCCATTCAGATAGCAAGTATTCTTTGATCACCTCTCTGTTTTTTAGCACTCTGTAGCTAATCAGCTGGTCCCATCTAGTACTGTATTACTGCATCGTAACAGAAAAAATGTCATGTTTTGTCTCTATACGTCTCTGTCCACATCTCCACATAGCCATCTGTTAGCAGCTCTCAGGAATGCAACATGCTGGGATGGAATAGGATGGGGCTCCAAGAGCTTCCCATCCTACAAGCTATCAGCCTTGCATGTGTTCATCTTTACTTCTGTCAGGCCCGTTTGTTTCTCTGCTAATAGGATGCTTGCTTAATTTTGCATTCCTACCTCACATGAAAAAAATGCTAGGGGGCTTGTAAGATGTCAGACAGAGTTAAAACCAATAGATCTGCACACTAAAATTATCCAGTTGAACAGATTTTATCAGTTAGTGACATTTCGAGCTCAAGGCTCTTCCTCAGCCTTCCTCAGGGTTGTAAAATGTCAGTAGGTAAGAAGGCAAAGTAAAGCAAAATACATGGCTGGATAGATTTGATTCTGATGATTCTAATTTCCACATGGTGCACTGAAATTCTAAGACTCGGACTGATTAAGTGATTTGGATAATAATTTACCTGAAGTGCACTGTGCATTTCCACATGGGTCTTTACTTTTTAATTCTGTAGAGTTCCTCTCAAGTATTGTGAAGTACACTCTTAAAGTGCTCTAGAGTAAAGTACATTTACACTAAAACTCAAATCAGTTATGTAGTAAAGAAATAAGCGATATTGGTAATTGCTTATTTGCACTCTTAATTCATTTGTCAGAAGATAAAATGCTTTTCATGTTATTAACTATGTTGTTAAAAACATGCTGTAAATTAATATGGGCTAGGGTTGCACAGTATGCTTAAAAAAAAATCATATTGCAATTATTTTGTGAGATATTGCAATTGTGATTTGAGTCACGATTAGTGGGAATTATTTTAATCATTTTCATTTTCACAGGAAAAAAAACAGTTAAAATCATGATGATATTACATTTGTTGTGGTCTGTACTAGAGTTGGGCAATATGTTAAAATTTTCAAAACGATCATCTCAGCCCATCCATCGGCGATTGACGATGTCATTGTCCCCCCTCCCACCTCCTCCCGTCCTCTCGGGTCTCAGCTGAGAGATTGCGCAAGCGGCGAATTCACTATGTTACGCATGCTGCGTACGTTCACTGCGTCCAATAGAGAAAATAAACCCACAAAGTGTCTAGAAATTGCATGTTGTCACACTTATTTCCCATTTTAAATGGAGAAATACGACTGCACACCTTCTGAATTCAAGTTTCACTCTTTTACCAAACTAAGACGACCTTAATTGGCTTCGTTAACTCCTCGGAAAACACACTTAATTCAAACTCGACAGAAAAACATGTAAAACTCACCAAACCGTCTTTGTTAGTCTGTCCACTCTTCCAACAATCACCAACTCTGGTTTGGTCAAAATAAATCCTCACTTTACCGCGTGAAAATAGTGTAAAAAGTCGGACTCTGCAGGCTGTTTTCCTCTCACTTGTCACCCAGCTTAGCGCGCTCATGGTCCGCGGAGTGGGTGTGAACTGCGCCGCTGGATGAGAGTGCAGTGCAGAGCAGAGGCTGTCACTCTGCAGACTATTACATTAGCAAAATAAAATGACAACATCGCCGTAAAAATCTTCCAAAAAACAAATGGCGATGGATTGTCTAAACGCTGAACTTTCACTTGGCGTTTAGTCTGAGATTTAAACATGGTACCAAAGTTCTCCTTGAACCTCAGTTCGGTCCGTTTAATCGCTCCTATTACACAGCAATAAGTATTATGAAGTATTTCCACGCAAAACTGGTGGCAGACATCGTGTTGTGTGTCTAATATGGTAGAGCCACAAGTTACTCTCCTAACTGCATTAAGGATCAGAAGTGTCTGAATTCATGATGCTTTGTTCTTGTTAATCAATTAATTATAGCCGCAGTAAGATCCACTGTCATATGCACGCACGCAAACACACACACACACACTCTCCCACACTCTTCCTCTCTCTCCCTCTCCCTCATCTGCACATTCACCACAACCTCTGGTAGCATTGCCAAGGGAAAAAACAATGTTGTTCATCTCTTTAATCGCCAATATACGATCGGATCGCCAATCGGCACAAGCCTAGTCTGTACCAAATATGTTTTCTTGCATGTGGAGAACAAGATTTATAGGCCAGAGCATCTCTGCCACATTTTACCCACATCAAAAAATGCAGCCTCTGTGATTTGGAGACTGCGCTTGGGCATATTGCGATTCTGATAATATTTTGATTGTGCAGCCCTAATATGGGCTAGTAAGTGTAAACCCCAGTAGGTTACTTTGTTGCTCGCCCCAGATATTAGCACATTTCTCAGCTAATGAGCAAAAGTTTGAAATCACCTGTTATTCCTGTCCCTGTCTTATTCTCTTAGGTCTTTTCTCCTAAGCAAAGATGGGAATCCTAACAAGCGTAATGTGCACAACGAGACATCTCTGCACCTTCTCTGCATGGGGCCCCAGATCCTGACCTCAGAGGGGGCACTGCAGCCCCGGATCTCACGGCCATATGAAGACAGGCAGCGGCGGGCGGAATGTCTACAAATCATCCTGGCATGGACCGGAGCAAAGCTAGACCACGGAGAGTACGAGACCGCTGACATCAATGCTACCGACAACAAGAAAAACACCTGTCTGCACTATGCTGCTGCCTCAGGCATGAAGACTTGTGTCGAGGTGAGATTCCAAGATCCCTTTGGATATTTTTCACTGCAGGCTAATGTGAAATATTCTCAAGTATGACATTTTAGGTATAGATCAAAGTCTCCATAGATTGAAACTGAGGAGTTTCACTTGGATAGGGAGCAATTTGAGTGGAAGGAAGATAAAAGGGCCCAGAGTAACCCTGATGTTGGCAGCAGTTATTTAGTATCTGCCCCCTTGAACTATGAATGTTTGTAGAATAGTGGCTGGTGTGTGACTTTTTTGTTAGATACAGCCACAACCCTGAGTAAAGGACAATAATTTGCATGATGATCACATCCATTATGTTCCATTTGATCAAACCACTCCCTTGTGAGTTTTGGAAAGATGCCTTGCAACACAAAACACTTTTATTAATCCTTGGGGCAGGGTGCATCACATACAAAAGTCCCATAGATGAATGATCACTGCGTATTTCTGAATATCTGCCTTTGTAAAGACCTGTGTTTAATTTTGAAAAGGATTTTATGTACAACCTAGCTGTGTAATCTCCATGATGAAGGATTTATTGTACGTAAGATAAACAACCACAGTTATCAGATGGATTCAACCATGGTGTCACAACTAACTGTAGATAATCAAATTGCAATGCATTTTAGCATCCATTTCTATGATTTTTATTTCCCCCCAAAAATGCAATTTACACCACATGCAAAGCCAAACATCAAAGTTAGGATGCAGGCAGGTCTGTTGTGATAGAAAGATAGAAACCCTACACAGGACTGCATTTGCTGCAGAAATGTAGCAAATAGCAAAGTGGAAAAGAATGAACGGAAGAAATGGTGGGAAGCTGAAATTACATATTCATACTTGAGAGAACAATTCATTCAATTTTCTTTAAGTGGTTCAGTCATTGTGAAAAGCACTTATTTAAATTTTTGTACTCAGATGTACCACAGTAACAGTCAAAAGGAGACGTTTTCTCTGCTGCTACTTTTCAGAAATGCTGCAGCTCTAAAAGGGAAAATTTATGTTAAGATGTACAAGTGCAATCTACTTGTGGGTTTTAAAACTAAAAAATTATAAGCGACAGTCACAGTAAATATAAAAATAAATCCGACTAGCATGTCTGCCATAATTACATGGTCTTTAATATTACATACTATCACAGGGTTAGTGGTGCTCTGGTTACTGGTGTAACTACACTGTTTTTGTGATTTTAAGATGTTTCAAAATACATCTATAAATTAAAGTTGCAACAATTAGGTAATTAATCAGTCAGGCAACTATCGAGTCATTTTTTAAAGAAAAATATCAAAATTCTCTGACTTCAGCTTCTCAAATAGTGAATATTTTCTTGTTTCTTTAGTCCTCTTTGACAGCAAACAGAATATCTTTGAGTCGTGGACCTTGGGAAACAGTGATCAACATTTTTCACTATTTTATGGACCAAACAACTAATTGATTAAGTGAGAAAATGATCAACAGATTAATCAATAAACTCATGAGGTTTATTAAATGTCCCTGTGTAGAGTGTGCACTTCATTATTCAAAGGCAAATTTTCCTCTTGTTTTCAATTGCTCAGTTCCTGGTGCAGAGAGAAGCGGACCTGTTTGCGGAGAACGAAAACCGCGAGACTCCATGTGACTGTGCAGAGAAGCAGCACCACAAGGAGTTGGCTCTGTGCCTGGAGTCGCAGATGGTCTTCTCTCTTGCCCCTGAGGCAGAGGGTATAGAGGCAGAGTACGCAGCCCTCGACCGAAGAGAGGTACAGAATAACATACCAAGAGGCAGAGGGTGTACAGCTCTCAGTCTGTCACTCTCAACTGGTGTCACTTACAACATTACCAACACCAAACCTCTATATAGTTCCTAAAGAGAAACTGTTGAAAAACCTGAATGAATGAAGCCTTTGGCATTTTTTGTCATTGTTATTGTTGAATCAAATAAAACTTTGAATTAAGCTCTCCTAGATACTTTAACATAGCAAAACCTGTGTTGTAAATAACTCTTACTTTGTCAGTATTGTAATATTGCTACCAAATAAGACCTACAATTAAAGTGTCATTTTCCCACAGAGCAGCGTTTTAATGATAAACCTCACACTTTAGAATTCTTAAGTAATGAATAGAAGAGACATATCTTGTAAGAACTGAACTTTTTTCAGTCATTCAGAGTTTGTAGGACTGTAGTTTTCTCTTGGAATGAGACACAATTTGTCTTTAGCCTGGTGTTTAAAATTTTCCTGGAATTCTGCTGGCCAGGCCCCCACATCACATTGCAGATGCTTTGGTTAGACACAAACAAACATACAAAGTAGTCACACAAAATAGTCTGTCATAAGGCATGTGACTCCTATCATCATCAGTGTGTTAGCTCATTGGCCTGACTTAGTCATGCGTCAGCAATCGTCTGTATTTGTTTTTAATACTTTTATTCTCTTCCTCCCCTTTGTACCATCTTTCTTTCTACTCCCACCCTAATCCCCCCCCCCCTTTTCCCCTCATCTCACCTCTGTCGCTCCCTCTACTCTTTCATTTTTTTTCTCTTTTTTATTCCTTACCTTTCTTGATTCTCTCCTCTCTTATTCTCCTCTTGTCATTATCCTCCTTTCCTCCACTCTTGTCTCTGTCCTTTCCTCTCCTTGGCCCCCCCCTCTAGCTGTATGAGGGCTTGCGGCCTCAGGATCTTCGGAGGTTGAAGGACATGCTGATAGTGGAGACAGCTGACATGCTGCAGGCCCCTCTCTTCACTGCAGAGGCGCTGCTACGTGCCCATGGTACTATTAAACTCACAAACACATAATCACACACATTCAGAGTAGTTGCTTGTCCTTAAAATGGCTGGCATTGGCAACATCCTGGTGATCCAGTGGTTTAAACAGATACTATAAATCCACAACATCCCAGGTTTGATTGTGGACCATTGTTGCGTGACACTACTTTTTGTGTTTCTCTGTTTCCTTTGTGTATCTGCACAGCCACTATCCAGTAAAGTCAAAAAGAAAGGAAATAGGCAGTGTATATTAAATCAAGGCCATGCACAAATATTGCCTTTTAAACAGAGATATGCTTACAAAAATCTTAAAATGTTTTTTACTTTGTAGCCCTAGTTGTTTCCGCAAAGAGCATACCATCATTAAACAAACCCCATTTCACTGTTTACTTGTAGGAAGAAAACATTTATTGTTAAACTGTCTTATATTTTGTTTGTATTGGGATTTGAGAGGCCATATCTCCTATAAACTTCATGCTACACTCCGGTGATTTTCTTGCAGTCAAAGAGGCGAGTTGTGGACAGCCTTTGTTATCTGAAAGAATTTCATTTGTATTGCTCTCAGTGGAGAGTGTCGTCATCACATGCTTTAAATGCTATTTTAGTGGGCTTGGCCTTTCCACCAAATATGTGAGGAAATACTTGTATTTCCTCACATATTTGGTCAAGCTTCAAGGTAGGTATAACTCAGCATTTGCAGTGATTATTTTTCTGTAGAGGATTATGATAAACTGCTTCAAGTCTCCATCTGCAAAATTTCTTCTATATACTCCGGTTCATAAAAGTGTCCTCTTGTCTTCTGCTTTCTCTTGAATTAACTGCTGTAACTCTGACCTAAACAGCTGATCTACAGCTTGTGCGTAAAAAATACTGAAGTACAATGGTTGAGAAAAGCTAAAGTGAAGGGCTGACTAATGAAAAGATAAAGCAGTGAAAATATTCTAAATATAGTGTACATTAAGGCTTTTAGGCTTTCGTACGTGGCAAAAATTTTCTTTCTTTTTTTTGCTGACCCCGTCTAAAGCTGTACAATACTGAGCTTCCATGCTGGAACTCCTGACACCGTGCTGATCGCCATCTACTGTAGACAGTGCATTTGCTGTTGATAAGTACCTCATACAACCCGACTTTAAATAATTCAACTATCCCTTTAATGCCTGCCACAGGGTCAGATTATCTTTGAAATCAGATGAAATTATTTTAGCATGCAGACTGGAAGAGTATGTGTTTACATTTTCACAGGCAAAGTTACAGTGAGTAGTATGTTTTTCAGTTAAGAAGAAGCATGAGAAGATTTTTCTTTAGATTACTGTATTTTTGGCATTATATTTTGTGATTATTCGGGTGGAAACACTACTGCTTTTGTCCAAAGCTGCTTTCAAATCAACACAAAGTTCCTTATAACCTCTTTAGGTTATGTCATTCACCTTACTAAATCTGTTGGTGTGTGAAATGATGGTAGCTATGAATTAAAAACCAATTTGCAAGCTTTATTAAGGGTGTAATACATCCACATTCACAAATAAACTTTATGTACACATCCACACAGTTCAGTGCATATGAAATACAGCACTTATGATCGTCCAGTTAACTTCAAGTCATGACAGCGATCTTGCACGTGCACATCAAAGAGACATATGTTGCCATTAGACTAAATCAGTGAAAGCCTTTTAACTCGAGGAAAGTGAAGGAAATTCATTTTGCCACATTCTTCATGCCCACAGACATCAGTCACTTGCCCTGAATGACTCCACTGATGCTCTTATAACTCATGCTTGGCCAAGTGTCACAGTTTGGATTTGATTTGCAGCCTTAAGACATGAATTTTCAAACTAGCTTCACTTAATCCACTAAGACACTGTAGCACGTATGGTGAACTTCATACATGATACCATTGAATTTGAAGCATTTTAAAACTATTACCCATCTTAATATAAAACGTGGCTTAGATAATTTTAGTGGAGGACTTCAAAAAATGTGTCACAGTTTGTGGTTGATTTTCAGGCTTTAAATACCCCATTGACTAATTCATTGGTCTGAGTGCCTGGCTGTTGAGCTGTGTGTGCTACATATTAGACATACTTTTGGGAGCTTAGAGGGGAGAGAATGACCCCAGATTTTTGCTATATTTATTCACCTCTATCATGGGAATGCTGTCTCTCTAGTTAAGTGGGATGGACCATTTCAGGATTTTAGTTAATTTCCTGGTGAGAAGGGTTTTTGGATTTATGTATCATTAATTTCTTGTGAAAACTTTAACACATTTCCAAACTTTTATATTTCCATATTTAGTCTTGTCTTATCGTCACAATTCTTGGTGCTTTCCTGTCAAGCTGCCAGCCTGTCAATCTGCCTGTGCGTCTGACAATTTGTGTTTCCCGGCTAATTTTTGATATTTAAGACTAAATGTGAAGACTTTTAATTTCAGACTGCCTTTAATGGCCAAAAGCATGAAGATAGGGTCATATTCATTGATGAGTTTTAATTGAATGGAGATGGGGGAAATTGTTGCAATATTCATTATCTAAACGAGGCCATTTAGAGTCTGAGGCATTTGATTGGTGGTGAAACGTGTCTCGAGGCTGATAATGGCCTAATTGCACAGTTGACCGGGTCATGTTCCTTATTTTAGGAGGGGATTTTTTCGTCAGAGAAAAATTTGGACTCAGGCAAAGTCCACAAGTCATTCAATATTTATACTGAAAAGCTCTCAACCCTGTTCCTGTACTAATGTGAGATTGAACAGCTATTCTAAAACAGAAAACCAGATGGCAGCAGGTCTATGTTGTTAGCTTTTTGAAAGGCTTAGGTGGTGGCGTTGCCACAGAAGTGGGATTTGTGTGGGCTTTGGAGGATTCAGCAATGTGCTTACCGATTCTTACAAATATAAGACGGGATCGACAGAAAAAAAAACATTTTTATTTGAAATCATTTTGTGTGGATGAAATGAGATTTTAGTTGAGAATGAGTCTTATTTTATCAGCCTGAATAGGATTTCTTTCCCATGTTGTCTTTGGTGTTTATCCATGCCTGTTTAGGGCCTGCATTCATGAAGATTTATGAAATATGATCACAAAATACAACATGGTTTTGGCTTTTATGATCATATGATCAACTCTGTGATTCTAGATAGAAGCACTGTTAGAAGCTTTATGTAACTGCGCCTGGTCTGTTAGCTTATCACATGGTTTTTAATGATTGTGGTAAAACTAAAATATGTTAGGATCTTTTGTTTCTTTAAAAGGCCAGCCCAGTCAGCCATTCAAACTTAATGTCCCAGGTTTTATGAGAATTGGCTTTTTACTACATTGTACGCTTCTCCTACAGTAATTATTTCCCTTTTCCTGTCTCATCTTAATTTTATTTTTTGACAGTCATCCAAACTCTTTCATCATACTTCATGTGTTCTTAACAAAATTATCAGGTTTCTCATTTACTTCCATTATTCGTCTTTTTTGGTTTTATGCGTTAGCATTTCTTCCTCTTAAAGTATGTCTCTACTTTTTCTGGCACCAGATTGGGACAGAGAGAAGCTCTTAGAGGCCTGGATGACCAATGCGGAGGAATGCTGCCAACGCTCAGGGGTACAGATGCCCAACCCACCTCCAAGTGGCTACAACGCCTGGGACACTTTGCCCTCGCCCCGGACGCCACGCACCACCCGATCCTCCATCACCTCTCCAGACCAAATCAGCCTCATACCTGCCGACGAGGAGTCTTCTCTGGTGAGAGATGTCTTTGGGTTCCCTTTCACTGACGTTGGCTAAATTAATAGAAGAAGAGGATGAGGGAAAAAACTGAGAGTCACTTTTTACCAGTAAAATTGGTGCTAAGCTCCCCAGTTGACACTGAACTGGTAGTGCAAGTTAGACCGAAAAGAAGCTAGACATTTGGCTCCAAACTTCTGTTTAGATGTCATAAATTTTAGGTTAAAAAGTTGGAAGAAAACTTTAAATGGCGGCTGCAGAGATGGTAGATGAGAACATCATTTTAGTGAAGTCGGTCATATAACAGTACTTATCAGTGGAGGGCCATCAGATGAAATTAAACCACAGGATGAGTTGCCTCAGGGAGCTGCATGTTTTCCTGGCCAAGAAGCTGCTGCTACAGCAGCAAAGGATAAAGCTAGCACAGAAGCACACAGACTAATAGTAACTGGCAGCGTAACCATAAAAACTGTACACCGATGTTTATTTAAATCAAGTCCCTACGGTGCCACGCATTTCCTGAAGTGTTTCTGCTGAATTCTTTAAATTTTCACTGCCACACCTGTCTTTCTGCATAATGTTGCATTATTTCCCAGCATCATATTGCGAGCAAGCATTAGTATTCATGCCAGCGGCCTGCCCCACAAACATAAACACAAACAGGACTTCCTCTACTCCTGGGAGGGCAAGTGGTTTGTTAATTTTGGTGTCGGCAAGCTCTGAACATGAGACAATATTAAAATACTTATGAAGAAAATAAAGATGCTTATAGTGTATAAAATTCAACTGTCCATAGGCCAATGAGTGAAACAGGTATAACATCCTACAGTGACCTTTTGCTTCTGTGTCAGACATGAAGGAATTGGTAATCAAACTACAGAGACCTCGAGATTTGTTTGTTCGGTGTTGAAATGTCAGGCTCATCATGCTGCTCCCCTGATGGGATGCTGAATTTACAGGGCATAGGGTTACTGGCAAAGTAACTTTTATGCAAGGCTGCATACACAAGGCACACAGTAGCTATATGCTCTTGTTTTCACTCTGCAGCTAACGTAAACAGGTAACAAGTAGGGCTGGGCAATATATTGATTGTTTATAGATAATTGTACATTGATAATAATTGAATATTGATAATGTTCCTATGTATTAGATTTTAAGACCTCCAAGCTACTAAAAACGAATCAGTTTTCAGTTCATTGCACCGGGTGACATGTTCCTTTATACAATTAGGGCTGGGCAATTAATATTGTACCAGTATCTGATACAAGACTAGATATTGTCTTTAGAGTTTGGATATTGTTGTATCATGATATGGTGTAAATGTTGTCTTTTCCTAATTGTAAGGGCTGCATTACAGTAAAGTGACATTTCTCAACTTATCAGACTTATCTGTTCTAGCTGCTCTGTTATTTGCCTTTACCCACTTACGTCATTATATCCACATGACTGATAATTATTTATCAAATACCTCATTGTGTTAATATGTTGGGAGAGCACCATAGTCATCCCTACACTATTGTCACAATATCTATATCAAGGTATTTGGTCAAAAAATTGTGATATTTGATTTTGTCCATATTGCCCACTCCAAGTATCAAGTATTGTCTGCAAAGTAAAATTTGAGCACCTTGTAAATTACTTTAATCTGTTAAGATAAAAACAAATATTTTGTTACTTAAAACTAGGGGTGGGAATCACCGGAGGCCCCACGATACGATAGTATTTGCAATATTCAAGTCACAATATGATATTATTGTGATTTTTAAACATTTTGCGATATGCTGAGTATTGCAATAAGATATATTGTAATTGTGTCTCCAAAGTAAAATTTCGTCAGCTTTGTTTTATCTAAAAAGATGTTTAATAAGAGGTAACAATAAGAAGTTTTCAGCCTGTTTATCTCACTTTGGTCATTTTTATTGCAGCAAAATGGGGCTGTCAACCAGATAGACTGACTGAAATTGTCATAAAAACCTACCAATCTTGCTGACTTCACCAGAAAAAACATTGATTATTATTATTCTGCTACCAAAACGTTTATTTTTTTAATTTCATATTTGCAATATTAATAATTCATATAATAAAAGATAAATACTTTGTGTCTGTATATTAAATATATACATTTGACTGTGCTGTCAAATCCTCATGGAAGGTGTGTTTTTCCACAGATGTTCTTACAGCGTCTGCACATCTACAGGATCATTATGGAGCTTTATTGCCCCCTTACTGCAAGAGGGTCAGCACACCCCCTGCTTAATTGCCCTCCTATTATCCTGACCTTGTCTGGGATTTCCTGATAATTATCAAACATGCTTGACATTTTCCTCAGCAGTCTTCTTTGTGAACAGTTGTCAAGATGGAAATTACCATGGTAATGTGATATGTCCTTTATGCTGTTGGCAGTTGGACCTCTCACTACAGAAACCTGCCAATGAAGGTATCAAGTGTGTTTGATAACAATCAGGGTGTCCAAGAGGAGGTCAGGTGCGTAAAAAGGCAAAGTTGGCTGCTGTGTCTACTAATTAGTGTTAAGGATATGTGTTAACTTAAAAAATCCAGTTAATTAGGACTGCAACTATTTTCATTATCGATTAATCTGTCTATCATTTTCTCAATTAATGGATTAGTTGTTTACCCCATAAAACGTCAGAAAACGTAAAAAATGTTGATCAGTGTTTCCCAAAGCCCAAGGCAACATCCTCACATGTCTTGTTTTGTCCACAACCCAAGATATTCATTTTACGGTCAGAGGACCAAAGAAACCAGAATCTGTCACATTTGAGAAGTTGGAAAGAGAGAATTTGGACATTTTTTCTTAAAAAAAAAAAGACTCAAATGATTAATCTGTTGTAAAAATTGTTGGCAGTTAATGTAATAGGTGACAGCTAACAATTGGCAATAGATTATATAGTCAGTATAACAACTGACAACTAATTAATTAATCAACAAATCATTGCAACTCTACAATTAATTATCAATTTATTTCCTTATTCAGTATGGAAAACAATCTTAAAGCTTTTGGACATGCTAAATGCGAGCAAAAGATATTCTGCTGCATATATCAGCTCTTGTTGTGACACTTGTACACAGTGTTGTGTTTAAGTAAATACTGTGAAATTGTATTGTACACTTAAGCTGGGATGTCACTTTGAGCATAAAATGGCACTTCATTGGCTATTACATATATGTGAGAATTTATGTACACAGTGATGGAAAGCTGATCCTTTCGGTAAATCCCTTCCACACAAGTTATGCAATATTGGTGATGAGGGACTTTTAAGCTCTTGAAATGACATTGTTACCTGTGGGAAAAATCCAGCGGCGTTTGCCAGTTTCTGAAAAGTTTAGTGTTAGAAGTCATAACGTCTTTGCATGAATGATGATTTGTCCTTGGGTGGATATTTCAATCCAGAGTGTTTCGGTATGTGAACTTAACTGTTCATACACCATAATGGAAGCTGACACAGGCTTGATTTATCAATTACGTTCTGAGAAATTATAGGTTGCGTTTGTCTGACAGTATCTTTTGTTGTGGCTCTGAAAAGGCGTGCCTTGAACTGCACTGTGCCAATCGACCCACTCTACTCAAGGGCCCATTTAAAGGTTACAGTTGATTATATCACATTCTGCTCTTTCACAAATCAATACTTACATTGTTGAAGTACACTGCCTCCTCTGTGTCTTTTGTTAGGGTCAGTCTTTCACTGTAACAAGGCCTGTGTGTGTGAGTGTGTGTTTGTCCCTGTGTGTTTCTGTTTGTGTGTCAAGTTTCTGTGGATGTGAGAAAATACATGTGATGACAAAACAGTAATCCACATGCTAATGAGAAGTCATCATCTCGGCCTGTGCTGGCCTCTGACACTGTGTTTTTTCATTGATCAACTACCATTGTGCATAGTTTACACACATTGACATATCGACTTATTAGGCATAGTTATTCTAGCTTAGTCATCCCATTAAATATTTAAAATTATGCCACCTATCAGCATATTTTGAAATGCAAATTTCAAAAGGCTGTGTGTTTTCATTCAAAGGATGATGTAATAATACATGCATTGTATTTGAGTGCCTTTAGAAACAGAGTTTTAAGAATTAGAAATCAGGATATTTTGTTATATGACATGCCCTATATGTATATCTAGACTGACTTGAAACTATTTTTGCTGTGGCGGTAAGACAGATGGTATCTCTTTTCTTTTGTATCACAGTGTGGTATCTGCATGTCTTCCATCTCCGTCTTTGAGGAACCTGTTGACATGTCCTGTGGCCATGAGTTCTGCAGAGGATGTTGGGAAGGGTAAGTTGTGTTTTGGTTTGGCTTGTGGACTGTGCAGATTGGCTCAGGGTGTAGCTAATTTCCTTATGCTGCATTCTCATGGATTCAGACAGGCGGTAAACAGAAAACTGATATCATTTTAGTGGACAAGAGCAGGACGCTAAAATCGGACGAGGATGGCTGGTAACAGTAGATGGACAGCATTGCCGCCCGAAGTTAAAATGTTTTGCTGTCCTCTGTGATGGACTGTACAGCTGGTTAAGATAAGGTAAGATGAGATGAGATAGGATAAACCTTATTGAAATTTACATGTTACAGCAGCTGAAAAAGTACATGAAGAAAAGATCAAGTAAACATAGAGTAAAAATATAAAAATATAGATTTTATATTATAAGAACTATGCACACAGACTGTGTACACTATGTACACCTTTCATTTGTATATAGATATGTAGAAAAATGTAGCTATGGCAATATATGGACATAATATTGTGGATAATGATATTAATTATCACATGTTGTAAATTAAATACACACATGGTGTGTAACATTGTATTAAGAGAAAAATTAAAAATAATCTTGCCCTGTGAATGGATAAGCGCACAAAAGATATAATATGTAGTATATAATATTATTAATAATATTATGTGTAATTTGTAGCAATAGAGTAATAGAATGTTTATAAATATTAGTAAATGCGTTATACAACCGAGATAGAGTGTAATAGTGCAAATAGCTGATTGTTGTGCATAATGAGTTATGTGACAAACACATAAACAATGCTACATTGTGTCATGGTGTTGTTTAACAGTCTGACAGCTGTTGAGATGAAGGACCTGTGGAGCTAAGAGATATACAGTTATGTAAGTCCCTCACACAAGGAGAAAACAGGGCTGATCTGGATGATTTAATTATTTATCTCATCTGTCTAATAACTTTTTTGTTGTTGTTGTCTCATTTTCAGAGGAACATAAATAAAGAATACACCAAGAGCAGCACTTCTTTCACTATCAATGTTGGAAATGAATAAGTGACCTTACGTTTTGGAGGGAATTTGCAATAGAATATTAAGAGGCGCTACATTCTGTATGCATCAATAGAATAATTCCACAGCATAAGAAACACAAAAACAAAAATATTTTTTATTTAAGATATCTTAATCCATTCTTTGTAAATAATACAACATCACCACTGCCATTCTGTCAGGCTGTGTTCGTCTGGCACTTACCATCTGCCTGAATCCATGTGAATGCAGCATTACACTGATCTTCTTCAGTGATTTTCTGTATATCTCATCACTATCTGCAATGTCTCTGTGCTTTCACAGGTTTCTAAATCTAAAGATACAAGAGGGTGAAGCCCACAATATCTTCTGCCCGGCCTTTGACTGCTACCAGCTAGTGCCTGTGGAAGTCATTGAGAGTGTGGTGTCTAGAGAGATGGACAAGCGCTACCTCCAGTTTGACATCAAGGTATCAAGATGAAAAAAAATAAGGATGTGCACTAAACAGATTAATTTGAACTGTCTACAAGTCATATTGCAATGATATTGCTACCTTCAGATATAAACATGAGTCCTGCAGTTCAATTTCAATGTCGAGTAAAGACTTCACTGAATATAAATGTCAGTTAGCTAACATGGAAGGCCACAAAGGGAGCAAACATTAATGAGAGTAGAGAGGTTTTCTTGGACTTGAAAGGTAAGCTGTATAGTTTAGGTGAACTGAATAAATCAGAAATGAAGTGGTCTTTACTTGAAAGCAGCTTTTTTCCTGTGTCCTAATTGACAGATCCCATTACCAATCAGCCAAGAATGACCTCAGTTTGGTTTGAACATAAGTACCTTTTCCTCACTTATATTTTGTCTTAATTGAAATGTCTAAGAAACACAAATCTTAAATAAATGACCACCTGCTTTGTTTGAGTTATCGTAAAACATAAACATCTTCTGATTTAAGTGGCACAGTTGCTGACAACATATTCAGGCTGATTTCTTTTCATTTTTGGGTCAAGATTGAATTGTGCACAAAACAGGGTGGCACTTAGGACCTGATATAGTTGATTGAAATCAAGATCTTTTTTTAGATTTTAAAGTCACTTGTATGTGCACCTGTCCAGCCTTTAAACAGTAAAGTAACACCAAAAAGGATTGTTTTGCTTTTGTTTCACTGACCTCCTCTGGCAGAAACCCACAAACCTGCAACAGATAATGTTGTGGTAGAAGTAAATGTGAAAAAGCCACCCTTACTAAAATACCCCAGTTCAACAATAGACTGTTGAATTACAGACTGATTTTAATCCTCTTTGTTTGTTCTGTTGACAGGCATTTGTGGAGAACAATCCAGCAATCCGCTGGTGTCCTGAAGCAGGGTGTGAAAGGGCGGTGAGACTGAACACCCAGGGCCCTGGGACTTCCTCTTCAGACCCCCTCAGCTTTCCCCTCCTTCGGGCCCCTGCTGTAGATTGTGGCAAAGGCCACCTCTTTTGCTGGTCAGTACTCAGTACCATACTGTATGTATGTAATTTTGTGTATTATAGTTTAAATTTTGATACATTTTGAAATACTCCAATTGCACTAAAAGCAAAGATTGTGCTTTGATCAGTTTGATTAGAAGTCAGATAGGCTGTTAATTACAGTTTATTTATTGTAGATATGTCTTGTGTCTTCCAGAAAAGCATCAGAAACATTCTAAGTGTGTTTGTCTATATCTGAAGTTCCCAGGTGCTCTAACACTGTGAAACAGAAAAGAGGTTGAAATCACCAAGACTCACCTGAGAGTTTGGTTTCCAGTCAAACCCAGTAACAAGGAAAAAGGGACCATTTACAGTGAGCCCACCAACAATCTAATGGCCTCTCCAACAGAGAGCTCTGAAGCTCTGTGCAAACCATCTCTGCAAAATACCGCACTCAATCGATTATTTGTAATGATAGAGTGGCTAGATGGAAGCCACTCATAAAACGTGTATGACAGCCCACCAGGAGTTTTCCAAAAAGCAATTTGAGAAATCTGAGTATGAGCGCTAAAGTCCTCCTGTGTCAGGTGTGCATATTTGGTAAAATATTAACCATTTTGTCGTGATGGAATATGTATGCAGATTGGTACAAAAAAAATATTCAACCTAAGTCTTTTACAAAAAAATGTGGAAAATATTAATGGGTGTGATTTTTTTTTTTTTTTTTTAATACTGTATGTGCCCATATGCACATGGAGAAAATGCTCGGTTCCAGCACCTGTGCTGTGTGTATGTGCTAGTTTGAATGGGTATCCATTCATTATCTCTGTGAGGTGTAAGCCCGGGTGATACTGGAATTCTGGGGCCAATATCGATCTTAGGCAGTAAAAAAATCTTATCGATATGTCAACTGATAAAAACAATCTGCAATCAAGTGTTATTATAATTCGTTACAGTTACTGAGAAGAAAAAAAACAAACTACATTACATATACTAATCAAAATGTTGGTGATTTCAAAGTGGTTACATTCACATATTCTTTTCAGGTTGCTTGGCGCTCTACTCTAGTACATGTACTTGTGGCTACTGTTATATTTGTGTGTGAGTGTGTGTGTGTTAGTTAGCTTGGCAGCATGCTCAAGGGCAGAAGGGCCCAGATGCTGTGTGGTCCTCCACCTTCTGTCCTCTGTATTCATGCACCCAGAGCCCTGAAGAATGCCCTGGCATCTCCCCCACATCCCATCATGATCTCCACCACACTCCAACCAATACTACACACCTCGATGCACCTCACCTCACTATATGGTTCCTGAAAGTGGCCGTTAGGTTCACTTGTCAGGTTTACTCAAGAGTTCAGCTGACATGACAGTGGAACTGACACATAATGGAACTGGAGGTAACATGGGTCCGACTTTTATAGTTCCTTTGACATGAGCAAGGCATGCAGTTGAAAGGCAGATGTAGCCAATGGATGGTGGTTGACGGTTTTGACAGAGTCTCTGACAGCACTGTGCGATTCGAGTGTTCATAGCCCAGGAACAGTATGGGAGCTTTGAGTAGTTCATTTCAACTGTCATCTGTGCATCACCTTTATCTGTCTGCACATATTCCAGGGAGTGCCAAGGTGAGGCCCACGAGCCCTGTGACTGCGAGACCTGGAAGTTGTGGCTGCAGAAAGTCAGTGAGATGAAACCTGAGGAATGTGAGTATTGACATTAATTTACTTATTTTAGTTTTTTTTGTTTGTTTGTTTGTTTGTTTACTTCAGATGTGTAGCTTCAGCTGAATTTACAAACAGTACAGATTTCTGCAGTTCATGCTGTTTTTACCAACTTAATGTTGCACAGTCTGTGCATTTTTATTTCATCTGTTCTAACTATTTTGATAGTTGATTAATCATTTTTAATCATTTTTAAGAAAAAATGTCCAAATTCTCTCATTTCATCTTTTCAAATGTGAATATTTTCTAGTTTCTTTACTCCTCTATGACAGTAAACGGAATATCTTTGGATTGTGGACAAAATAAGACATTTTGGCTTTGATCAACATTTTTCATCATTTTCTGATATTTTATGGGCCAGACAACAAATTAATTAATTGAGAAAATGATCAACAGATTAATCGATAATAAAAAGAATTGTTAGTTGCAGCCCTAGACCTGTCATCCCCTTTCTTGCCAAGACTTTTTTGGGTTGCAGTCAAGTGATTGATGTGGAGCTAAATTGCCTGGAAGTCAACCACAGTAATTACAAACAGTTTAGCGCTAAGACAATTAAAATCCACCATGTTGATGATAAATTATTAATTAAAATGAACAACCCACTCATTGAAAGTATGCAATGTTTAGAGGCAGTAATTGGACTGTGGGCAATCTAATAGATGATTTAGGATGGCCCAAGTCGCTCCAAAGTGCCACTTCAGTGATGTGACAGTCGAAAGATAAAAGCAATTATTTTGTTGGAGAACTGTCTACCCTTTCGATTTCCCCAGATTCTGTTTTATCTTGGCATTTCAAACGGCACATCAGAGGTGCTTTGATAATAGCCATATTATGTCTGTGTTGTGTGTGTGTGTGTGTGTGTGTGTGTGTGTGTGTGTGGGGGGGTGGGGTGGATGGGTGCATGAGCATCTTGGGAGATGTTAGCAAAATATATAAGCAATACACATTAGTCAGGCAGGACAATTTCCCACTCAGTGCAGCAGTCTGTTTAGACGTTAATAGCCATTCTCATTCTGTCTCATTATGCCTTTATTTGTTCTGTTTACCTCCCCCTCCTCCAATTGAAGTGGCTGGTGTGAGTGAAGCTTACGAGGATGCAGCCAACTGCTTATGGTTGCTCTCTAACTCCAAACCCTGCGCCAATTGCAAGTCGCCAATACAGAAAAACGAGGGTTGCAACCACATGCAGTGTGCTAAGGTAAGTCAGGCTGGGAGGTGTTGCACACCTGTCTTACTAACATGTTATGTAATGAGGTGACTATTTAATCTCAGATACTATTCTGGCCAATATGTTTCCAGTTAATGATGAGTAGATTGTTTTCTGATCGGGAAAGAATATATTTGTTAACTGGCAATTGTCATGCAGCAGGGGTGTCTAACCCTAACCCTAACTCTGGCCTACACATCATATCCTGCAGATTTAAAGGTGCGACAAGAAGTTCTGGAACAAAAATAGTTGAGTGTTGAGTCTTGTTCCCAGGTTGTCAAATACCAAGGCTTTGGTGTTGGTGACTCACCACCAACCCAAAAAAAAAAAAAAGATCCCTGCAAAATCACACCACAATTGTATTGGATGAAATCTATTGATGTTTACATTTTAATAAAAAAAAAAAATAAATAATAAAAGTTTGAATTGGAAGATATCTGGGCAGAATTACAGGCACATTTCACCCTTTTGCCTTGGTGATTGGTTCATAGTTTGCTTAGAGCTCATCACATGGATATTGATCAGTAAAATGTGCAAAATTATATTTAGAAACTGTAAGGATCTTAAGAAAGTGTTTTATTAAAAGTGCAAAATGCAGTTTTTGACATCTCATAAAATAACTGGGCACACTGTGTAATTACTCAGTATTTTCAATACAGCCAAGGCAGGACTGGGAAGTGCCACTACTTTTGGACACGATGTGAATAAATTTTGTGCAGACACCAGAGTCGCTTAAAAATATGCCCACATTTTTTAATATATTGCTATAATTATTTTTATTTATTATTATTTGTTACTGGGAGGTAGGGGTGAATGATATCAGATTACGATTAATTTGACAGATATTGTGATTGCGATATGGGTCACAGTTTAGTGGAAATTAGAATTTTTACATTCAGTTTTCACTGAAAAACATAAAAATGATGGCATGAGTTTTGTTTGGGTCTGTACCAAGCAAGCATATTACCTTACACCCAGAAAATATCATTTGTAGGCTGGGACATCTCTGTAGCACCACAATGCTTCATTTATAATGGCATGTTGTAACACAATTACCTTTATCAAAAAAACTGCAGCTCCTGCGATTTGCAATTTAGATAATATTTTGATTAATTGTTCAGCCCTAGCGGGAGGGTGGAAAGTTGTGTGTGTGTGTTTGTGAACATCTAAGAATAGTTTGCATGACTGACATCCTGCAATGCTACGATTGACAAGTATTTGTTGGCTATGTACTGTCCTCAGTGTGAGCAGAACGTTGGATGGAAAATAACTTTTGTGTAATTACAGACACCGTCAACGTACTTAAGAAAAATAACATTATAAAGCATAGAATGTGCATTGATCACTGTCTAAAAGGCGACACTTTGGTTCTTGTCAAGATATTCATCGTCCTCATTGGGTGGCGTCTAATGGTTCTGGTGACCCCCCTGAATTTTCCTCCTGCCTTCAACCTAACTAAGGTTTCCTGAGGCTTGAACAGAGGCTTTAAGCATCACTAGGGAAGTTGGTTTAACTTGAAAAGGGAAGTTGGAAAGCTCAAGAACAGCGCATGTATCATTTTAGAAGCAGCACACAGATGGTTGTTTTGACTTGCTAACAAACTCAATGAAAAGTTGCTTCTTTTAAACTTCAGAATCCTTATGGAAACAAAGGATCTAAAATAGTGGCTAATTAAATATTTTCCTGTAGGACAGCTTCTGTTGTGTTGTAGCACTATTTTGGATTCTTGTGATGATTCGCCTTATTTAACTTCCAAATATCTCACAACACCCTTGATGAATTTGCTCTTGGTTATGCAGTTTTGGGCAATTCTTCCTCGCTCATTACTCAAGATTTTCCAGTGGCTGTGTGTTATTTTTACAACAGTCTGTCAGGGCATACTTTACACCTTAGACCCATCTGATTTTTGCGAATTAAATAATAGACTAGAAACATTTGTAGTGTTGAATTGCCGATAACATTATTCTCGAGACTTGAGTGAGTGAGAAGTGCTCTTGTTCTGATGAAAGTAACTGTAGCAGTTGTTGTGTAACATTATTGTGAAGGTCAGCATGTGTCTAATCACATTCAAGCTGCTATCAGCCAAGTTTTGTTATCATTATAAAAGAAGTGGCGGCTTATGATACTGTCATGCTCACAAACAATCCATCAAACAGCCAATAAGTGCTGCAGTTAGTCAGCGGCTTCTGTCTTATTAAGATGGACAGGAGAGAGTAATACAGAGGTGATTGAGACAGTCAGTGGTGGAGGGAGAGTGTGAGACTGATAATCTCATAGAGTCGTGCTGTCTGACAGTGTCTCTGTTGCTACTACTGTCGCTGGAGGGCAGACTATGAAAAGAGCACAGTGCAGTCACACAAGCAGGCTCCTTTTGTCTCTGTGACAGCACTCTCGCTGTCTCCATCCTGGTTAAAGAGGCCGACTAGAGATGGAGATTAGTTTGGGAGGAATGGATCAGCTTTTGCAAGCTGAGAGGCCACAGAGGGCTCAGCCTCTTGGCCTGTTATTACCTGGTAAGAAATGGCTTTACCCCTGTTGCTTGGAAACACAGGACTCAGTGTTGCCAAGGAACATTTCTTTGTCTTTTCACTGCCATTTCCTTGCCTCCGGTCTGGCTTCACACTTTTTTATCTTAAGTCTCTCCATTTCACACGCTGTCTTTTTGTGTCTCTGTCCTCCCATTCATCCTGCCTCCCACTCTTTCATTTTGTATTGATTTTTCTGAAGTGTCATGTAACCATGGTGTTTTAGAGACAACTGAGGTCCTAGCCTTTAGGGGTTTGCATTGCTCTGGCTAACTTGTCACCCACAGAAGTACTTGCGGCACAGGGAGAGAAATCACTTACACCCAAATAGGCTGCGGATTGGAGTGGCTGTAGAGTTTTGTTGTTCTACAATACCCAATGGGACTTGCTGGTCTCAAATGTTGTCTGAGTGTCTTCTAGAAGCAGCAGGTTACAAGGATTCACCGCTAGGTTCAAACAACTGCTTGTGACTTCTTTTAAACTCTGCCATTTGTAAAAGAAGAAAAAGAGATGGGAAGAAGATTGAGGTAGAGACAGCTCAGAGAAAAGTAAATAGATCTTGAGTCCCAGGTTTAAGGAATCTGAAAGTCATCCTTCACCCTTAATTATATTTCTGTTATGATGTTGAGAGCAGTGAAAAGGATATTCAAATAGATTTTTAATAAGACTTGTTGATCCTTTCAGAGTGTTTTCAGCTTTCATATCCTTACAGGTTCACACTTGACAAGATTGACAATATTATGAGTTACATCACATGAGCTGAGCAAGTCTTTTTACTTGGGAGGGAAATAATTTGGTGAAAATAATAATAAACCAACTGTATGTGTTTGTGCTGAGAGGGGTGATTTTTATCTATCATATCACTTATCATGGCACACAGGGGTGTCACGATTCTCCAAATCCACAACTCAGTTTTTTTTTTGGTCTTAATTTATTTTCAGCTGTGCCATTGTTAGAAAATTGAGTCTTGATTTATAAAGATCAACAGATCATTGATTTTTATGCCTGAACTGTCATTTACCCAGTACCAGCACATTGCCACAGTGACAGAAAAGTGCTTCATGCTAAAAGGGGTAGTTAAGTTACTTAAATCAACCATAATGTGGCTAGATAAGCATATAATAATAGTTTCTTAAAGCCTACGGTGTTCTCCTGCATTCTTCACTCCAGAATTGTGTAAAACACAAATTTAAAAAACTTAAGTTACCTGCTAGATAACCACAGGTGATGGACAATACTGAAAAGTGCAGCAGCAGGTTATCGGTAACACTAAGCTGTGTCGTCTTTGGAGTGTTGTATTTTTTCATTTGGACACATGCCAGATGCCCACAAGTAGGCAAAGTTGGAGAAAAGAAAATACTAGAGTAAATGGCTCATCCTGCCCTTGATTTTGATGAATAAAATTGAAACTTTTTTGATCGATTTTTGATTTGATACTGAAATTGTGTGAAACTTTCTGATGGCAATTCTGAACAGTATGCAGTGATCATAAAATGCGAATTACCCCTCTCTAGTCAGACCAACATTCATATTTGGCCATCCAGTTTTTGATGTGACAGTAAACCAGAGCAGATTTAAGTCTAATATTTCTCCCTCTAGTGTAAGTATGACTTCTGCTGGATCTGTCTGGAGGAGTGGAAAAAGCACAGCTCATCAACAGGAGGTTACTATCGCTGCACCCGCTATGAGGTCATCCAGCAGGTGGAGGAGCAGTCAAAGGAGATGACTGAAGAGGTTGGCACACACACACGCACACATGCACACACACAAACTAGAGTTTGGCATCAACACTGTAGGTGTGTTAAATCATATATATCCAATCTGATCATGCAGTGGGGAGACTTGTCAGTAGTAGCAGTGCACTACCACGGCTCACCTGTCCATCTAATTAGACTAAATAAAACCAAGAAGCGGAGTGGCTCAAGTTGATTAACATCATGTGTTTTAAGCCAGTTAACTGTCAAGCATGTCACCTCATCAAAATGTGATTAAACAGAGTTGAATTGTGGCAGCTGGTAGTGGGGGAGCCCCTTGTTAAGCTCTGCAATTGTACTGACATACAAGAAATAGGCTGGAGCTGTTTTATATTATACTGTATGTTGCTAAATGTTAAGAGTACACCACCGATTTATCATTGCACCCTTATTAACACATTCAAACTCACAATGGACACTTAAAAAAGGTATCCCTGGTTCTGATGTAGCAGAACCAGGGATATAGTCTGTTTTTATTTCACGCATTCTTTTTCTGTGTCGCCTACATTACCAACAATGCAACTTGACCATTGACAGTTTTGGTTGCATTATGTTAGTTGCTGGTGATGTGGTCTTGAACCACAAGCCTCAAGCGGAGATGAGAAGTGAGCTTCAGAAGTCTAGTAGGCTCACTTCTTTCTAACTCCACACCAGCAGATTTTTTTTCATTTTCAAATATTAGTCTTCAGACCCAACTAACGCTGCAGTGCCTTAGTGCTGCTGAAGATCTGGATGTGTAAAATGAGTGGGGTCCCCTTTGAGCACATTTAGAAACAATGAATTACCACAACAGGCAGATTAGGATTTTTATGCAATTAATAAATACAAAAATATATTTTATGATAATAAATAAAAATTTAAAATTGGCTGGAACATCAGCTTGAGCAAAGATCTCTTCAGGTGCAGATAATCAATTTGATATTCAGTCAGCCCGACACACTTTTCACACACTTCGTATTCTTAACTTTCACAGTTAAAGGTCCAGTGTGTAAGAATTATGGGGATTTATTGGCAAAATATGGTAAAAATGGAATATGTTTTTGTTAGTGTAATATAATCCCCTGTAAATAAGAATTGATGTTTCTGTTAGCTTAGAATGAGCCTTTTATATCCACAGAGTCTGTGGGTCCTTTTCCATGCAGTGTTGCATTACCGTGTATTGTAGGTTCTCCTACACACTTTGGAAGGGGAGAGTGATGATGTTTTTGCAATCTGCAAGCTTACCACTAGATGCCTCTAAATCCTACACATTGGTCCTTTAAAGGGGCAAAAACATATAAGATAGTGTAACAAGCCACCAAGATATGCAACTCATTGAAACATTAGTATGCAGTATTGTATTAGTATGTTGATCCAAACATACACACACAGACATATGTGAAAAGCCAAGAGCAGTGCTTGTGTTTGTGTGCTTGTACACTCTTAACAGGATAGCCCTCGAGTCTATGGAGCTCACATAAGTAAGATAGAAAACACACAAATACATATATACACTCACACAGACTTGAGCTTTGTCTAGTCTCCTGACCGGGAAGCCATCCACAATCAATTCCACCTGCCGTCATCAAAGATGAAAAGAAGTTCATTCTCAGCCTTCACTAGCATTTTCTCCCAATCACACGTACTGATTTCACCTGTGGCACTATTCACTTACTCTGACTGCCCTCAACCAGAGGAGCTACACTTTCCTCTGTGAGGGGGAACAACATGCTCAGGAGTTTATTGACTGTGACTGGTGTCTCATCACGGTTTTGCAGGCAGAGAAGAAGCACAAGAGCTTTCAGGAACTCGACCGTTTTATGCACTACTACACACGCTTCAAGAACCATGAGCACAGCTATCAGGTAAGAAACAGGCCTGGATTTGCCTTCCAATGATGTCTGCTTTGCATGGTGCACAAACAACCATTGATGTAACCAGTGGGAACTTGTCATCTAGTGTCAAACTGGCACATGGCCTCATAGGTGGGCATACTCTCTAATGCCTCAACCTTTTTTAACTTAAAGGCATAGTTCAGATTATTTGAAGGAGGGTTGTATGAGGTACTTATCAGTCAGTGTATTACCTACAGTAGATGGAGAGGCAGCAGGAATACCAATGTAAGAAACTAAGCAATGTACTGTTGTGGACAAGGTCAGCAATAAAAGGTATTTTAGCCATTTAAACAAAGGGCCAACTCAATAAATCAATATCAGTTTAAGTGTACACTATATTTAGAATATTTTCACTGCTTTACCTTGCCATCAGACAGCCTCTTCTGACAAAATGCCACAGTTATATATACCAACTATCGCTCTCACCAAACAAACCAGACTTTAAAGGCGAAATCTGGAATTTTACCTCGCAAACAACGAGGTTGCTGGTCTACTGCTGCCTTGATCATTTGGTATGTTTCTGTTATTGTCTGACTTTGGTGAATCTGAACTATCTTTTTAAAACACCGAAGTCACACAATAACATAAACAAACTAACAGGAATACACTAACTATCAATATGTACCTTACACAACTGTCCATCAAATAATCTGAACTATCCCTTTAAGGCCCAGTTCTGATTGTTCACAAATTTCCGAGGACTACCATCCCAAATAAATGAGGAAAAAAACAACACGACAACGAGAAAAATAAACTTTGACCACAGTCAACACACTGCTTTAGGATCAGCATCACTGCCTGCTGTTTATATGAATCCAGATTTAATGTATTCAGGCTCATATTTCCTCACCACTTGCTCTGGAGCTTTTACTGGTGCACTGTCTCTACATCACTGTTTCATTTTAAAAACTGATCCATTTCACATCACTGCCTCATATCGTTAGCCAGCTAAAAGTCGCACAACACCTGTTGGTGTGTCACGATTATCATGGTGATATTCAAACGTAACTGGTCATTGAAATTAAACATTTCAATTTGACTTTTTTTTTTTAAGTTATCTGAATTCTTGAGCACATTTAGATATGAAAATATCTAACTTTGCAAATACCTTTTTTTTTTTTATCTGACCTTTTTTCCGTAACATGATGAAAGTGTGGTATCTCTGTATTCTTTACATCTATAACATTACTGAAGTCTGCTGCTCCCAGCTTTGTTAATTTTTTTTTCCTCATATTCTGCCATTTGATTCATTGTTTGGTCAGGTAATCTTTACAGGACAGTTTTACCCAACAATAAACCTTAACAGCTTCTGTCTTTCTCACAATAGCTGGAGCAGCGCCTGTTAAAAACAGCCAAAGAGAAGATGGAGCAGCTTAGTCGAGCCCTGAGTGGAAGTGAGTGTGCAGTCTGCCATAGCGGTGTCAATCTTTATTACACACTCAGACACATCTTAATCTAGTCCTCTGATATTGAGCTTTTGGAAGTAGGCAGGAGGGAGGAAAAACACAAAGGTGTTTTAATAATGTATTAAGGTATGGTATAGTTATTCAGCAGGCACATCTGAGTTAGAAGAAAGCTGTGCTTTGTGAATAAGCTTTGTCTGGAGTCCTTCAAAGCCCCATCTGTACAGGCAATTACAACCTGTTTTGCATAGCCAAGTTTCTCTTCTGATACACAACACTCAGTTTAAATTTCAGTACATTCCGATTGCAGTGGTAGTACTCGCATAGGTCTGTGTGCCAGCTGACAGAGAAATGGAAATGGCCATAACTCAGTATTTATGAGTCTGGCTCAGTTGAAAGTATGCACAATTCATCCTGCACAAAACATTTTAGACAGGCCTAATTCTAAAAACAAAAAAAAAAAAGCACAATTGGCTGTGATTGACTATCACTATTGTGTATTCTGATGCAAATATCAATCTGGATGCTTTTCTTGTATTGAAAAGAGCAGATCACAATGAGCATGACACTCAGCCTGGATCAAAGAGTTGTTTTACTCTCACAAGCTTTTCAAGAGGTGATTCAGGTAATTTAGGCTGGAATAAAGGATGTATCCCTCGAAAGTAAAGCAAATACTCATTTTTGTTATCCTGCTCTCTCTCCTTGTCTTTCCCAGGGGAAGGAGGCCCTCCTGACACTACATTCATTGAAGATGCGGTCCTAGAACTACTGAAGACTCGCCGCATCCTCAAGTGCTCTTATCCTTATGGCTTCTTTTTAGAGCCCAAAAGCACAAAGAAAGAGATCTACGAGCTTATGCAGGTTCCAATCCTACTTATTAAGAAAAAAGTGTTCACAGCAGCCAGTCTTTATATGGGACATTAGAGGTGTGGGACTAAAGCTTTCTACCTCATGATCTTCACGATGTGCCCCAGTTATACCTGCATATCTCAGCTTTTAGTTTAAGATCTAGCGTTTCATAATTCATGATTGCCGGTATAGACAAGGAATGTACTTACCCGCTGTCTTTTATGTTGTGGCCTTTTAAATACTGTAAAATGAATGGGAATGGCTCCCGTAGCTCTTACATAAGGTCTTAAAGGCTTGTAAAGTAGATACATACACGGTAGCCTTAAAAGGAGTTCACTTGTAGGACTTCTTCTAAAGTCCCTCTGTCCTTGAACATCACAGTTTGGGAACAGATTGTTTAATGAGACAAAGTTAAACTTGAAATTGTGTATTCATACTTTAAAATCACTTTACTGAGTTTCATAAAAAAAAAAAAAAAAAAAAAAAAATCACCCAGCCAGCTCTCTTTCTGTCCTCAGACGGACTTGGAGATGGTGACTGAGGACCTAGCACAAAAGGTTAACCGGCCTTATCTGCGGACGCCACGCCACAAGATCATCCGTGCAGCGTGTCTGGTGCAGCAGAAGAGGCAGGAATTCCTGGCCTCAGTAGCCAGGGGCGTGGCCCCCAATGACTCTCCTGAGGCCCCCAGGCGCAGGTAACATACAGACATGTGTCACTTAATCTTTAAAATAAAAAAAAAAACAGTGCAAATAATTAGCCTAAGTAGCTATAAAAATTTAGCACTTAATGACATCCTTACGCTGACACACCTCTTGTCTCTTCCTCACTTGCAGTTTTGCTGGTGGAACGTGGGACTGGGAATATTTAGGCTTTGCATCACCTGAGGTAACAGAACAAGCCCTTGATTTCATTTTCAGTGACGACTTGACAGTTAAATGTCATCTATGCTGTTTGAACCCCACACTTAAACAAAAGTGCATGTGTTTTTGACACTCTGTATTACATCCTGGCAGATATCAGATTTTGATTCAAATACATATTTTTAAATTGAGGAACTTATGTTCTGATAACAGATCTGAGCAGGGTAGAAGTGCCTGGGAAACATTTTAAAGTGACATAAAAGTATTTATTACATGTGATTTGATAAATCTACAGTGCAAATCAACATCAACAGTACAGGTTGACTGTGGTGGATTTTTAAAGGGATGTAATAGCTGAGGTATAATAACAATAATTAGGAGCAGGAAAAAGCTAATGGCCAATTAATCAGCTGACATCAACACCCCCTCCAATCCTTGACTTTATTATAAATCGGATAGCAGTTGAACTGAGCGTCTAAGTCAGGGGTTCTCAAATGTTTTATGACTGAGTGCCAAATTAGAGAGCCAGCATATGATGGAGGGCCACTCAGGAAATCATGTGAACTTGTTGATAAAGCGGATCACTTCCCAGAGGTGGGAAGAAGTAAGATTTGAGCCATTTTTCCTTAAACTTCCTTTTCACCTCCACCATACAGTATTTCTCCGTGGTGGCTTTTTCATCTCGCTTCTGCATTAAACTGCCAAGTTGTCCACCAAAATACAGCACTAGCATTGATGACAGAACGTAATTCCAGCACCACCAGTTGCTATGCAAGCATTAGCTTTCAAAAGGTTGTCATTCCTAACCTGACAGACGCTCGTTAGGGGGGTGAAGTTTGACACAGTAGTTGAGCAGTACATTAAATGTAGGCTATTGAAAGTTAAAGAGTTGAAATGGGATGATGAAACATAATGCATACATTTCATGTCACGTTTGAGGGCCGCCGTTGGCTGGTACTTTGAAAACACCTGATCAATGTCAAAGCAATAAATGCCAAAATAAATCTGGAACTGAACATCATGAACCAGAAAAAAAATCTAGGTGGGAGTGATTTTTATTATTTTCCCTCTAAGTCAGTAATTCCTGTAATGGTTTCACAAGGAGCCGTGATTCCAGTTAAGAGTGCCAATATGACAGAGACTTTTAGTTTTGTACCAGTCAACCTTACAAAGGACCCATGTCTTTCAATACATGGCCCCTTAAAGCGATATTCCACCGCAGAATAATAGTCCAAATCACTCACTCCTATGCTGATGTGAGGATGGGTGAAGATCTTCAGTTCACAAAACAATCCCGGAGTTTCAGCAGAAAACAGGGTTGCAACCAATGGCAGTGATTGGAGACCAAATGTAAATGTAAAAAAAAAAAACACACAAAACAAACACAAAATGTCTCAATCCTGCTCGTGTGGTGTAATCCAAGTGTCCATGAGCCGCGACATTAAAATTTAGCCACACCAAGGCGTCGATATATCGCGAGATATACGAAGTCTCGTGATACATCGACGCAATGTTTACATGCTACCTGCTACATGCTACAGTTGACATTTCAGCTAAAACATGGTGTAAATGGCGTCTTTTGTGATTAAATTTTAATGTCGCGGCTCACGGACACTTGGATTACACCACACGAGCAGGATGGAGACATTTTGTGTTTGTTTTGTGTGTTTTGGGTTTTTTTTTACATTTACATTTGGTCTCCATTCACTGCCCAATCTGCTGAAACTCCAGGATTGTTTAGTGAACTGAAGATCTTCACCCATCTTCACATCAGCATAGGGGTGAGTACATATTGAGTGGACTATTATTCAGCGGTGGAATATCGCTTTAACAGTTACTAACAAGCAGGTATTTCAAAACGCACCAGTGACCAACAACAAACACAAAACACACGAGAATTTGTATTTCACTCCAGCGTATTATACAGTCAGTACTCAATACAAAACCAGTTCAGAAGAAAACAGTTCAACTAACAATGAATGAGTCTGAGTTTCCTAAAAAAAAAACCCCCCCCTCTTCAGGATCCCAGGGAGCAAACCAAAATACTCAGTTTGTGACTCGATATATCTGCTCACCAACGAAAATAAACCCAAGTCATACCTCTTGTGTCTAATAGACAAGCTGAGTGATTGTCTGACAATTCCAGAGTTACCTCCCGTAATCATACCAGTGTTCCACGCTGAAAGTGGTTAATCAGTCAAAGAGATACCTGTAATTGGTCATACTTTATCTGTGATTGGGGGCTCTTAATTTGATGCTGTAATGATGAAACTTCTCTTTTAATATCTAAACAGGTGTAATTAATTGCAAAAACTTAAATCATGATCATTGTACTATTAAATTATGTATTCCTCCATTATACCTTTCAAAAAAAGCCAGTATGCAGATCTAAATCTTTTTAGTATTGCTGTTTCTACTTTGGCCGTGTTGCAGCAGCACTGACAAACCATGATGACCCAAAGATCACCATGTTATTCAACACACTGGAACAAGCCAGATGGTTCAGCGTTCCCCTGTGCACACAGTTGGAATGATTTAAAGCACAGTTCTCTGGCAAACACCTAAGCAGGTTGCTCCCGATCATTGTGCATTAGCAACAGGCATTTGTAGTTAACTTTTACAGTCATAAAACTGTCGACCACATAATGGTTTGATTATTGACCTGCCTCCTTTTTCTGCAAAGCTTGATGCATGCACTCATAGTGGTGCATAAGTCAGTACACTGCAGTTACTCCTCTAAGTTTCCATTAGTGTTAGTTTCTCAACTGTTGCAGTTTGTAAACATGCAGGCTTTTCATCGGAAACACAACAGCTCCATCACTCCTTAAGGCTCTTACTGTTGCATCCCTCTGAAGTGTTAAAAACACGACACGAATATGCAAATCTTACATCAAACCTAAGCCTCTGGAGCTATTGTGCACATCTTTTAACAGCATAAAGCGGGCATTTCCCTATTGACAGGAAAACAAATGACAACATCAGTCTGTCAGTTTGATAAATGAATTTTCAAAATCCTTCTCCTCTGCCTGCTCAGCATCATGCAGCGACGCAGAGGTACAGCTTTTGCTTACTTAAAATTTACTGAATAAAAGGCTGCTGCTGGACAAGTATATACATGTATAGTGTATTTTCACAGCACATCATCAATCTGGAGGTCAGCCATATTGGAAGTACTGAACACAGTTGTTCCCAGTTTTTGTTGCTCAGAATGGTCAATTTTGGTGAACCAAATATAAGATTATAATTCTCATCAGTTGACTTCTTTAATAAATCAGTTGAAGAGGGCTGTATTATTTTTTAACATGTTTATGACAAAATAGCACTTTGATCTAAAACATTGCACTAGTGAACTATGAAGCTCAAAATCCTAAAAACGCTATGTCAGGATAGAAACAGAAGGCAAAATTGTGGTGTCATCATTCCAAGATGATGGATGGATCTTCACCATCTCTTAACCTTAGTTTCTCTAAATATCACACCATCTCCTGCAGGCCAAGTCCTTCTCTGTAAGTTTTTGCAGCTTCTGTTTTCCAGAACTTTACCATGGTTTATACGTCCGAAAATTGGCTTAAATTGAATATTATATTGTAATTCATGGTTGTTTACATCCTAGTATCTCCAAACATGGCTGCGCATCCATGTTACTGACCAAACTGTGACATAGGTCATGTAACACTCTCTGTTTTCCTAAAATCATTCTGCTCTCTTTACTATGTCCAGACTAAAAGCAGCCAGTGACAAAGCTAGCACGTCTAAATTGGTAGGTTGTCTGCAAAAGACAGAACTCACACAGATGCCATGGAAGTCTGAAATGAGTTCCTGTTTTTTTTAACATTCTGCTAATCATAAAATCAGAACATGTGCTATGATCTTGAGTGAAGTACAACCACAATTCCAAAAAAGTTGTGTAGAATGTAATTAAAACCGAATGCAATCATTTGCAAATCCTTTTCCACTTGTATTCAATTGAATAACTGCATTGGCAAATTGTCCTACAGTTTAAGAATGTTTCTCAACACAAGCTGCAGGGAATTTAGGGATTTCACCATCACAATCCATAATGTCATTAAAAGATTAAGAAAATCCAGAGGAGTTTCTGCATGTAAGGGTAAGGCCGAAAACCAATAATGAATATCTGACCTTTGACCCCTCACATGGTACTGCATTAAACTGCTTTAAAAAAGCCACATAATTGTATAAAAGATACTAAATGTGCTGAGGAACATTTTGGTAAACTCTCGTCAGTCAACACAGTTTGTTGCTGCATCTACAAATACAAGTTGAGACTCTACCATTTAAAGCGAAGACACATATCAACAACATGCAGAAATGCTGCCGATTTCTCTGGACCTGAGCTCATCTGAGATGGACTGACACACAATGAAAACGTGTGCTGTGGCCTGACAAGTCCACATTTCAATTTCAACATTTTTTGTTTTCAGGAATCATTAATATTGTCTCCTCCAGGGTAAAGAAAAAAAAGGATCATCCAGCTTGTTACCAGCACAAAGTTCAAAAGCCAGCATCTGTGATGGCATAGGGGTGTGTTAGTGCCCATGGCATGGCTAAGTGTCACATCTGTGAAGGCCCAATTAATGCACAAAGTGTAGGGCATTATGAAACGTAAAATATGAAAACAGAGACCCCAGATTGTTAGTCTGAGTAGCTATATCAAGCCAGAATGGGAAAGAATTTCACATTCAAAACTTGAACAGTTAGTGTCCTCAGGTACTCCAAACACTTACTGAGTGTTGTTAAAAAAATAAAAAATTTAAAAAAGACATGTCAGTGGTAAACATCGCTGATGTCCCAACTTTTTTTCTAATTCAGAATGAGTGCATATTTACAAAAAAAAAAAAAAACAACAAAATGTATTAGTTTGAACATTAAATAGCTTGTGTTTGTACTGTATCCACCTGAATACAGATTAAAAAGGTTTCACTGCATTCTGTATGTCATCATTGCAGTGACAACTTTTTTGGAAATAGAGCTGTACTTTGACAAGGCGACAGAAACTAGTTCCTACATGATCCAGGCAGATCCTCTGTTGTCTGTACATTATAAATTATTAATTTTCATGACATGATGTTACAGGTTCTCTGCTCTTTCACTGATCACTAGTCTTAGTCACAGGACAAGTGAAAAAGCACTACTTTTTAAAACAGGATTTTGCTGTTCCACAGACGAAATTAATGAATTTTTTTCTGCCACACTGTTTGTCCTAATTGGCAGTAGCTACAAGCTCTATCTGTCTCTTTAGCCGACGATCATCTCTGTCAGACCTTAATCTGTATGTTTGTTTGCTGCTCTGTGCTTTAATATTATCGATTCTTCTGACAATGTAGTATACAAGCAAACTGAAGCACACACAACCACTTAAGTATACGAGGCACAAGAAAAGATTTAATTAAGCGCAGCGCACGATACGAAGACACGGCTTATCTTCAAAAGAACAAATTATCATAGTAAACCTCAGGTGAGATGCTCGTCTCACCTCTACCCCCTTCTCCTCTCACATGATTTAAATAACAAACAAGCCTGCAATATTCTCTTGTCAACAAAATTATTTTGGGCACGTGTATCTGTGAGGATGTTCACAGTAAATGTCGCCACCAGATGCTGAACAACGTGCCACTCTAAAAAAAAAAAAAAGTAGGTTTTTATTTTGGTCCCCTAATTAAGGGCCTCTGTCTCTCAGCTGCAGTAGTTAATGGGGACGCCGTAGTAATAATCAAAGCCTGATGACACTGCCTCACAGGCACAGCTACAGATGGCCTTCTCCATGGTTCTTACAATGCCTGCAGATCACTTCATAGTGGGCTATTTTTAGAGTGGTGGAAACATGAAAGACAGTTTGGGTGGCAGGCTTTTGATTATACGAGTGTGACTCAATGACTTTTGCAAATGTATGAGATGATTGAAAGGAGAACGCAGTTTGATTATTTCCAGAGGCATTGGTATGCAGATGTGCAAATTCAGTGTTTGTAACCTTTTCATGTTGGTCTACAGTCAAACCCTAGAGTAGCCATGCATTCAGTGCTACAAACCTAGGTTGGCAGTAGATTGACATTTACTTTCAGTTTGCAATTGACCACTGGAATACCATCTACTTGAAGCAGAACCCTGAAAGCAGGATTCTTACTTTGCAGAATTATTTCCAAAATAACTCGAGCCTGTTTTGAAGTCAAACTTAGATTACTGACACACCACACACACACGCACACACACACACACACACACACACACAGTATTGTTTTCAGTTTGAAAGACTATATATGTAATAAAGTATATGACAAAACTAACTAACACTAACACAGAACTCATTGTTTTTTATAGTTTTCCATGGAAGTCATACATGATTGGCTCCCTGCTGCTTCCAAACTTCCAGATTCAAGCAAAAGTTAGATTTCAATTCTAATATCAACTTTAGTATGCTACACATCTGAACAGCATGTTCCTTCTGAGGCATTTGCATCAAGACAGTTCCAAAGACATCTAATAAAACAAATACAAAGTGAATAAATGATAAATCTTAATGTTTCTTAATAGGGCTGCAGCTAACAGTTATTTCCATTGATGATTCATTTGTTGATCATTGTTGATATTCATTTTGAATAATTTTGGACAGCTAATCGATTAATTGTTGCAACTCTAGTTTCATCCTAGTTTACTTCACATCTGTAAAACTTCTTTTATGACTTAATTAAGCTGTATTATATCATTCATTGTCTGATGCAATCATATCATTGGATCGTTATTCTCTTGATCTGTATCATATACGTACGTGTCACTGATATCAACATTGTTAAATCAGTACAAGGGACTATCACACACACTCAGATATCCAGATGTCCTATAATTACAAATGCGCATATGCTAAGACCCACTACTCTATAGTGACTTTTTTTGTAATTTCATTTGGACACGCTGTGTGAGACACAGTCTGTGTTAATTGATTCTACCTCATTTAAACTCCCCTGAGTGACAACGTGCTAGAAATATCAAGTTAGAGTGTCGTTGTTTGTCATAATAATAAAAGACATTCTGCGTGGTCTCACTGCTTCTAATGCAGCAGACGTACAGCATTATAAAGGTGGCTTTTAGGCAAGTTAAATGTGGTGTGTTACATCATTTCATACCTGTTATAGCAGAACCTGGACAAAATATGTATTTTTAGTTCATTCTGGTGAGCGTTTTTAAAACCTGCCAGTAAATTAATATTTAATTGACTTGACTTTTTATTAGAATCATTTTCTCGTTTGATAAGGTATTCTGATTGATTCTGAGATTAGTCAGGCATACACAGTTATGTTTTCAAATATCTGATCTTCATTCCTCATGTTGCTTCATTTCCTATTCCCTTCCAGTGTGCATGTGTGCATGTGCGCACGCTCCGCTTGGATTGAGTCTAGACTGAACGCTTGGTTTGGAGATTAAAGGGTTTGAATCTCTTAGGTGCTGATCTAAACATCATAACATAAGACTTAGACCACATTTGAAGCAAACTGCTTGAATCAAAGTTACCAGTTTACATATTTAATCTATTAAATGTTTATAACATAAAAACTTAAATATGAATCCAAGTAAATGTACAACTGTAGCCCAAGATCAGCAATATGAAGTGACAATTATAGAGTTTGAACTGTTCTTTGTTTTGTAGTAATCGTGACTTCAGTTAGATTTGGTTTGGTCAGAGAATATTAAGTCATCCACCTTTTCTACTACATCTTAGCCTTAGCCAGGTGTGCATAAACTACAGGTTATCAGCCATGAGAAGCAAGTAATCATCAGTACTGGCTGAGAAAAAACCCCACATCTTTTAAATAAGGATATAGGTTTGTAAATAAAGTGTTAATTGATGATGTTATGGTTGTTTTAAGGAATATGCAGAGTTCCAGTACAGACGGAGACATAGACAGCGGAGGCGAGGAGACATGTCCAGCCTCCGGAGCAACACACCTGACCCTGATGACCCCAGTGACAGCACTTCAGGTACTGCAGTGGACATACAGGACTCTCCCTCAGGAGTTTCAAACTTTTTTTTCCCAGTGGTCGACTTGAGTCTCACATGTGGACTTTCATCAGCTGGATTATTTGTCCCCAGTTTGTTATTTGCAGAGTTAAATTCGCCAGTAACTAATTGTATAACCTCATGATCTTGTACAGGTGGATGATGTGAAACTACAATTTCAGTTCTGATTGGCCTTTTTTTAAATATATGCATATACAGTATATAAAGACATTTTTGCCTTTTTGTGATAGTGAAAGTAGAGAGATGTAGGGAAATGAAGAAGATGAAAGCAACAAACATGGTCCATGTTCATAAAAAAATAACCTAGAATAATCTAGAAAAGTGCACTGAGAGTGCAGATCTCTGCCAGCTAACCTGAATAGATTATTTAGATGTAACCCCTTTGCAATCACCAGCACTCTGATGAGTAACAGTAATTTAATTGCATATTTTTCTGAGTAACTTTAACAGCTTACAATTACATTTATTTTGTGTTTTTAATTACATAGTTACTCCCTAGCACTGCTAGTAGGTAAGCCTTGTTTTAGACTAGCAGTTGTTGATGACTTTCTGCCCCAGTTAAGAGGAGTGAGGAGTCAGTAGTCTCTATAGGCTATATATATATAGATTTTAAAAAAGATTTACATTGTGAATCACTACAAACATGAGGTTTTTAAGCATGTCATAGATGTGCATAAAAAATATTAGACTGATGGGTCCAGGAGTATCCATGTTCAGCTGCAGACAAACTCCAGCACTGTTCTATGTGCGTGTGAGTACACACACACAAATCAAGGTGTCCACAGGGTCTTAAAAAGTCTAACATCCAATAATCTGAATTTGAGGCCTTAAAATGTCTTACATATGATTTTGACAGATTTTAAATATTGATTGGATTAATGAATTTGTTACTTCAATGAAGTTTCATTGTTAGTCTCGCTGTTAACTGTTCTTGAGAAAAAGACGTGAGCTATTTCAAAGCATGTTCCCTGTGTCCCTGACATCAGTAAAACCTTGATAGTTTTTTTTCCCAGTACAGACATGAAATGGGTTAAATTGCATTCATAATGGTCTTAAAAAAGGTTTTTGAAAGTCTTGAAATTAACTCGTTGAAACCTGCAGAAACCCTGCAAATGTTAAATTAAATGCCATGTTAACACAAAGTGAACTAGTGCGATTGCCAAGTTTTCTAATCAATGATAAAATAATACATATCCATTAAATTAAACTACATTGATCCAGTCATCCTCTCTCTGTTTTGATTAACTGATTCACACAGAACCCTAATTAGGGTACTGGCACAAACTTTGGAAAACAACAACTGCTCAAGTTCAGCAAGCCAATATTTCCAATCCATCAGACTTGTCCATCAGAGTGCTGCTTTGTTTCCAGCTGTGTGGAATCAAAGATGGACAGAGTTTGCAGTTTTGAAGCCAGGTAATGGCTTCTGTTGTGCCAAAGAGGATTAATTGATTTCAGATATTAAATTAATGAATTTCTAGTGAAAATGCTGGAGGCACATACTCTTTCAGGTTGCTATGATTTTATGATTTTGCAGTGTTCACCAAACTGAAGATGATTTTCCTTAAAGTGGTAATTAGCAATGGGTTAAATTGCTGTCCAAGTGATTCAGTCTAATGACAGTATTTGACTGTGGGTGTTTTTGTCCATTTCTTTTTCTGCAAAGACACGCAGGATGTTGTAGGTGGACGCAGACAAGGTCCTCTGATGGTGAGTGCATGTTACCATTTTCATCTCAATCCAAGGCTTTTAGCCATTCAAACTTTTCAGACAATGTCAAAAAAGAGCAGCATTAATTTAGCTGAAGTGATTTCTGAAGGGACCCTCTTCCATTACACTCAATGTGGCTCGTTAATGCTGGGTTAACAACATTTTGCTTGACCAGTTGGGTTTCATTTTTTTTTTTTTTTTTTTGTCAAGGCAATCTCAAGACAACATGTTTTAAAAGTATAACACATTCTTCCTACTATTGTCATTTGCACACAGTTAAATTATGAACAAGACAGAAAATTGAATGCAGAGTCAAAAGTCAGGGACAATGAGGCCATAGACTCTAATTGACAGACTGTTTAAAATTAAAAGTATGTATTTAGGAACGGGTTTGGATCAGTTGTGCACAGACTAGTTGGGAAAGTACACACTGAAAGATGAAATTACTGTTATTTCATTTGTTTGACAGGAAAAAAAAGAGAAAACATAAATCAAACATGAAGCAGCCTTATCTTTGACCACTGTAGAATTCTTAAAGATAAAACCTTACACACACACACACACACACCACACAACACACACACCACAACAGACAGCAACACAGCAGTTATTTAAAAAAAAAGAAAGAAAAAACTGCCATTGCCTGCAGGTGGCACAAGTGTCAAAACAGCAGCATCCATTGTTTTCTGCAGATGACACCCAGCGTGTCTACATCTGCAGCTCTAACCTGCTGCTGCTTGTACTTTCTTTGCCAATAGGCGGTGCAGGTTGAACACTGCTGGTGCCTGCAACTGGGTGATATTGGTTTCGCCTGAATCACTGACACACTGTATTTTCTTGCAGGGTCTCGGTTCTCTGGATGACGATGACCCGAACATTCTCCTGGCCATTCAGCTGTCACTCCAGGACTCGGGGATGGCAGGGAGCGGGTCCAGCCATGATGTTCTTGCCAACGAAGCTTCACTTGGCGCTATCGGCACCTCCCTGCCTTCTAGGCTTGAACAGAGCGCTCCAGGTGTGGAGGTTCTCCCCAGAGCTTCCCTAAGCAGCTCAGAACTGCTGGAGCTGGGAGATAACTTGGCTCGACTTGGCAACATCAACATCAGCAGCCAGTACTCGGCCACCACCACTGTCCACACCACCGTACAGCACTGTGACAGTCATCACCGGGCCCACAGAGCTTCTGTGCCGATACCGGTGGCTCCAGGCGGCAGTAACTCCTCGACAGGCCTCTTCTCCTCTTCCAGTGACACGATAGATTCTACCACATGCGGCAGCCACGACCCCTCCTCTTCCTCCGCGTTAGCAGCCAATGCTAACTTGCTGGGCAACATCATGGCCTGGTTCCACGACATGAATCCTCAAGGTATCACCCTGGTCCCTTCAACCTCCTCTGACACGGACTCACATCTCGGCACACTCCATGCAGGTGGAGGCGGGTGCCTGCAGGATGACGAGAAAGGCGGTGCTGTCCTACCTGAAACCAGGAAACCTCAGGAAATGATGTCAGAAGTGGGTTTCTGCTCTCAGAGACTGAGCGACACGGAGGAGAAGGAGAGTGCTGTCGCTGAGAGGCCAACACAATTAGATCTGGTGGGGGTGGACACCGTGCCGCTACCTTACATGGGCACCCTTGAGATGAGTGGAGACCACGCTGAACGGGGAGGCTCGAAGGTCTGCCATGTCGACACACCACGATGTGACTCCATATCTGACCAGCTGCCCAGCACCAGCTCATCTGAGTGGGAGGACCAAGTGCACTTGGTATGAAGTGATTGGCTGAGAGTGGAAGGAGATTTTTCAGAAAGGCCAAAAAACACTAGAGAGTTGAGGAATATGCGTAGTTGCTGTTCAGGTGGAATGTAAACAGAATGAAGAATGTGTTTGTTGGTAAGTGGGGGAAGAAGTATTTAGACTCTTAGCTTAGTCTAGCACTGCAGTTAGATTGGTTTCCTGCGTTTACTGTATTGTCATCCCCCCAACAACCAGCCCTCCTGCAGGGGAAACACTAACTGAAGGAGAGATTACATTTGATAACCGTTTTCAAGGATAAATTTTCTACAGTGATTCTGTGCTGATAGAAATATGAGTAAGTTGCTATTTCTGAAATCAATTTTAGAGGAGATTTACAGACTTAAACATAGTGCAGGTATTTTTTCTTTTTCTTCCACTGGAGTAAAAGCCTACTGTATGTGTCTGAATCAGGTCTGAGGGAGGTTTTTCATCTGTACAGATGAGCAGATTTTGCTCTAATATTCAATCTGCGAGGGTACAGGCTGGAAAATAGTTTCTCGCTCCTGTCCAAATCTGCCTACTTTCTAGGTGCCAAACACTGACTAGCAAAAGCACAATTTGCAGTCACCAAGTGGATTCTTCAGAGCAAATTGTGCCTGCTTGTTACAATCTCAACCACTCAGCCGAACTTAAATGTGAAAGTCACGAGCCATATTTTTATTTGTGGTTGTGGCTGAGTGATATTTTCAAATCTAAGAGCTGTAGTGTGCTGTGTAAATCTATCTGCAGTTTAAGACCACAATGGTTGTTCAACATTCACACAAAACAATTTAGATTAATCATTCACATGAGAAGTCGGTGGCCTGCTCGGAAACATTTCAGAATTGAGTTGACAATGGTTATTCATCTCAAAGCCTCAGTCCTTAACACACTTTCAATGGGAAACGTCTTCTGATCTTCAAAAACAGCAAACGCTGACAGGCGCAGAGGGGCTGCTCAGTGTCATTCAGTTCACTATATTCTGAATTCCATTGTAGCTCACTTAAATTAATGTTAGAGTACTGCAGTGAATATGGAGCGTGACACACTAAGTAGACAGTGAGCAGTCTTGTTTATACACTGCAGGAAAGGCCAGTGAAAGAGCTAATCAGGCAATCACATTCAGACTTTGGTGAATTAATTAATCAAGCCCAAGTCACTGTAATTTATCTCTGGGTTCTATTTAAGTGTAATATAAGCAAAGCCTTCTTTGAGCTCTGCAGAAGTCCCGGGCTGCAGGGTATAATGCATGGAGAATTCATGAATGTGTGTTGCATCTCAAACACATGGGGAGTCCATGTCTTTGTAAGGGTTCTCTACGCAGTTAGAGATTCAGTGCCTTTATGTCAATCACCATTATTTAATTCTTTTTCCACATTTTTCTGAGTGCTAATTACACAGTATTTACAATGTAAACAAAACAAACACCTGTTACCTTAAAGTTATTTCTCTCATTAAGTTTATAGTGTGCAAACATGAGATCTTTTTCCATCAAAATATTTGTAGCATGAGGCTTTTTGTTGGTTCTAGTAGTATTATGTTAATGGATAATACTGATTTTATATGGTTTGGTTTAATGGGTAATGGTTAATGTCATAATTTCAAATCTTGTTCCCAAATATTTTGACAAGGTTTTTATTTCTCTCATTATTTTGTGCAGAGGGGTTTACCCTGCATTTCAAAATGGTTGGTTTTTCTGTGGTTTAGAAACTAAAATCACTGTATTGACTTTGGAATGAGTTGACCTACTGTATGTGTATCATGTATCTTACCTGAAGACACTAAAATGGAGGAAAGTTGCAATATAAAGTAGGTATTTATTTGTAATGGATCTGAAAATGGATCACCAGTAACCAATATGAAATGGAACACATTGATCAGTGTTTTAAGACTTAATTATGTTTTTGTACAGACTAATGTCTGACTGAAGTAAATTACCTTTGCTTTTCTAGAAGATGCATAGAGCCACATTAAACTTAAAGATAGCGATGCTTTGACAAGTGTCTTGAAGTTGTGAAACTGTGAGTGCCATATGGTTAGTGGAGCTTGGTTAATGTAAGTGGGTTAAACAGAGGAGATAACACATTTTGTGTAACAGTTCGCTGTGCATGAAATGGTTTAAGTCTACATGGAATTTGTACTTCCTTTGTATTTCACCTCTAATGTCCAGGTGATTTATTTTAAAATGGCATATAACATTTTGTAACTCATTGAGATTTTCTATTGTAAAGCAACTAATCCTTGAAATGCTATTTGCACTTTCATAGTCTATACTTGATACATTCCCTCTTTATATGAAAAATGTTTGATGTGTGATGCCAATAAACTATGTGTTGAGTTTTAATGTGTGTTTGATTGAGGTCAATGAGATACCCACATGCTGAGCAAACAGAATATTTTGGAGAGAAAAGAAAAATCACAGAGCACCCACCTGGTTTTATAGGAGTGCTGAAGCTGACAGATTCTGTCCTTTAATGGAGTTAGTTTGGTTTCTGGAATCTGGTTTTCCCAAAGTATCTTTATGCTTCATTTAAACTTCAAGGAAAATGACACGATTTGATCTTCTCAACAACAAGACTGGTAAAAAATTGTAAATGCAGCACTGATATCTGAATTATTTTGACATTAATACCATAAATCAATAGTTCAGTGGCTAAATTGTTCAGTCATTTTCTATTTGCCTTTACTTCTTTTAGTTTCTTGCTATACAAAACTGAAAATAACAATGGAGCTAAAGTTCAAGTGCGATATTACAACAATAAAATATTAAGCACATCAATGCGATAGGTAGATTTATGTTAGTGCAGTACAAAAATCTCAAATGTGGTACTGTTAGGTTAAAAACACATTTTGCACAGTGTATTGCAGTGGTTAACGTTGATCCTGAGGTGTGACTAAACAAATCTGGGAAACATTTTATTTGAAGGAGTGTGCATAAGACTGACATAAACCCCATCATAACCATGACATAACACCTGTCATGAACATGAAGGAGTCTTTAATGTTAATGACTTGTCACTATTAAATGCCAGTTAGTCAATTATGTAATTTTTAATGCAAAGTTGACATTCATTATGACAACTTGACATTAACCGACAACAGACAACATAACTGTCATAAACATGCCATAGCAGGCCAAATGTGTATTTTGTGCCTGTGTATGTATGTACAAAATTACAACAGAGTGAAAAATGTAATTTCCCCTTGGGGATTAACAAAGTATGCCGCCTTCTTCTTCTTCTTCAAATGATCAAACTTGAGCTATTTAGCTATGATATCTTAATGCCACGCCACTGGTATACAATTATTTAACAGTGTAATAACACTTCAATGACATTAGACCAAATCCAAATGTACTACTGTTTGTTGGCATCAAGGAAAATATTCATGATAATGGTCTCATGACAGCCAGGGTCAAAATCAACCTCGTATAAGCAGTTTAATTTAATGTTAACACATAAAGCTACATAGGCCCTCTATGGCATGATTATGACAAGTTATGTTGTCTTGGTTAATGTCAAGTTTTCATAACAAAGATATTTGACAGGTTATGTTGTCGTGGTTCAATATCAAGTTGTCATAACAAAAAACCTCTCAAAAAATGTAAACCTTGCACTAAAAGGACAAGTTGACCCCAATGATACTTAATGACAGTCATGAACATTCATAAAGACACGTTTCTGACAGATGTCATCTCATATCATGACAGTGTCATGTCAGTCTTATGCACACCCCTTAAAATAAAGTGTTACCCAAACCTGTATCTTGGAAACATCACAGTCATCTCTGCTTATTGAAGTAGGACAGCAGATGTCTGTAGGATTAACAGTAGGCTGGGAATCTTCATTCTACAGAAATTTGATGAATGATTTACTACACAGTTTGATATTGTGTGCCAGAAGAGTTCCAGTGCTTCTGTAGGGCGGCCTGTCATGGAGGTTCAGTGTTAGCGGCAGAGGCCAATGAGCTGCAGCAGGAGGAGGAACAGGGATACGATGTCCAAATAGAGGCTGAGCGCAGCGAACACGTACTCCTCAGGAGAGATTTCATATTTCTTGTGTTTCCCACCCAGGATAAGCTGAGTATCAAACACCAAATACTGCAGAGAGACAGAGAGAGCGAGGAGATGCTTCAACGCTGACATCTGAAGACAGCACGTTAGTGTGATGAAAGAGACGGAGAGCCGGTTACAAGAGCCGGTCTGAAAGGAAACAAGGGGAAGTATTTCTTATCTTTGAAGGAGAGAGGACTGTGGAGATAAACAGGCCATGTAAATACTTGAGTAGTCAGAGTTGTGCAGCTGAAAATAAGTTGTGACTTGCTGCTGACAGCCTGTTCAGCTCTGTGTGCAGTCGCAGTTTGTTCCACCAGCTGACGAGATGGGTCACAACATTTGCTGTTAATGCCAATGGCACGCAGAGAGGTGGCTGTGAAAATGAAGCCTACTGCTGTTAAGCGGTGCATAATTGAAATTAAAAGGGCACGAGGACATCAGAGTCTCTCTCTTTACACTAACTACTGTGACAGACGCTGGAGGCAGGCTGCTTGGCCCTGGGATCACATCTCACATCCCGTACATTCACTTCACATTAACACACACATTCTTTACTGTAATGATGTTTTTTTTCATTTAAAAGGGTATTTTTCACTATGTTTTTCCATTCAACTTATGTTGCAGAAAACCATATTCTGTCAATAAAGGGGCAGTTTGGATTATTTAAAGTGGGGTTGTGTGAGGTGCTTATGATTTTGGTTAGCGCACCCCTGGTTTGGTGAAGCAGAGAGGGACACCAGCACAGAAGCTAAGCAATGTGCTGCTGTGCACAGGGTCAGCAGCAAAAGCTATCTATTTTAGCCACCTATGAAGAATCCACCTAAAATAAGATCTTTATCAGTTTATGTGTACGCTATATTTAGAATATTTTCACCACTTTACCATGCTGTCAGACAGCCTTTTCTGACAGGAAACCACCATACACCATACAAGCAGCCTCAAGATGTTAATTTTTCTGAGAGAGATTTTTTGAGATTTTTGATAGTTGAGATTCACCAAAGTCACACAATTAACACAGTTAACTATCATTCGAAGCAACAGTAGACCAGCAACTCATGTGATCTTTGAGGTAAAATTACTCATTTCACACATGGAGTTTGGTTTGTTTGGAGAGACTGACATTTGTCTTGTACAACCGCAATTTCCTGTCTGAAAAGCCTGTCTGACAGCAAGGTGAAGCAGTGAAAATATTCTAAATGTAGTGTACAATTAAACTGATTTTTTTAGGCTGACCTTTTTTAGGTGGCTTAAAATACATTTTCTTGCTGACCCCGTCCACGGCAAAACATTGCTTGGCTTCCTAGCTGGTGTCCCTCTCTGCTTCTCCAAACTGGGAGCATGCCGACCACCATCTGCTGTAGCTAATGCACTGACTATCGATACCTCATACAAGCCTGTATTAAATAATATGAACTATCCCTTTAAAGTTTGAGTGTACTTACTAAAGAAAACAGCAAGGTTCCCAGGCAGGCGTATGTGATGTAAACATACTGTTGAAAGAATCAGAGACACAAAATCAGCATTAAGCAACATAAGTGACTTTATCCGAGGGAAATGTGTAATTAAAAAAATCTCTATTTCACCATTTAAATGAAATGTTCATTATTTTCTATAGTCTTCTTTAAAATGATTAAGTGTGCTTCCTGCAGACACAATAATTCAGCCTCATCCTTAAACTGTAGCTGAAAAAATGAGTATACTTTTCTTCCTTTTATCCATTTTTCCATTCTAGTTGTTCTGTAAGGTGAATATGATAATCAAGGCTGATAATGGGTGCCCACAATATGTTTTAAGAAAGCAGTGTTTATTTTCTGTTCCAGTTCAGTTATTGCTGTGTAAAAATCGCAGTTAAAAATCAATGGGATGCTTATATCTGTAAATTCCCTGCTTAAGGCTGAAACACTAACAGCCGTCAGAGTAAACGGCCGTCTATATTTAAATACATCAGTGCAAACTCCTGAGAGGTTTGAGGGTGCATGCTTTCTTCTTTATAGTCTGCTCTGCACACAGGTCAGTGCCAGTACGTCCTGAGGATAAAAGCTTTGAGGCTGTATGTACTGTCTGGCTCTAACCGCACACCACTGCAATTCATTTCAAACATGTTCTCACTGCAAACACGGGTGTAAACACTGTGGCTCCTTGATCTACCTTCGATTGTAGGATTGCACAAAGCAATGCAAACGAAAAGAGGGTCCAGGCAAACACCCACAGGCTCGCATTTAGTCCGGTGAAGTCCCACTGGTGCCAGTAAAGACGGAAAAGAAAGAGGGAGACAGTGAATGTGATGAGCCTTTCAAACAGAGAACATCTCTCATTTACACTCATCATTGCCATAAAAGCCAGGGCACTCAAGGTCGTCTGCGTTGCAGCTGTGCTGTGAGGCGCCGCAGATTACTAAATGATGAAGACATATTGCAGCTCAACACACAAGAAAATCCTAACGATTCTGGATATAATGATGCCAGATAATTAATCAACAAGCTGCAACTCAGCTACAGAGGAGGGAAAGGGAGGTGGCCTTTTGGCCTGCATGCCCTTTTCACATAACGAGAAAAAAGATGGCAGTTACTACACGAGAATCACTAACACTGATCACCTGAAGAGCTGTGAGCTTAACGTCCAAGGCAGTCTGCATGACATTAATATCACAGTGACAGATCAAGGGGTGCTGAAATCTGCAAGATGAACATGAAGTCATGCAAAAAATAAAACTAAAGCTGGTGCAGGCACTTTTTCTATTTATATCACAGCAGTCCCTTTTATAAACCTGATGCATGTCTTCTTTCTACAGATTAATGAGCAGAGAGCATTTAAGAAAGATAAATTCTGAGCATAATCATTAGACACCTGCTTGCTAGTTTTATCTAAGCAGGAGAAATAAATGTCTGCAGCTCCTTCAGAGAGCAATAAGTGGCTAAATGTGTGAAATGTCTAGCTGCATTTAGAAGCAGCACTGCATTAAATAACTACATTAGATAACTGTATAAAACATACTACATGGGTTCAAGAACATTTTGGAAAACTGTTGTCAGTAAACAGTTTGTTGCTGCATCTACAAATGTAAGTTAAGACTCTACCATGCAAAGCGAAAGCCATTTATCAACAACATCTAGAAAGTCTGTAGACTTCTCTGGGGCCTGAGCTCATCTGAGATGGACTGATGCAGAATGAACAAGTGTGCTGTGGTCTGAGTCCACATTTCAGACTGTTTTCAGAAATCATGGATACAGATATTATGACCTCTGGGCTGAAGAGAAAAAGAAGCATCCAGATTGTCACCAGCACTAATTTCAAACGTCAGCATCTGTGATGGTATGGAGCGTGTGTTAGTGTCCATAGCATCATGGGTAACTGTCACATCTGTGAAGGCACCTGTTAATGCTGAAAGGCACATACAGGTTTTGGAGCAGCATATGCTGCCATCCAGACAACGTCGTTTTCAGAGACGTCCCTGCTTATTTCAGCAAGACCATGCCAAGACACGTTCTGCACGTGTTACAACAGCGTGGCTTCGCAGTAAAACTGTTGAGGTTCTAGACTGTCCTGCCTGCAGTCCAGACCTGACTCCCACTGAAAATGTGTGGTGCATTATGAAGTGCAAAATATGACAATGGAGAAACTGGACTGTAAAGCACAAGGAAGAATGGGAACGAATTTCACTTTCAAAACTTGAACAATTCTCAAACACTCACTGGGTGTTGTTAAAAGAAAAGTTGATGTAACACAGTCATAAACATGTCCCTGTCCCAACTTTTTTGGAATGTGTTACAGGCATCAAATTCAGAATGATTGCTTTTAATTTCTTTCTCTCTCCTAATTTGATTTATTTTTTGTTTTTTTGCTTTGTCTATTTTGTTTGTTTTTGTATTGTTATTCTACTTCTCTGTGTGTGTATGTACTCCTTTCAACTTGTGTAATATATATTAAAAAACATAATCTGTATAACAAAAAAAAAAATTTCAGTACCAACAACCAAAGAAACACTGATCCCCGGAGGAGCTGCAAGCTTAATGTCCAAGGCAGTCTGTATGACACTTATATTGCAGACAGAAAAAGCTCTGCACACAGCAAATGAAGAGCAAGATGAACATGAAGTCATGAAAAAAAAATAAACTGATGCTGGTGAAACTGGTGCAGATGCTTTTCTCTATTTATATGACAGCATCCCCCTCCATAACTAACTAACTGACTTCTTTCTACAGATTAATGAGCAGAGAGCATTTAAGAAAAGATATATTCTCAGCATAATCATTAGACACCTGCTTGCTGGTTTTATCCAAGCAGGAGAAACAAATGTCTGCAGCTCCTACAGATGTAATAAGTGGCAAAATGTGTGAAATGCCAAACTGCATTTAGAAGCAATTAAGAGGGACTCTGAATGCAATTTGAATTTGGCCTACATCTATTTCACTTGTCTAATTTTTTGCCCCGCTGACTGTATGATTACTTTTGTTCTGAATATGAGCCTTTAATTGAAGCAGCATGCCAAACTATCTATGAAGTCATTCTCGAAAGGTCTCCTCACTTGTGCACATCGACTCTTGCTGCTAAAAACTCCCAACTTTTAAATGTCACTTACACAAGCATAAGCTATTTTATATAAAACAAGTGACATCACTAAAGTAGACTGCTTTGTGCACGGCATAAAAATAAAATAAAACTATCTGGCTGGAGAAACTACTTCAGGGCCCACTTTTATATTTCAGAGTTGTTCAATTATTATTGTAATTTTTAGATTAGATTCTTGGTGAGAGATCGGGAATGCAAGTCAATTGGATTTTCTTTCTTTTTAAGAGTATGTGCATGCCGCTGCACAAACGCACCAGAAATTACCTTTTCAATATTAAAATATCTCTCTCTGGACGGGCATCATGTCTGAGTGTTTCCCTGAAAGGGATCTTTCAAAGATTAATCTCAGAGCATGTTTGCTTTATTAGACAGTTCATGGTGAAAGAGACAGGAGGGAAAAATGAAGAGGGCATATTTAGCAAAATGACAAAAGGCTCAAGGCCATTTCTGAACTCAAAGATTTATGGCATGAGCGTCAGCCAGCATGAGGACAGCCCAGAGGTTTAACTCTGTCCCACCACTGGACACAAGGAATTAACTTGATTGACAAATACACTGATCTCAGCAGTAATCATAGTTTTTGCCTGGACAGCAAACTCATCAGAGTTTTAAACCTGCAAATAGCAAACACTGCATGAGAAAACCTGGCCAACAGCTCAGCTTAACACTTTTCCTTTGAGTGCACAGGAAACACAGCTCAGCGCATGAACATTTACCGCCGACTGCATTGCAAAGTCGCCGCACTTTATGAAATTTCACTTTTGGCTGCACTGCAAACTGAGTTCAGAGTGTGTGACAGATCTTACCTTTGACTGCATGGCAAACAGCGTCAAGGCGAAGGACACCAGTGCCGTGGCCCCCACAGCCCACATAACCGCTTCGGCATGAAAGTACCTGCCGACAGAAATATCAAACAGATATTCAGAGGGAAAAGGCACCCCACAGAATCATGTCTAACTAGTCAGCAGGCAAAGCGCACGCACAACAGTAGGGTTGTGTTCTATCCTAAAACGGAAACATTACTTTCTTATGAGGAATGTGGTATTTTTTCATCTAATAGTCTGTGTTATGTGTCTCAACCAGAGTGATGGCAGAGACCCCCCTCTGGACGTGCATTGCATAATGTATCGCCTGCGTTCATTTCATATCAGTTACAGTACAGCTTCAGTTATGGCGATGTCCTATAAATATGATAATTTGAATGTTTTATTGATAGTCAGGCTTCAACTGATACCTTCTTCTGTCACAGTGACAAGCTGCTAAAAAAAGAAATGTCTCACAGATGGAAGCGGTAACTCGTGTTTACACAGGCACCGGTACAGAAAAATTGCTATTTGTGATGTTTCTGATTTATCCTCGGCCGGAAAACCTTTTTAATTTGGTAAACCAGCAACGATAACATCTTATCAGGTTTGATGGCTTTATTGCTGAAATCCAACAGGCCATCAGATATAGATCACATAGGTTATTATTGTGTAAATGAGTCAGCATCAGGTGGGGATTCAACCCTGGAAACAAACACTCACACTGCCACCGAGCCGAGCATCAGGCCCTCTGCAATAGTCTGAGGGAGTGGGAGAGACAAATGGAAAGTAAATACATGACAAAAAAACAGTGAAATAGAGCAGGTGTGGTGGGGGTTTAATTTGATGCCTGGCTGGTACTGCTTCTACTCACAAACAGGCCCAGGGCGATGAAATTGAGGGGGACTTGACGACGGAGGTTGTCACAGCAGGACAAGACCAGGATGAGCACTACCGTCGCGCCCTATTTCACAGAGAATATAGAGTGTATCGTAAATAGCAAATAAACAGGCCATAAACCGAAAAAAGCACAGCATTCAATATGTGAATTCACTGAGTGCATTCATTTATGCACAGTGGAGCTGGCAGGTTCTTGGACTGGGGTGACAGTTTGGGATTTACTTGTATGGATTTCCATAAGAAAGATTCTCATTCAGATAAACTCACCACCAGGAGATCTGTGGCTGGTCAAACTGATTTAAAGAAGGATAACACTTTATAATAACCATCACTCAACATCAACAAACAATTAACATAACAATTAAATGATAATTAATTATGTTTACCGATTATTAGTAATGCTATAGTTATTATGTTATTATATAATTAGTTTGTGTAATATAAAATAATGAGCTGACAGAATTGCAAAATGTAAGGCAGGACACCTGAGGAGGGCTCCTTGTTTTTACTTCAGAGATGCGTTGTTCCTAAACACAGTCACAGGTGATGGACGATGCTTCCCAGATGATGAACTTGAAATGTGAAGATGTCGACCATATTATCATCACCATCATTGTTGCTGCTTTTTACAGTCAGCCTGACACAAATTCAAAAAAACGCACTACAGAATTATTTCCTTGGTGTGCAATGTATGTGTGCATTTATTTTCTAGGCCATTCCGACTTTAATTATTCATCTGCATGTGTATTTTGTGTGTATTATGAGGGCACAACAACTCTAATTTCATTGTACAACCCTGCGTTGTATGAGGAAATTAAATGCCCTTGAATCCTTGAATAAATTATATATTGTTTCATAGCTGATAAAAGACAATCACAATTACATTCTGATTACATTAGTAAACTTACAGTTTATTGTTGCACGCATTATAACGTTTTACATATGACATTGTTGCAGTCGGGCGGAAACCTTGTATCTCCATACCTTGTCTGTTTTTCATAAATAAATGCTACTGGTAACCCATTACCTCTGTCTGTGGGTTCTACAAATATTTAACCAATGAAAAGTATGAAAAAGAGCTTGTGGTCTTGACAGCACAGTATTCAATGAACCAAAAAATCGCAGGGGGTTTTTCATGTCATATAAAACAACAGTTTTGGACATTTAAGGTTTCCGCCCAACAGTGATGGTATAAGCATTTGTTAATGATTACCATATGATTAGTAAACTTTGTAAAAATTAATCATTAGATACAGAGATAGACCAGATATTTGTAGCACTTCGGTAAAGATTAATAATTTTTTGTAACCCATTTATGAGGAATATTTGGATACTTAAGTTAACTTAGGTAAGAAACAAACTTATTTTAACCCAAATGACACCTACCCAAGCAGATTTGCTGCCTTAACCTACCCAAGTCGTTTTTGTGCCTTTATTTTGAAAGTCTACCCAAATGTTGCATATTTATTATCACTAACTTGATGCAGAGGGTAGTTACAGCATCATACTTTGAAGCGTTGGGCCACTGACAAAGTTGCTAGTTAGGAGCGAAAATGTGTTTTCATAAATCTGGATCTGGATCATCTGAATGGTTATTGTAAAGTTGCATGTTTCTAATACCTTTTCAATGGTTAATAAATTACTTAATAAGTTTAGTTTATAGGCCATTTATATATAAAGATTATATGAATGTTTGATAACAGTAAAATAAATATTAACTAAAGTTTAATTAACTTTCAACTTACCATTTATTAATGATGGTTATTATAAAGTGTTACCAAAAGAACAAAATTGTGCAGCATGTAGACAATCTAACTGAATGAGTTCGATGGCTTACATCATAGTGTAGGAGAACCAATAGTTGTCCCACGTCCATCTCTTGAGAGTTTCCCTGTTGTTAGTTAAGAAAAAGGGAGAAAGGGAGAGGGGAGTGTTTAATAGAGGCGCCATTTATTTGATAGAGGCAGTAGAATGATTTTATTAAATATTAATAGAGGACAGGGCATTGTGCACATGGGAGCTGAATGCAATTTATGAAAAGAAATTACTGTAGCAGTGTTCTACAACATCCATTATACAAAACATAAAGCTTTCAAACTACTGCAAGCGAAAATATTATGTGGCAGAAATGCACTTTTATTCTCTACCGTCTTGTCTCACCTCACATATTTATGTGCTGGGTTGAACGCTTTAAGTTTTGCGAGGACAACTATGTTACTTGTGGTCCTGTGGGATGCTGGGCGCTCTTACACGCTGACAGTCTACACAAAATGTGGATAGATGGATAGGTGGCTGACATGGATTTGTCTCTTTTTTGGAGGGAATTCCCTTGTGTAAAGGTGCCTCACCAGTAAAGAAAAGTGCAGATAATCCCAACAGTCACCAGCAGCTGAATCATCAAGGTCAAGTAGACTTTCCTTATGAAACCTGTTCAGAAACAAAGACACAGACACATAGAAAAGCAGTCAAACAGGAGAAGGATAGACAACAGCAACTCAGCCAGAGTGAATCAGACAGGCGGGTAAGGTTGTTTATGCTGCACAACATTTCAAAATGGCTCTGTTTTCATCAAACCTCTCATTTAAAATGATTTGTGCTGTGTGGGAGTTGAAGAGCTGAGGCAGGGTACAGCAGAGATCAGGAAACAATTTTCAATTTGAAATCAATTTCAAGAAAAACATTGCAAAGCAAATGAGGGAGTAAATATTGCTTATCCTTTTTCAGCTCTGACCATGCAACAAAAAACATATTATCTTTTCTCACTTTCTATCTCTTCCTCTGCCCATTCCTCGCTCCCTAGAGCCCTCACCTCTTCGTATGGCACCATCACTGAAGCTGCTATCCTCTAAGCCTTGAGAGTAGTCAGGTGGAGTCTGACTGTACTGCTGGACACCTCTAGCTGCTTCCATGTCCTCAGGATGGATGTTATCATAGGTGCCAGGAGGGGAGACCACTGCAACGTTCCCCTTCCCTACCTGACTCATCCAAAGCAACAACAACAACAACACAGGTAGATCAAGCAACACTTGGAGAAAATTCAACTTTTGAACAAAAATCATGAAAAGGTCTTAGTTTTCTTTTGAAGTGTGTTAATGAAAGAAAATCAATCATCCATGTTGAATCAAAATTGTTTTAAGAAGGTTTTATGATGATCAAAGGCTCCTAGTGTGTGAGTCTGACTCATAGTTGGACATTAAATCCAAAATTAATTGGGAGAAAACATGGTTTTAGCTTGCTGCCTCATTCACTTTTCTCCTGTGCGGCTGACGTAAATGTACTGTATTAGTATTTCTACTAACCTGATAGCTCATCCCTGTGTAAGGAGTCCGTCCATAGTCCTGAGGATTGTACGGAGGGGGGCGAGGTCCAGAACCGCCATTGCTGTTGCCTTGAGTTGGATCCATTTTGTTTGCAGATTTTTTTTTTTATCAATTGAGGCACAAAACTGACAAGTGAAGAAAAGTTAAAAGTTACAGGTAAGTTCAGGTCACAGTTGAGGCATGAAAGTGTTCTTTTGAACAGCATCAGAGCTTTCATGAGTGATGTTAATTTGGCAAATGGGGCAACGTCAGTGTGGAAAAAAATGAATGGGTAATTACAAAATGATGCATCACACAAACACAGGGAGCCATCCATGACAAACATCCATAATTACGGCCTTAAGCCTCCATTTAATATAGCTGTATGTATATTTAATGGCCAAATAGGTTGTGGTTAATTGATCTCAGAGGAAATTCACTTGTTATTAAGGACAGACAGACAGCAAACTTAGGAACTCTATTTTATTTAAAGTGAAGACAGGTGAGTAACAAATTTCTGTTAAGGATTAATCATTAAAAAAAATGAATGACGTTATGATCACTGTTACACAATGACTAATACTGTGTGATAAGAACTGCAATAAAGCAATGACGCCACTGACAGTAGATAAGACACTTTCCACACAACAGTTTCAGACACATCAGCACTACATAATAATCTATCTAAGGTTTAATAAATAACAAAATATACTAATATCAGTTTGGAACACATGTCCATAATAAATCATCTGCCACCTTCAACCACATTTTGACTTCTGGTTCCTACTTCATCCTCCTTAAAGCTACAGTTGTCAACTTCTGTAAAAATTACTTTTTGTCACATTTGCTGAAACTGTCATTATATCCTGACAGTAATTTGAGACAGATAATATTTGAAAAAAAAACTGGTTCCTCTGCCCCCCCAGTACTTCTAATGGCATTTACAAAAATCCACCACACCAGAACGAAAACGACCAATCAGAACCAGCTTCCAACTCTAAGCGTTGGTATTTGACGATGTAGGGAAGAGTCTCATTCCCAAGTCATTAAAATACTGACGCTTGTCTGGCTCTGATTGGTTATTTTTGTTCCGGTGTGGTGGATTCCTGAAAATGCCATTAGGAGCGCAAAGAGGAGCCAGAGGAACCAGATTTCTTCAAATATTATCTGTCTTATGTATTACTGCCAGAATGTAGTCACAGTTTCAGCAAATATGACGCAAATTTAAATTATTTTTTATACATGTGTAGCTGTCGCTCATAAGTTAAAAGAGACTTTTCAGCCCCCTAGCAATTCCATGTGGTATTTTTGTTGTCAAACACAACAGATGCAGTGTCAAAAGATATCAATCCAATAGCGTACTTAATTCGATACCTTTTTTGTGAACATAGGCATAATCTTAAACATTTTGGTGGCAAATCATACAAATATTTTTTTCTAAATCTGGGCTCAAAAAGGATTGAATGCAGGTATCATTCAGTACTGACTACTGGTACCCAGCCTCAGTAATAACATAGTAATAACACAGTTTGAGTTATTATTGCTTCATACGAACCAGTAATTAGAGCTGGGGTTGGTGTCGGGGTACAGGGGAGTTAACATTAGAAGAAAACATGAGGAGAAAAAGCGTGAGTTTGGTCATTCATGTAGTCTATAATGAAGACATAATTTTGCCTGGTGGCAGACCGATTTGCATAGTGAAAGCGAATAGGGAACCAGTCTGAACATGTATGGTGTCTTTATTCTATAACCATTATGATGCACAATCAATATTTACTTCAAAATGATCATTTAAAGCAAAAAAGTTGTCTTTTTCCACTTTAAATCGACAGCACCAACTAAAACCACAACAAAGTTTGGTTATGTTTTGCGTATGTAAACATATCTTGGTTTCAGAAACCTGAATATGTTACCTAGAGTACTGTGATAGAAAGCAGGATACTGTGGCATTTTAACACCTGATCTCTCTTAACATTCTTTGTTGGTACAGAACAGAGTGGTTGAGATGGTGAGGGATCAAGATACAGCTGTACACAGATGATCAGAAACCTGGATACTGTTAATATCACGTATACAGGGATGTGAATAACCAGGTTTCTCATGTTCCATGTAAAAATCATATCCTGAACAATATCAAAACCAGGATACTTAGCGCATGTAAACACAGTAATATCTGAATGACATGAAGTGGACTTTGTTTCCGTTCGTCTACATAGCTCAAACATCACTTCAGAGATGTAATGAATGAAGCACTACAAGTTCCCCCTTGCGTTTTGAAGTCTTTACCAAGTGATCAATTGGTGTTTGACTTAGGACTGTTCACATAAACCAATTCATTACAGGTGTAATCTATGATAAAGTGTCTTACCTCCGCTGTGACGGCCAGGAATCTGCCCTGCTGCTCTTCCTGTGTTAGTGTTGGTTCCCCTTCAGGGCAAAGTCTACCTGCTATCAGTCGGTTCCCACAGAGACAGGACTTTAGCTCCAGGGGGAAGGATGTATCCCTCATTAGGCTCAATGGGATATTCAGATGAAGTTCTTAAAATGTCATTAAACCGCCCAGGCTGGCACTTTGTCAGAGCAAATCTTTTTCTTTTACCAATGCTGATTCACACACACAGGCTTTTAGAACAAGTTAATACTGGTGCTTCACACACTTCGACTAAGTTGAATTTAATTTCAACTTCCTGTAATGATATATCATTGACCTGCTATGTCTGATAAGTCTGTAACATTTCATCCTTTATTATACAAAAAAGGTAAATGGGCACAATGCCACCCTGTGAAATCCTGTGTCACATGACCTTCCTGACTCACCTTGGTTACACATTGATAGCCTGTGGAAACCATCCAGTGAGGGGGAAATGAATGATGAACGCCATCAATCCAACCTACACAAAGGGATTATGGGTATTGAGTCACAGCAGGGAAGAATAGCTAAAGACATACTGTATGCTGAAAATACATGAAGTAATGTAGGTCAATACAGTCTTAGTGCTTCTCCATGGAGAATTGCCACTGAAAGGGATCTTGTGACGACTTCATCCATAAATGAGAAACTAGTCCAGCATGAATCCATTTTCTCTGAAAAAAAAAACCACACAGCTAAACTTAGTTGTAATTTCCACTTCTTAGCCTTGATTACACTAAATACGAAGTGTTCTAACATGATATTCAAAGTGATTATGCTTCAGATAGATAATTAGATACTCAGCCTCTAGATGAAATTCCAGCCTTCCTTCATGTTTATGGATGAACAGTGGACCTCCTGCCTCATGTACAAACACTCAGCAGCTCTGCCTGGCTTTTGATTTGAAAGACAATGAAGCTGCGGCAGACACATACAAATGATTTGTAAATGGTTGTATCAGCAGTTAAAGATGAGGTTTCATGCCAAAAATTCTATTCCAAATTCACTGCATCAGTGCACACCACAAAAAAGAGAATTTCTACTACGGGAGACTTTTTAATCATTTCACAGCAGCATGCAGAAACTAATCACACTGTATATCAAGCAAACACTGGGGGGCACTAGTCTCCTGCACTTCTTCTACTAATTGCAGTGATTTGGTTGTGACTCTCCCCCCTTCTACCGCTGCCACCTCCCTACCCAACCAGCAGCAGCACCAAACCCTCCAGAGAGCTCTCTTAAAACTGGCTGTTTCTTTATTTTAATTGCTGGATCAAATCCTTCATTTCCCTCACCTACATGTGACATGTGATGTTTTTGTTTCTTCCAAAGTGTTGCTAAAACAAAAGGAAAGATTGTTTTTCCTGTTCAGACAGCAATAAATAAAGAATCATTTAAAACAGAGGAACAAAATAAAGACTTGCCACGCAGTAGCATGAGCAGAATATTTGAAAGGACAGACAGCTTTTCTGTGAAAAACACACATTCTCACTCTGTTCTCGGCTGATTGGTGTGCCAGTCAACACGGGGTGGATTTACACTGCCTGCTCAAATCTGATGAGCTTGCTCAGCACAACATGGAATAGACGACACAACAAACAGAGTCACATTTGAGCAGGCAGTTGAAATCCAGCCTGTGTTGACACACCAATCAGTGTGGAGCCCAGTGTGAGGCTGCATTTAACACAGATCTGATTGTCTCAGCGCTGTCCAAACAGCAGCAACACATGAGGCTGAAGCCACATGAGCAGAGTGTGTGCAGAGCACAGAGCTGTGTCCAGACCATGATACACACACAGAGGATGGAGGAATGAAGAGAAGAAAGAAGACAGGAAGGAAGGAAGGAAGGAAGGAAGGAAGGAAGGAAGAAAGAAAGATGGAAGAAAGATAGGAAAGATGGAAGAAAGGAAGGGGTGATGAAATGAAAGATGGAAAGAAAAGAGGACAGGATGGACATACAAAATGAAATAAAGAAAGAAGCAGGAAAGATGTAGGTAAGAAAAAAAGAATGGAAAAAAGGAAAGAAGGAAGGAATGATGAAAGGAATAGAAGAAGGACAGGTGAAAAGAAGGATGGAGAGCAGGAAGAAAGGAAGGACAGAGGGAAAGTAGGATGGAAATGAGAAAGGAAAGAGAGAGACAAAAGGAAAGATGGGGGAAAGAAAGGTAAGATGGAGGCAAGAGAAGAACAGATGTGAAAAAAGGAAGGATGGAAAAGACAGACAGGCAGATAGATAGATAGATAGATAGATAGATAGATAGATAGATAGATAGATAGATAGATAGATAGATAGATAGATAATAGATAGATAGATAGATAGATAGATAGATAGACAGACAGACAGACAGACAGACAGACAGACAGACAGACAGATAGATAGATAGATAGATCTGTGTCTCAGTGAAGCCAAACAGACAGATAGAACAGACAGACAAACAGACAGACAGTCTGTTCTGTGTCTCAGTGCAGCAGACAGACTGTGACAGCTCTGTTTTGTCACACTGATACGATGCTCTTTGGGGCTTTGGGGACTGAGGATCACAGAGGGGAGTGTTCTGGTGTCACTGGAGAAGGAAAGATGTAGCCATCATGTGAGTCTCTCTTTCCACTGCGTGCAGCTGTGAATTACTGCTTCCCGGCCGTTCTGGCCACAGAAGGATTTATTTGGAGAATTGAAATGGTGGCTTGTGTGGGGCCTCAGAGAGCCCCGGTGCTGGTCTGGAGGTCTGTGTCACTAGATGCCTCTTCATTTCTAATTTACAACCCTCCTGAAGCTGCTAATGCAGAATTTCAGCAGGATGTATGGCTGATGGGAGAGTGCTACAATGGCTCTCACTACACAGTGGGACTGCATGTGCTACTGTAAATAATGAGACAGCTAGGCTGCACCGGGTTCAATTTAATAATATCAGCTAGTCCAGCTGTGTCAAGTAAGGACTACTATTACAGTAAATTAACATTAAAACCAATGAATAATAATAATAAAAAAAAGTAAAATTAACAATCCTGACAACATTTCAACTTACTGTGAAGGCCAAATCAGTGTTGCATTGGTTTTCAGAATGACTTGCATTATCTTGTTTAGCAAATGAGTGCAATACAAAAGGCACAGCTGCACTCTGTCTAACTCAATGGACATAATTAAGTGAATAAATGACTGTTATCCATAGTTGATTTAATATATTACAGTAGTGTAGCAGAGAGCACAAAACTGTAGATGAATTTATCCTTATTAGAGTCAGAGTTTACATTAGCTGAGTCTACAATGAGCACTCCATTACTAAATTATAAATAATCTCCAAGAAACTTCTGTCTAAATATATTCAACGAGGAGCTTAATTGACTGAGTATCATTATCTGTGTTGCAGACATACCTGAACCACATTCCCTGAAATGGTCCAGGATAATAGAGTTATTTTCATCTGGGGCTCTGTCACAATTTGTCTTCAGCATAACCATATTAAAGGCAAATTAAAATGTCTACTCTGACATCACTCTGGAACTGTGAAATAAAGAAAACTCACAGATCCAGTTTTAAATAATGCTATTAGAGTGGAACGCTTTAGCACATGTAACAAAATACACAGGTTTAAAGTGTCAAAACTCTAACAGCTTTAGAATGTCATAATGCAGTGTTTCTCAATCCTGGTCCTCAAGTACCAAGTATGTTTTAGATGTTTCCCTGCTCCAACACACCTGATCAAATGATCAGGTCATTATCAGGCTTCTGTGGCGGCTTGATGATGAGCTGATCATTTGAATCAGGTGTGTTGGAGCAGGGAAACATCTAAAACATGCAGGGCAGGGGTCCCTGAGGACCAGGATTGAGAAGCCTGCTTACATAACCCTGGCTCTCTGAGTAGCATGAGCTGTCAGAAATCAAGCTAAAATTTATCGGATCTTAGGCTAATTAGCTAAACTGTCCTCAGACCAGAGCAGATGCTTCTGTTGCCAGGCGCTGTCACAAACTGTATATTAAATATCCGTAGCTTCCTGGCCAGAAAAGTCAAGCCAATGTGAACGTACCTTAAACCTGCCTTCTCTGTAATGGCCAGCAGGGGGTGACTACAATGGTAGCAAAAAGAAGTGTGAAATCTTGTTTCTCACCTGATTTATGACCACAGTAAACTGTTTCCTATTTTATGGTTCATGGTCTCAATTGCTAGTTTAAGTCTCTACAGCATGATCTTCATTGGCCTAACTACCGTATATGTTAGCTGCAGGTAATGCAGCTACATTAGGGCCCGTGATCAATCAGGGACCACTTGCACAATCCTCCAATAGTTCAAGACACTTAACTCATGGTGTCACATACTTGATGTCATTCACCATTGTTCACCAATGTTATGATGAATAAAATGTTAAGACAGCAAGTAAGTGAGAAGTGAGCAATGGAATACAAACACAAAAGCGGGTTTCAGAAGCGAAAATTTAAAGAAGCAGCTGAGAAAGAAAAAGCAGCTTCCAAAACTTTTTTTCATAAAGTTTCAGAAAGATAAAACAACAAGCACGAGTTTTTCCCATCGATAGAGAGTGTTACCTATGATTTATTTGACAAGAACTACACATTTTTTTGCATAGCACCTACATGTAGACATGAATAATGTCAATGAGAAGGTGCAGCGTCATGATTATATTTTCATCTGTGTGTAGGTCTGATGTCACTAGTTAGTTTTTATATGTGAGAAGGTACGCTGACTCTGATTATGTTTTCATCGTTATGATGCTCCAAGACCAGCTTTTGTAAAGTCGGCTAGTTTGTCACTACCTTGGTCTTGCAATTATACAATAAGCTGCATGATTTCACTTCTATCATCTAATCTTTATAATAGGATATATTGCGTTTGACTGCGATGGGCAAGGCCTAGTTTGAAAGTATTGCCATTTAGTGTAAAATAGATGATGAAGCAGGGACACTGTAACCCAGTATTCATCAAATATGAATCAAGATTTAGTTACTGTATTGCCTATTTCATGCCTTAAATGTCATTAGAAACATGTTTTAGTATACTGTTTAGCTCTATTCTATTACCAGATGCACTTGGTGGGTATAAGCCTGCCATTGGACAACTTGTTTGAACTGGCATTGTGGAACCTGCTATCTACATTTTCAAAGTACCTTAAGTAACAATAACCTCCTAGTTAATAACCTACGTGCTGAAAATGACAAATTAACGCTTGGGATGGTTATGGTATGAATGCAAACAAGCTAACAGCTGTTACCTTTTTTTTTTTTTTTTTTTTTGCAATGATGTAGTGATTTTAATGCCAGTGCCCGCCTCCCGATTTGCAAATGTTCCACTTAAACAAGTACCCCTTCTGACACTATTTTGCAGGGCCACTGTCGCTGCATCCTGCGCTGCCAAACGGGGCATTTTTTTCCTTTATAGCAGAATGATAACGTGTGGAGCCAGACCGTTCTCTAGTTCTGAGCACTGTGGAGATTGATCTAGCTATCCATGCCATTTAGCTGTACTACAAGAAAGATTACGACCAGGTGTCCGCCATTGTGTTTCCTGATAGCAATGCAGCCTCCTGAAACTCGGATTAAACTGTCAAACTAGGCTGTGTTGATCAATATTCTGTTACTACATTACCTGTTTCTAACTTAAATATGTTCATAAACATATTTTAGTGTACTGTTTAGCTGTAATATGAGGAATCTTGTGTCCAGGCAGGCTGCCATTGTTTCCTTCTGAGCAGATGACACAAAACCAAGCCCCGCCCAAGTTACAATGTGTAACACACCAGCTCCCTGCTCTCATTGGTACTGTGCATGCTCTGGTTGCAAAAAACAAAGATGGCAACTGCCATAATGCCAAATACGTCACTTAAAAACAGTAGTCCATAAACTGGTGGGTGAAGAAAGATGATTCTGGTGCTTGAAAGAGAACTTCAGTTAGAAGTAGAGATCTAAGTTGTTTATGGTGGGTCATGGTTAAACATTATACTGTGTATACCAAGTTGTTAAAATCAATTTGGAAAGTATTTAAAGACAGATTAAAGAAGATCAAAAGAAGTCAATGATGCACACAGTAAACTAATATGCTGAGTTATCTTCTACAGTGTATAAACACTGTTGGCCTTTGGCAATCTTTTCTGTCTAACTCGTCTCTGGCTCATTTTTACTTTTAAGGCTCCAACACATTAACTTTTTATTTTGTTTGAAATAAAGCTGTCACACCATTGTGCTACTTTTACCAACAAAAACTGGAATATATAACAACATCAGCACTGATAATGAAAGCCATTATTGCATTATTCACCCACATTGCCAGCTTAGAAAATAGCACTCTGCTAGCTTTTTTCCATGGTTCAACAATACTCAGACAGCTGAGTCACCGAATTGAATTTTCAAAGTAGTTTCAAGTTAATTCAGTTTAACACATACTGCTGACCAAGACCCAAAAACTGTGTGACAGTTTCTAAGGCATCGCCGACATCTAGTCTCTAATTACTCTCAAATTACTCTAACTTGATCTGTTTCTTGGATAGATCTGTAAAGGCTTTGAGGTCTTGTTTCCGATGATAAAACGGTTTTGTTAGAATTAGGGAAAGCAACTTCGAAATAGCTGAATTAATTAACTGAATTTATATAAGACATCCTGTTTTGGTAATAATTTTGACTGTGCTGACTCTACTTAACAAGCATCTCATTTTATTACCCCTGTTATGCGTTTTCTCTGTCCAAACATGAAAAGTCTGCAGAAGCTAAGCCAGTTAATTAGAGTGTGCAGACTTCTGATCTTACCATCCCAGATGGATCTGAACACATTCTGACTGCTCACTTTTCTGACGATGTTAGGATGCTGGGTTTGGGATGTTGGAGCTGATTCAGAGTGGAGTGGAGTGTCATGATGCCGCGAAAGGATTGAGGGAAAGTTTCTTCAAAGCCACGGTACTGTCTGACAGGCTGGGTGCATGCTGCCAGGTCAAATATAGGCAGGAGCTCTATGAAATCCCTCAGGGTCGAAAGCAACCGTCATCATGGAAAAAGTCTCCTCCTTTTTACGTTTCCCCGCTGCAGAAATACCTAATAATGTTGAAATTTCATGTGGAAAGTGCGTCAACAAATTCTCCTAAAGTGACTGGAAAAATACTTGTTAGTGTTTTACTTGTAGTGTAGTTGTCACCATAGAAACCAACATAGATTTTGCAGAAATGACAGGAAAAAAAAATCTCATATGCACAAGAAGAATCGCCTCAGAGGTAGATACAGTACAGAAATCTCATAAGCAAAGAGCCAATGCTGTACTGCTAACTGCTATTTAATTCTATTTATCATATGAAATGCAAAAAACAATGTTCATCTGCCTATAAAACCGACAAATCAATGTAACAATAAAATGTATGGATGCCTGAGATCACACTGGCGGTCTCCAGTCTGATTTGGCAGACGATCAAAGCAATGGGAGTAAAGAATTGTAAGCTAGTGTAAAGAAAATGAAGCCATTGTGAAAGACAGTCTACAGTCCAAGGACAGATGGATGTCTCATCTGTGAAGAGGCCATGCAGCTATTTGCTGTCAGATGCTCCCTGTCAAAAACTGGGCAGAGAAGATTTGAGTTTGGGCCTTTTCTTCCCTGACAGAATGTATTCAAACGGAGAAAAATGGATTTCACATAAGCCATGACAACCGCAGAACAATAACTGACAGTGGCATTTCACTGCTGGTATGGCTCTGACAAGAGGAACCACTGCCGCCACCATCCTGTGGTCAAATGTCAGCCTGTTCCTTGCTCAGCTTTATGACACAGCCCGCTTGGTTAATAATCTCGTGCATAGATTTCTTTGACTGGGAGAATATGACTGGATGAGTACTACTGCAATATAGATTACTTTTTATTTATGTAAAGCAACTACAAGGATTTTTAAAATTGTTATGAAACAGCTGAATTAACAAGACCATTCATGAGAAGATCAGCTATTTCTGTAGAGGTATTCTTTGTGTCTGCCACCGGATTTTGCTTGAAATCGGATGAAACAAGCCTGAGTTTAATTTTCCCATCCCAAAGTTACAGGGGTGTAGTGTGTTAGCCATTTAAAATGAAGCCGGGGGAGATTTTTACTTAGATAGTTTTATTTTGAATGTTACATTTTGGGGTTATTATGGTGAAAACACTACTGCTTTTGTCTACAGGGGCCTCCAAAATCAACAAAATATTCAAGTTCCTTGTCCTAACTTTAATTAGCCAGAATTCATATAAGAATTAGTATATTATATAGGACATTAGATTTCAATTGCACGTAATAATGTACATAAATTGTCCACATAATCAAAGTATTCCATAATTAAATAAATCATGCTGTATAATTTTATATTGTGTTTTGCCTTAGACTGCACATATGAGAAGAGATCTCAGGACTTTTGTTTTTCATTCAAACAGCACTCCAGATATGATCAGTGATAAACTGCTTTGCTCTCTGTTTGAGCTTTTGTTTTTTTTACAAAGTGATGATGCCAAACCTTGGAGCACTTGATTTTTAAGCTCCTGAAAATCTATTTTCTCAATCTGCTACCTATGATAAGTGCACAGCATTTGCTGTTAAAGTTAGATCAGATGTGGTTATTTCACAAGAGAGAGTTTTGTATTTGCATTTTTATCTGTGGCGTTCTCACTTCTTTCACAATGTGGGGTTCTTTGATCATAGGCCGCTTGTCAATCAAAAGTAGAGTTTTTCCATATTAATCTCTAATCTATTAACTCTAATAAATAATACCTACAGTAAAGATGTTTTTATTAACTTTAACTTTGACTGTAGCTTATTTAGTCATGAATACATCATGTAACTGTATGCTGTGTTTTCTGCATGGTATGGCTCAGCTCAAACTGACTTCCTTTGGTAACAGGTACTCAATTTTGCTCTTCACTGCACCCCCTCATTGTAGGCATGATTCTTTGACTGTATATCATACCAACGCTGGGTGAAACTACTATAACATCATCAATCAATGTGAAATAAACACACAAGAACAATGGAAGATATCGTTTCATTTTCAGATCCTTTGCACTTCGTCAATTAACCTTGGAGTGGTTTTGCAGGCTGCTATTTTTAAAAAATCTGGGTCAAGTAAATAAAAAAAATTGCAGCCCCAGTTTGAAGTTGGTGTGCAGGATTTCTGCGTCATGCAAGTTCCCATATAGTGAAAATTCTCACTGACCAGTCAGTAGTCTGCAGCGTTTTCACTCCTCCGTTTAGTATTGGCTAAGCTCGCTTGGAACCTCAACCAATGTGATTCCAAAGAAAGTACCAGGTACCAGGTACTATCCACAACTTTTGACAAAGGAAAATCAAAAAGAGCAAGTCAAGTCAGGCTGTACCATGCAGAGGAAACACTGCAATATTATTTTATATTATTATAGAGCATACATTTATTATTTTTTTTATTATTTTACCTTAATTTAACCAGGCAAGTCATTAAGAACATATTCTTATTTACAATGTACTTATATTTGAAACCATGTTTTAGGTGCTTTAACCCTGTTGTCTAATTACATTCAAAGAGTCACATAATAACAAACTGAGAAACTTAAACATAGAATAAGTCTCTTTGACTTCCAGTCCAATTTAAAAGTAAGTGTGCATCAAATCATATGACGTGCCAGTTTGAAGTGTTGGAATATTAGCAATGTAAACAGGTAAATAAGTCATCAAACACATTAGGATTCACCCTATGAGGAGATGAATACTGTCAGCACTTTTGAATCACTTTGTCATGGAGCAAGATTTAACAATGTTTTTGTAGCAGGGAAATTTGACCTCGTAGGAATAATTGTTTTAGAACAATAAATATCCACAGTTAACTCCATAGCAATGAGCAGATTTTCAGATATCTTAACAGGACTTAAGTGTCAGTGGACAGACTGACAGACTAATGGACAGATGGACATGTAGTGTCTGACAGACCAGCATAACCTAAGACCAAGTGCTACCGGACCAAAAGCTCATAATGCTCCGTCTTATTGTCCTTTGGATCCAGCATTTACATTTATGTCACTTATAACTCCCTGAGGAAAATTATTTAGCAGACTGTGCTTTCTGCGTTTTTGATACACCCTCAAAACAGCTTGATGGCAGCTTTTCCACGAAAGCAACAGACCACCCTTCTTTTCTTGTCAACCATTTATGGCTTGTGTGTGCTTTTCTTTGGTTGGACTGGAGGGCAGCATATACACAGCGAGGACAGAAAAGGATAAATAAACTGATGACAAAGGACAACAGTGGGTTGAAGCAGAGCAGAGGATTCACGGTAGTGCAGCTACAGAGTGACTTCAGCTTTTAGATATTCTTTTGTACTAACAGCCATGTGCCAACTGTGAGGGAACAAAAGCAGAGCACCTGCAGAGTCTGAGTGAAAAATGCTGGACTGTATTTTAGATTTCTGCGCTTAGAACCACTATGTTATTACAGCATGTTATCTGTGCGGATATTTCCGTTGTCACTATATATTTCATATATTGTGGTATATCACATCATTTTTAAATGCACTGCATTATGCGACTCTGTCTTCATCTCAGTACTTGTTTTGAAGTTATTTTTTCACATGCTACTCAATTGGACATATTTTACTCAAAGAACATCATGGTTCTGTGGGCTGTATTTAATATGTTTTCATCCAGCAGAAGAGATTATTTAGGGGCAGCTGTTGAAAGCTGCACTACAGTATATTAGAATTTAGCAGCAGAAGGAAACTGAGTGCATTCTGACCATGCCAGTGACTTTACAATCATCTCCAAGTGACCTTCATTATATGGCTTCAATTGAGCGAATCAATAGTAAATGATGCAAAACCAGACAATGGCACATAGCTCAGGAATGACCACTCACAGCCAAGGAAATCAGTCTTTCCTTTATAAACCAGTAAGTCTGTAGCTGAAGGAGAAAAAAGTATTACACCAAGAGGAATCTGATGTCCTTGTGTAGAATTTGAAGGACTGCCATAAGTCAATAGATGGCACCCTCATTTAAATTAGATTGGGAAGAGATAACACGTGTTGTAATGTTGTTCTTGTTCAAAGAGACGGTTCAACAAAATTTAGCAAAGAGCCAAACAGAAGTGGCAGCAGACTGCAGGGACAGTTTGGGTCATCCATCAAACAGTTTCTGACATCTGAAGAGAATGTATCCGCCTCCAGACTCCCCTCTTCATGCAATATGCTGCACACAAGCACCATAATACACAGCCATTATGTACAGTAAACAGCTAGAATGAAAAATGCTGTTTTACCGCATGAGTGAGCTGGATTTATTTACTTAGAGATAAAATCTGCCAAATTATCCACAAAAAGATTGTAAGCTCTTGAATCCCAGAACGCAGCTGTAGCTTTGTGTTTTTGCGTTTTTGACCTGGTCTGAGCAGGAGGGCGTCCAAAGCACACTCATCCAATGATCCCTGGCTCCAAAATAGCACGTCACCCCGTAATGGCTACTCACACACCACATCTAGTGCCTCTCCTCTCACTGAGTCATAATTAAGTTCATGGTTAGTCACCAAAACACTGAATGGAGTTAAAGAAAGAAAAAACAATCTAAATACTAAATGCATAAATAAAGCTGTGCTTAGACCTGCCACTTAGCTGACACAAATCCTCGCCATGCACAGCCACAAGGTTCTCTGTCTGTGCTGCTTAATGGACAACTTAAGCCGTTCTCTTTCAGAAGGTGCTGCAGGCAGCACTGAGGCACATTAGCATCAGCAGAAGACTATGTGATTATTCCTCGCAGGACAAATGTGCTCAATCATATGCTTAGATAGCATCATATGTGGCACACTTTCCCCTCCCCTTCAGGTTTTTGCTGAAATGGGTTCCACTTCCTGCAGAGCATGCATGATAACAAATCCAAAATGTCAGTATCCTATGATTTATAACACAGCCCTTAACGGAAAGGTTGTATATCATGCCCAAACATTTCATTGATAAGATGAAATGTCACATACTTATTCATGGCTCATAACTGCAGCTTTTTCCTCCTCCATGTGTCTCTCAAAATGTTGCAGCATAAATAGTCTGATCAGTGCACAGAGGCACAAACTTTTTCAAAGTGTGTCCTCGTGTGCAAGCAACTTTTATGGAAGTGGAATCTAAAGAGCGTTTTATCTGATATTCAAAAACGGCAAACCAATTGGTGTCATTAGTTATTAGTTTTCACTCATAAGTAGGGATGTAACACTCTATCGAATATGGCAATATCAAGATAAAACTAGAATCACCGCCTTTTGGTTGCATGCCTCCGCCAAACATACATGTTCCAGTTCACATCCATGTCTGTGTAATATATGTAATGAAGACTAATGAACGGAAGGAATTTAATAAAAGGTGTAAAGTGTATTTTTTTTAAATCACTAAATTGACATGTATGATTCCAGTGAGAGAACATGCTGTCTTCACTTAGAGATTATTTTAACAGAGGAGTGCAGAGGACTGATAGAAAGTCACGGTGAAGTTGACCTTTCTGAATATAAAATGTCATCACTTTAATATTTTATCCTGTTAAACATTTTTGTGGAAGTTTGTCATAATTAGTGTATGAACTTCTCAGTTATGGGCATTTTTTGCAGTAGCACTTAAAGCGGCTACAAATAGTTTTTAACTGGTTCTGAAAGCTTCTCATTCTAACACTGATGCCTATATATGACCTACGTAAGCAAACAATACCATTCGCGAGGGGATTGGCTATTTCTATATACTTATTCTTAATGGTGGCCACCAGGTTAGAATTTCTTTGAAATCAGATGAAAGTGTTGACATTTTCCCATGCAAAGTTACAGTGAGCAGTATGTTAGCCATTTAAAAGCAGAAGAATGTTTTTCTTTGGATAGTTTTATTTTTCATATCATATTTTGTGGTTATGGCGGGGGAAACACTACCGCTTTTGTCCACAGGAGCCTTCAAAATCAACATAATATGAAAGTTCCTTGCAGTAGCTTTAAGTAAGTAAAGCCTAAAGGAAAAAGACATTTTATACAAACACATCACATTTGTTATTGTCAGATTTGTTATTAAATGAACATTTTTTCAAGTAATTTTTCTTGTTTTTTAATATATTGACAAATATCATATCGTGGACTATCGTGGTATTGTTTTACCTTTTTGGTACTGGTTCAGTCTATCAGGTAACAGCGTTTAAATAAAGCGGAAGTTTTTTAGTTTTTTTTTTTTCGATATTGCATTTGTGGTGATAATCTTGGTTTCTAAGTGAAAATGTGCAGGGCTGTACATACTGTACAAATATAGACCACACACACCACATTAAAGACAAGTACTCTGTCATATTTTATAAAAAAATATTTTCTAAGTGCTTCATTTTGTATCATCATTTAAACTGCCTTTCCAATACGATGTGACTCTTCTGCATAAAGCCATTGAGATATGTTTTTGGTTTGTGTTTGTTACTGTATTAACAAAATATAAGTCCAAGAAAACAAAGGGAGAGAACAAATGTTCAGTAGCTTGGCCCCCTGAATAAAATATTACACGTGCTGTTTCAATTATGAAGCCCAATTACTCACTCACAAAAACAGGCTTCTCTGTTCTGTTGTGGGGTTTCTTTTCTCTGGATCTTCCTGAGGGGAATTTTAGGGAGCGTAGGAGGTTTTTTTTTTTATGACTGCTGTGATTGAGGCTTTGAGAGCTGATGAAATTACAAGAATGCGCAGTGTGTTTTTAAAACTGCACTCATGTTCTTCGTAAGGCTCATCCTCCGTACAGCGGAGTACATTACCAGCTTCAATTTGATGTCTTAAGGATTTGCCTTGTGGGAGAAGTGATTTACCGTGGTGAGGAATGTCTTATGTGACGGATGTGATTGGCTGGTCAAAAGCATTTTCTTCTCAAAGAACAGGAAAGGGAAAAAAATCTGTTGTGTGCAGCCGCATATTTCACATCAAACAGAATCTGCTTCCTTCAGGAGTGTGTCACAAGGCATCAGAAACTAATTTAGAAAATTTCTACAATTAATTGCTGAAGACAGGGGGGCTATTAAGTTGGACACCCTGTGAGCAATTAGACCAAAGTTGTCATGTGTCAAGAAGAGCTTTAGTGCTCACACTGCGTTTGTGCTGTATATCAAGGTCATACAGATCTGGCTCAAGGCTGGCATTTATAATTCCCCTCGCAGGTACTCTTAGATCTGCATGTCCAGGAAAGCATGGATACAGTGATATGAGCAGGTGACATTTATGGATATCTCTCCAATGATTTTACATTTTGTTCTACTACAGCGTGAATCTTACATAAGCTATTGTGTTAGCATGTGTTATCCTCTAAGCAAGCATTTAGCCTAGAGCTGTCAACTTGTCAAAAATGCATGTTTTGACATTATTTATAGTTTAATGTCTATCATCAATGTGCACTCAGAGATGAAATGTCTGTGCAGCACTATAAAAAAAATCCCTCACAAAAAATATTCATAGTAACTGTCAAGCACAGTAATTGTTTCAGATTTAGACATGCACATGGCAAGTGTCAGTGATTATGTTGAGATGCAATGGTTGATGTACACATTGTATTCAAAGTTAACAACTTCTATAAATGACTCCTTTTGTGATTGCTGCCGATGTTGCTCGATATGGGTTAAAAACGACCCAGCGTTGGGTCTAGGGGGTATTGGTATGTTAGCAGTTCTCGTGTTGAACCACCCAACAGTACATGAAATAGTTAAAATTAGCTCAACTTTAAACATCTACAGCAGTACAATGCAACATACACAATGATGCATAATGAGTACTTCAATTTCTAATATTAAGTACAGTGCTGATAATACTTACATAGTTTTCCTTGCAAATGGTTTGAATGTAGGACTTATACTTCTTCCACCACTGGCTAGATATTAAACTACAGCAAGCAGCCTATTAGCTTAGCTTAGCTTAGCATAAATGCTGGAAACAAGTGAAAAAGGCCAGCCTGGCTCTATGCAAAGGTAACAAAGGTGATAAAATGACAAATTGAGACAATCTGTTGGCCAGGTATAGTGACTTCCTGGTGTCTCTGCTGGTTGCCTAGCAACCCCACATTGAGTAAAAGAAATAGATATGAGGCTGGTATCTTCTAACCTAACTCTCAGCAAGAAAGCAAATAACTACATTTCCCAAAATGTCAAACTATTTGTTGAGGGCTCTTTTGGGAAAGGTTAGAAAGATACTGCATATGCATCTTAAAATGCACATTATTCTCATTAAATGTACGATATCCCAGCAGTGGGAACATCATGTTACATTATGGATCCTACTCATGATTTATGATTAGATCGCCTGATAAACATAACATTTTGCAGGAATCTGCAGAATTCACACCCCCAGCACACACATGCTTCTCCCTCCTCGGTTGCTTTTATGATAGGTGGTGTTGATAGTGCTCATTGACCTCCGTTTAACATCCTTCAATTCATATCAGGCAGAGACTTCCTTGACATACTGTGGGCTATTTCCCAATGCCCATGTGATTTAACTGTGGGTTAAAAATTTATTTTGCTGAAATGGTTATGGAGGAAATTACATTATTCATCCACTTTAAGATTAAAAAGGGTATATTAAACTATATAACTCTTCTAGGTCCTGCTCTCAGAAACTGTTCCACAGAATATTAAATCCCACTCTATTTTCCAAGACATAACCTCTACATGAATTTCATTGTTATTATGAGCAGTGAAAATGCTGCTACTTAGTGCATGAATCTGTCAGGTCAAAAGAGTTTAATCTCTGATTTCTTCCGTCAAAAACCTATAGATGAAAATGTCAATAACTGGTATTTCCTTGGGGTTTTCATTTCTCAGCAGCTTCCCATCTGTATCAGAACGGTCCACCACCCCGAGGACATCTGGCCAATGAGAGCAGGGTGGTTGAAAATGGCTCATTAGTGAAAGACTGAAATATGCAGTGAGCAAGAGTCTAGTTAGTCAACTGACAATCCAGCACATTAGAGCCAAAAGATCCATGGAAGCACGCACATCTCATTATGCTTTGACACGCGAGAGGGAAGAAAACCAACAACTTCACCGACTTCTGCTGCTCTTGGTAAACACAACACATGGTGAAAAACTCAGCCTGTTAGAGGACTCAATCAACGATGCTCATTCAGATCAATAAGAGTCTCCATTGTTTTATGCTGCCGAGAACTAGTATTGTGTACAAAACCGCAAGTGCCTCCATCATGCAACGTGTCAATACCGCTGGCTGTCGATGTTGTGGGGTGTGATTTTACAGCACACATTCAGCCCCCTTGATGAAAGTGGAAGGAACGCCACGGGGTATCTGAACATCAGAGGCAGCCAGGAACATCCCTTCATTGTACCCGCGCATGCACCTCTGCAAATTGATTTTCTACAGCAGGCACATGCCCACGCCACAAGACCACAAATGCCTCCATGAACAGGACAGTGAAATCAGCTTACTGCACTAACCTGCTCAGTCACCAGATCTCAATTGAGCATTTGTAGGATGACATGGTATAGAACGGCAGCAGGGACGCCAGAGAGGTTTCTCAAAGGATTCTCTGACACAGAAACCAGAGCTCTAATGAAGCAATATGCTTTGAGAGCAAACAAGGGGTCAAGCCACTGTTTAGAAGGTGTTACTGTTAGTGTAATACACGTACTGAACAAACACCCTGAGCCTCTTTGACATCTCATCCTAGCACCAGCTTATGTTACATCATCACCCTTTGGGTAAAATCTGCTTGATGAAGCTTCAGAGTAACTTCAATGGAAAATCCTTCTAGCAAATATTTCTAATCCATACATAAATCCCAGGCTTAGACTTTAAAGTACATGCTTAACCTGGGTCGGAAATCAAACCAGTTCCTGCCAGTCAGGACCGTGTTGTTTGATTTTTATGGAGCCTCTTCATATTTTCTTTATTGCACGTTCTGTGATCTCTGACACACTCCTTTGAATTTTCTCCACTTTGATTGCCGCAATTAGGATCATCTAAGTCAGCTACATCATGTCCTGACAAACTGTCATCTCCTCATGTTGCCAAGTCTGTGACAGGTATCCACCTACTTCAAGCCAGTTTGTTACACAGTGATTCAGGAGACTAGTGATTTCCCCCTTTAGTCTACTTTATTTCTAATTTGTTTGATTTCTCTGAACATTCAACTTTAAAGCTACTACAATAAGTTTTTAACTGGTTATGAAACAGCAAGTAGTACAGTAGTTACAGTGAGTAGTACATAAGCCAGCTAAAAGGAAGAAGAAGGATACTTTTGACAATTTTATGTTTTCATGGTGGAAACACTACCGCTTTTGTCCACAGGTGCCTCCAAAATCAACAAAATGAAAGTACTTTGTAGGAGCTTTAAATAAGAACTTCAAGTGGATTTACAGAATAAAAAGTTACAAATGCACATACTGTGGGTGCATTAATTCTGTTCTTTGTGCAAAAAACAGGGAAACGTTTCCTTTAAAAACATCAACAGTCATGTAATGCCTGTAAAAAATAGTCTTATGTTCCTAGTACTTGCTGTATCTCTACCAGAGTCCTTAAACTGGGAAGATTTGGGAGAAATACAACTGTCAGTCATCTCACATGCAAAGTAGAGTACATTCATGTCATTTCAATGTCATTTTGTACCGCTGCTCCTCATTTTCTACAGTAAATTTCAGCTATTTTTACCACTGACAGTGACAGAGAGAGGCAGGTGAAATGAGACTCCGGCAGATCACAGCAGAGATGAGGAAAACTCTGGGTAGCTAATGCTGCAGTTTCACTGCTCTTGATGTGTGGACATGCGGATGAAGGGATTTCAAATTATACCACCATTTCATTTCTTTCAAAGCGGGTTTTTAAGGTTGAGACAGAAGTTTTGCTCGCACCAGGTGTTAATGTTATCAAGGATTATTGGCCACGATACATTGCAACAGGCAGTCTTTAAAGATCTACAGTTTCCCTTGGACAGAGATAATATCAGTGCTAACCAAGCAGTGGCCAGCAATGGGAGAACTCATTAAAAAGTCTGTAAAGGTGCAACCGAAAGAAGCAGCAGGCTGAATGATAAAAGCTCTCTGCTTATTTCACTGCGACAACTTTTCTGAATAATGTATATATAAACCACAATTCCAGAAAAGATGAGATGCTGTGCAAAATGTAAATAAAAGCATTTACAATGCAAATACTGCAAATACTTTCAACTTGTATTCAGTTGAATACAGTACAAAGGCAAGCTATTTAATGTTCAAATGGATTTACTGATTTTTTTTTTTGTAAATGTGTTTGTGTCCCTGGTATGACTAACTGTCACCCAAGGCCCCATTAATGCTGAAGGGTACATACAGGTTTTGGAGCGACATATGCTGCCATCCAGGCGACTATTTCAGCAAGACAATGCACAGACAGTGCATGTGTTTTCATGTGTTACAACCACTGAACATGTTTGTGCATTATGAAGAACAAAATATGACTGAGACGCTGGACTGTTGAGCGCTTGAAGTCGTATTATCAAACAAGAATAGGAAAGAATTTCAAAACTTCAACAGTTAGCGTCCTCAGTCCCTACCGCTTACTGAGTGTTGTTAAAAGAAAAGATGATGGAACACAGTGGTAAACATGCCCTGTCCCAAATTTTTTGGAACGTGTTGCAAGCATCAAAATCAGAATGATTGCATATTTACAAAAAAAAAAACAATAAAGCAGAATCAGTTTGAACATTAAATATATTGTCTTTGTATTGTATTCAATTGAATATAGGTCAAAAAGGCAAATCATTACATTGTTTTTATTTATGTTTTACACAATGTCCCAACTTTTTTTGGAATTGGGGTTTGTAATATAATAAAAACATCTATTAATAAAAGAGTTGCAACATTGAAGTTCATTATTTTATATTTTATATATAAATTAAGGATTTATACATTGCTGATAAAGAAAAAATACAAAACATTTTTTGATCTTACATGATATTTACATGTGAAATTTTACACAACATATTCAATAACTTACAAATGCTTTATTTGCATAAAAAATATATCTCTTTACAAAAGTTTTGTAATATGTACATATTCATATACACAGATTTTTGAATGGGATAACAACTGTGTGGTACATTTAAAAGCATTCTACTCTAGTCTGATGTGAGACTGACTTGCCGTATACTGTTTTTTACCAGATGCATTTCTTTTCTCATCCATAAGAAATATGAACTCGCAAAATATATTACATATCGATAACACAAGACATCTTGCCAAAGAATGCCATCAAGTATCAAAACTGTATAAATGTACAAAATGTAACAGCAATGACAGGAATCAACATAGTGGTACAAAGTACTATAGCAGCAATAGTGCTATACTGGATCACTTTTCGCCAACATGCACAGGTATGAAACTATGAGCTGCTTTTCAAACACCTCTTCTTAAGATAAACCATCAGAGCTGACATCACTCAGCTAGATCATTGCTAACTGTGCAGATAAATTACACTGATGTACAGTTTTACTAATGCAATAAGTGTTATGTCTTTCTTAAAAACATATGCCCATACAGTATTCAAGGCACTGCAATGATGTAGAAATGTGATGACCGTGTCAAATTCATTTTTCATTTTTAAAACATGGATAGATGACGTACAATACTAATGGTGGCTCATGTTTAAGTGTGCAAATTTTTTCATGTATACTGTACATTTGTTGGCAGAAGCTGATGGTTCAGTAAGACAATAAAATAACCATTTATATCAGTGGGTGTCAATAAAATAGGTCAAGGGCGCGTATTCATCAAGGGTCTCAGAGTAGGAGTATGGATCAGGTTATATAGTGACTAAGGCACGGTTTCCCAAAAGAATTACAGAACAACAAACACTGCTCAGTTCATGAAAACTAGATGTGGCGTGGAAGTTGCACTTGTTCTGTCTTGGAATTACTCCAAAGTAAAGCAGATGCATGTCAAAGCTTTTATCAACATAAAACAAGACAAGCGTCGTCCAACCTCAGACTGCCCATTGACATATTTTTGCACTTTGATTTACTGACATTCGGGCTTAAATAAACTTCTGGGAAACCTGGCCAGCTGTAGGTACTGTGCACTGTAGGTATTCTCAACTTTATTGTTCAATAAAACCTGAAATAATTAAGCAAGGAACTCCTACTTTGAGATTTTTGATATATACAGGCTCATGGCTGGGGTTAATTCATTCCAATTTTGGGTTATTTGGGACACAAAAATACTCCGAGCTGGAAAATCGTAGTAAAAACAAAAACAAGCTAAAAATAAATTGTTTTCCAGAACAGTTTCAATAACTTAAGAACAGGTTAAATAGATGGATCATTTAAGGACAGACCCACATAATACGCTGAAAGGTTCAGTATACCTTTACTAGACTTAAACGCTCATACTTAAAGAATTTTTCTGTCATAAACAAATTCATTGCACACAACTTGATAATAAACCCGAATGTTGACCATATCTCTCGTGCAGAAAATGTACTCTATTGTTGTCAGAGAACCTGCACTGTAACAATAAAAGCCCTAGCATTCCCAATGGCACTCGAAAAAGTGTACTGCACTTCAGTTATTAAATCCCCGGCCATATATTTCGTCAGTAGGCGGTACCATCCAATTAAGAGGTATAATTGACCGTTTAACTTTTAACAGACTACAGCACCGACACTACTCAAAGAGAGGCAGTTTCTTCTCTCGTTCCTCATCTCCTCTCACACACCCCACTGCTTGGAAAATAAGACTAAAGATTACATTGATCAACTCACAGTTGAGAGGCTCCTCACCTCTATAAGAGAAAATAACTCATCAGGATGAATACGAGACTAAGACAAAAACCACCGAGCAAACAAAAAAGGGTCTAGATCCGGGCTGTTTTGTTGAAAAGAAACAGGTTAAATTTTTCATTTGGCATTGTGAAGTAACCCTTCTTTATTTATACTACAGAGCATATAATACTCTATTTTATCTATATGCCAGAGGCTCTTTTATTCATAAAGCCAACACTCACAGAGTGTAAAGAACTCTTCGCTTCACCGAACTACGGGAAGATCAGGAAAGGTGTGAAACCCTCCCTTCCTCTCTCCTTAATCATTGACATGATCGACTGTGACTGCCGTAAGTACCGCTGAAAGTGTGCTTTATGTTTCTGAGCAATTCTGTGTCTTTATTGTATGTCATCAGAAACTGGGAAAATATAAATGTCTATACTGTATATATTCATGTTAAGCAAACGAGGAGAAGTTGTATTCTCTTTCTCTCCTTCTGTCTTTCTCTTACACTCAGTAGACATCAAACCATGGTGCAGATGGTGTTGAGGTTGGGGTCAAAGCGGACGACTTTCCCCTCAGCAGCTTTTGTGTTTGTGTTGTACATGGGATTCTCAAAAGTGGCCTGTCCGTTGTTGTTCTCGTGGACAGAACATCCTGTGTACTGCGCTTTATCTGTTTTCCTGGGGGAAAAAAAAATGAGGTTGCATATTACTTGAGAGACAGTATCCCAATTATCTCCCCTCCTTCCAATCCAATAAACATGTTTCCATTATCTTGGTGTGGACAGCTGCAGTAGGTAAATGAGGCTGAATGGTAATTATTGTTGAAAAGATCAGTCAGAGGAGCCCTATGCCAGTTCATTGGTAACTAACATAATGAGTGCAAAATTTGCATGTCACAGGCTCTCCGTGTACTGTTCTGAGAGGTACTCTGTTTAGATTAAGACAAAATTCATCCATCTACACAGAATGTATTTTCATACAGTGAGTATACATGAGAACATACACTACCTTACATATTGCATTCGAATAATTCTCATTAAATATGACGTATCCTGCTGTGTAGCATGGTTTGGATGTCACACGTTGACCACTATTGCATCATGCTTTGAAGCCTCTCACAAGTAAGCTACTATATCCAGTGAGGAACCTGTGCTGCAGTAAAGCAGGCTGTGGAAGTGGGCCACGGTGTACTATCTACCTCATCTTGATGTGCATTTCCTTTGGCTGCAACTGTACAAACATCTACAAGAATCTGGGTTTTTCCAAAACTTTTTCAAAATCAGATGTGCTGTAGATAACTTTAAAACTCAGCAAGGGGGACATGCTCATGGAACTGTACAGCTTTCTTTTTCAAGTGGGAACAAAACAGTGGGAACTGTGGAGGACAACAAGGATACATTACATACCGCTGTTTGTAGAGATAAAAACCAAGGCCTGCAAAGATGAGGGCAAAGAAAGGCACAAGGATAGCGACAGCAACAGAACTGCTGTTGGTAGAGCCGTTGGTTTCAGGGTCAGTGAGTGTAACATTCTCTCTCACACTCAAACCTGGAAGAAAAAAAAACCCATTGTATTTAGCAAAAGAATGTGCAAAATAGTCAGCGAATGCAGAACATTCAAAAGATTCAGATTAACAAAATGGCACAAACAAACACTGGAGAAACAAAATGCAATAATGGAAAGATACATATCATCTGCTGGTGACGATGATGACGATGATGATGGTGATGATAATGAAGAGGAAGATGATCACAATGATGACAAGTCGGAGACGCAGCAGCCGGTTGATAAAGACGACAACGGTAATGATCATACTGATAATGATCACCGTGACTGTGATAATCTTGTTGAAGACAATCATGAGATGATGACAACAGGAATGTTGAGCACAAAGAAATAAAGGACGATGATGTGGAGGGGAATAATCCACTTTGTGCTATACGACTGCAGCAATACTGTAGGTGGGTGACAGGGAGGATTAGGGACAACACACTATATATGTATGCCGTCAGCACAGAGCAAATACTTCATAGCTTTACTGTTTGAAAAGGGGTTGTTATAACGGGATTAAAGATTGACTGTTGCCATTTAACCCAGCCATATGAGCAAATACTGTGTCCATAGTAATAGTAGGCATTAATAGAAAGAATGACATTTTCTGTGTTCTCATAAAATGGCCCATGTCTGTTCTATTTACACTGAGGAAGAAAATATGTATATGGCAAACATGCTTTCACATCTGTCTTAATAAAAATCTGACAGTGTTTCCACATGAGGGCAAAATGAAAGATGCCCTGCAAGCATTTTTTAAGACATCTAAAACTCTAGGCTTCCCACAAAAATTTAATTACCTTGTTATAAAATCTAAAAATTACATCTATTTGTCTCCCTCATTGAAAAGTTCAGAATGAGTCTCCTCTTTCAGCGCAACTCATAATGTATGTGTGCTGAAGGTTTCAAGTTTCCACATCACAAACACGTACGTGGACCAAAACACCACACTGGAACTGGGCAGTAGAGCATATTATATCGATATCAGCATATGGTGTTGTCTCTTCCTAGTTTTAAAAGCTGCATGACAGTAAAAATGATGTTATTTTCTGTACTTACCAGACTGTTCTAGCTGCTCTATTATTTGCCTTTACCTACTTCAACCCTATTCTCAGTAGAATGATACAACCTGGGAACCTTAAGTTATTTGCAAAAATAGTGGAGATTGTCTATGATCTTAATTCTGTGCGAAGCTGCCATGCAGTAATTTGTAAAATAAAAATGCCATTGCAAATTAGAAACCATATTTTGCCAAACACAGAGATCATGTAATAGTATTACTCCCATGCGAATTAGCATTTCATTGATTAAGGGTTGTAATTTTTTTTTCATCTGTTGTCAGACAGCTGAACGAGTATAAAATTTGATCACCGCTTATAATATGTTGAACAGCAGCCAACATCTGTGCTGTGAGATTAATGATTGATGATGACATATAAGGTTGGGAGCAACAACGGTGGTCATATTGAAGTAAAGCCACAAAGCATTGGTTACCTGATCTAAATGACCTGCAAATGTGTACTTATGCTTGTAACACATGCAGAAAGTAGGCAAAACAACTCTGAACGATATTATTGATGCGGCTGCCAAAGAACAAAAGCTCTGCTTCTGAAAGGTTCATCTTACACAGAGCCAAGACATCATATCTGGGCAATGGTGTGTGTAAATTCATGTAAAATACAGATTTTGCTTATCCCGTGTGAATGTGAATACTGAATGAAACACACATGGCGGGTCATTTCTAAATCACATCGTAAAACTAGTCCTGTGTGAATAGGGTTTTAGTTATCATATCCACATTACTGATGATTATTTATCAAAAATCTCATGTTAATATTTTGTGAAGGCACAAGTAGTCATCCCTACAATACTGTTGTAATATCAATATATATTGTTAGAGGTATTTGGTCAAAAATATTGTGGTATTTGATTTTTTGATTTTGTCCATCACCCAAGTGGGTCCATTGTGCCAGGAACCTTCCTCCCTCAGCACACAAATGTGAAAGCAGCCTTCCAGTGTCAAAATCTGCACATGCATCATTCATTCAGAAAACAGCAGAACACATACTCAAGAGGAATCGGGGCTGAAATATCATCTCTTCCTGTACTTTTCTTAAAATGAAAGATGAGGAGGAATGACAAATGGCAATGGGATTTACTGCATTTCAAAAGACACTTACCAAGTCTCTGAAGTCCAAACTGTCCGTAGTCTTTACCCTGTATGAAGCCTTGGAACACATAGCTGCCGCCTTCAGGCTCAGCTGAAACCTAGAAAAAAAACCACACACAGCTCGAGGAACCGTATGCTTCATTTCAACTGCATGAATAAAATCTGATTTTTCTTGGCACCTATGAGTCTGTCGTATCTATTCCACACCACTTCAAAAACTACATATACTGTATTTAGTACGACAATCAAAACATTCTGTCATGGTACATTCAAAAATAAAACCTTTGTTTTTTGAAACCCCACTCCAGAAGCTGTGCAGTATGCTATCAATAGCTCAGTCGTGTGCAGTCACCTGTCACACGCTGTTATTAAGTGGATTTTGAAGTTTATTTTAGAAGAACTTCAATTCTACCAACAGAAATTGTTCTGCAGTCACTCCAGGTCCCTTAGATGTCAGATGTGTATCTGAGCTTATTCAGCAAATTGTCGATGTGGGAACGCTGAAATGCCTCATACAGAATGCCTGGTGCAACTGATGTACAGCCAATGTAAATATATGTAAACAAAAACAGACAATAAGCCAGGAAATTACTATTCTGCTTGTTTTTTTTCACTTTGTTGGCACAGTATGTAGGATGAAAAAAGACTAATAATGAGGAAACATTGGCTTGATTCAGTCCAAGGAAGGCTTATTTTTGGCTCCTAAGGAGTTACAGCCCCAATGCCTTTAATATTCTACTTGTGTGTCAAAATGAAGAATAAATAAATAAAATGAAATAAAGGACTGTCACAGCTCTTGGTTATTTTCAAAAGATCACTGGCCAGCTGCTTCAAATTCTTGTGTATACTCACAAATCCGTCCATTGCCCAGGTCTCATCAGTAATCCTGCTCAAGGAGCTGTGGGCCAGCGCTCTCATCTGGTACAGCAAGAGCATTAAGCGTGCCTCCTGGCGCTTGTACACTCCTACAAGGTAGAGGACGAGAGACAATGCGAGAAATGACGTGAATAAAGATATGAGGCAGTACCAGTGTGGGGGAATGATAAAAGAAGGAAAAGAAGCAGAGAGAAAACAAAGAAAAGCAGAAGAGAATCAGTTAGAAAAGATGAGAACAGATGAGAAAACCGCAGAGGGAGGAGGGGAGGAGACGAGTGACTCTTGAGTGGGCAGTTAGTCAGTCAGCGCAGACTAATACATCCGTCTTTAGAGCCAATAGTTAATTTCCACTCTCATGCATGAGATCGTTCGGTGATTGACTGATTGACATGAGGCACCCTCAAAATAAATGGAAGTGACACAGAGGTAGTGAGAGGAGGAGAGGGGAGGCGGCGGGGAGGAAGTAGAAGACAGATGATTTATAGATGACTCACCAGAGAGCAGAAACTCCATGCTACTGTCGGTTAAAGTTACATTGACTTTTCCCTTGTGGCATTAAAGCTTGTGACTGTCAAAGTCATTGGCTGTTTCTGGCCTTTGTAATTGTAGGAACCCTTCCAGACAAAATCAGGGGCGAAGACGTCGTCAGGAACTTCAGGAAAGAAAAAGAAATCTCATTAAATAATGCTATTAAAATAATAGTATTGAAGAACTAAAAAAAAAGCATAAGCATTAAAATGTGGAAGTTATCTTTCCTATTAACCAGTAGTGTCTAACATCTCTCTTTCTTAAGAAACATCAAATCAATATTATGGTTTTAATGCAAGCTGACTACTTGCACCCACGCTGCAAAATGGTAATTAGATGTGCAGAGGAATCAACATATCAAACAGCTGATAACAGTCTTTTCATTCGATTTGAATAATATCATGTTCCTTATATTCTTTGACAATCTCAATTAATGATAATTAAATACATTCTGGAAGAGATAACTCTGGGCTCACTTTGCGAACTTGGCACAACTTTTCTAATAGTTTTACAGTGATAACAACTTTTTTTTAAGCACTTTTACAGCACAGTCATTATCTGCTGGTAATTATTTACAAGGAAATTGTGAAACAATTATCCTTGCTAAAAGGTGACTGCATGTATTTAGTACCGGGAACTAATCCTAATAATAATCAGAATAATTATCATGTATTTGCAAGATAATTTTCAGTAATTGTTGGCACAACAACATGTTAATGTTTAAGGGGTTGCAAGGTGCACTTAGATGACAATCAACTGAAGGACGTTGCTAATAGCTTTACTTTGTCTGATACTGATTAAGCAAAAGCAGAATTTTTGATTTTATGAGTGATAAATAATATCGGGGCTTCCTTTCACAGTGCAGTTTCACCCTCCTGGATAAATTTGATTAGTTTGCCTGGAACACTGGCTGAGCACACCTGTCCTGCTGGTCGTCAGGAGGATATGTTAAAGACTTTGTGAAACCATGGGAATATCTCTGACTTGTATATTTATATGTTTTACAGTCCAACTTGACAGAAACAGTCAGCCGTTCTTTAGGCTCAGTGCTCATGCTAACATGTTGATGTTTAGCATGTTATGTTTACCATGTTAAATATCTTGGTTCACTATGTTAGCATGCTAGACTGAGCCAAGTAGCACTAAACTTAGACATGGTCTAATACAATTCAAGTTAGTTCATCGTCTCCATCTCACTAAGGAAAAAGTGGCAAGGATACACCCAATACTGAATGTAAAAGTCCACTTCTACATGCTCTCTGGTCATGCTCAGACCTTCAGACATTTTGGAAGAAGGCCTTGTTTGGATTGAGGCTCAAGCACACAGCGTGGCCAGCCAAAATGTGTACTATGGCTGCATTTATTGCTGGTGAGACTAGAGAGACTGCTGCCACCATCTCATACAAGATGGCTCAGAGATCATGTTTTATTTAAAGCTTGAAAATACATGAAAAAAAGCTTAAAATTTAAATGGGGAATACAAATAAATCTGAAAGAGTCTGAAGGTCCGTTCTTACCTACTATGACAACCCAACCCAAATAACAGACTGGGAGAGTTCATAACCGCTCTTCATGACAGCACTGCAGCAGTCCAAATAAAAGTTATTTCATAAGGATAAATGTATTTAAATACTTTTATTTATTTTTCTCATTTTCTCATCCATCTTAGTGATGTTGTATATCTGTTATGTATTTATGCTTCATGCCATTGTCTTGGTCACTTTGGGAGGATGCTGGTGGAGTCGGGGATATGTTGAGGAGAAGGAGAGAGATGGAGATTGAACTGGAATTAATTCTTAGTTGATTTTTGTGATTAATAAACTGCAAGATTCCCGGAAACAGAAGTTTTAATAAATAGGCACTAAATTAAAAATAAATTGTTTATTGGATTTCAATGTTCACACTCAAGACTGATTAAGTGCCTTTTGACTATTTAGCTTACATCATAAATAGATATCTCTACCACTTCATGGAAAATAAAATATAAAATAAAAGGAAATAATTACCTTGTTGCACCAATATTTTCTACTCATTATAGATCAATTGCTTTGTACGCATTAAGTAGATGTTGCACTTATGCACTTACAACCCATTAATATTTTCCACTACTAATTACACTTAATTGTTTTTGTACCAATTATTCACCCTTAATTAGTTAGAAACTATATGTAAACAAGTTTCTGGAAACAGGGGGTCAGCAGCATGTTATGGCCACAATACGAACAATGCTCACCAGGTACTATGCTAATAATTTCCCTGATATGCTAATTATTTTCCTCTAATGTAAGAAATGCTGAGTTCAAGCCAGAGAACTAAGACTGGGGACCTATGAAGACAGTGAAACTTTTGTTTTTGATGACACAGATTTAGCCGCTATATAAGACAAAACCTGAACAGCCACAGAGCTGCAGATCCAACACTGAGCAGAGCATAATGACATACAGAGTTTGCACTAACAGACACTTTCATATAGCTGATGCTAATACCGTTAAAATATAGACACAAGCCTGCTGACTTCTGTGGCTACTAGTTGAACAGCTTGTGTAATTCATGACTCACCATTTATTTTCGGGCTTGGCGTTCCTGGTACGGTTTTGACAGTTTTCTCATGTGATTTGGAACCGGCTGCAGAAGAACATAAATATGCATGTCACAAAGATGTAGTGATACACAGCACAGCTTATCAGCTGGAGAATGTCGGAAAAGTAAACACTGCTAAACTGTAACATGCGGCCTGCATTAGACTTTTTCTCACTTTGGTGAGCTCTCTGGAGGCTCAGTTCGAACAAACATTTACAAATTTTCAACAGGCATATTGCAATTAGTTGACAGTATACTGACACAGTGGATTTACAGAAAACATCACATAAACCACAATGTCTCATTATATTTGATTGGTGTTTTTTTTTTTTTTTTTTTAACTTAACCATCAGTGAACCCCCCCTACCCTCCTCTCTAACACTTTAACTTTTACTCCATCGCCTACCATTTCCTCCATCATCTGCCCTCACAGACCTCCACTGACCACGTACCTCTGCAGACAGGCACCTTGCCAGTCCAGCTGCTGTCAGAGCGGCACACACGGTGCTCTGAACCCCCGGAAAGGAAATAACCTGGCTGACAGGTGTACACCAGGGTGTAACCGTAGGAGGGCAGGTCCAGACCCACAACGTCAGCATTGGCCGGGTTCCGCGGCTGCTTGCAGGAGTGAGCTGGAGAGCAAGCAGAGGGCAGATGCGTTAGTTTACACAGACAGCTATGCTCACACACACACAAATGGAGTCAGATACACACCTTCAGGCACACAGACTAAATGTAGAAACACACCCACACACAGAGACGTACAGATAGGCAGGAAGATAATTAAGGACTCACTGGGGGAAGAGAAAGGGAGAGATAGAGGAAGGTCAGAAAAAAAGAGAAAAAAAAAAGGAAGTACATAACATTTTGTAATTTAACTGAGTACAGGGAGCTATTAGGGAGCATATTGATAGTTTAATATGTCTTGTTTCTTTTCTGATATGAATATGGACATGTGGCTTGGGAAATACACTGCTTAATTTTAGACGTATTAGCCTGCAAAATGAGGCGAGCCTAAATTAAGTCAAAACAACAACTGTGTGAATTGTTTATTATTTACCCAAAGCGCCAGATTACAATTAGCAAAAGTTGGAGAAAAAACATTTTGAGTTGTTTTTGTATTTCTTGAATTAATAAAAATTCAAGGGTGGGAGTAGGACCAAACCAGGCTGAGTTCACCAGTGTCCTTGCAAAACAGTGCTGAACCAAATGTTACTGTAGGTCTTGCTCGGGTGTTTTTGATCACGAGGATGTGCATAAGGGGTGCAGGGTCACTGGAAGGAGGAAGAATGCTGCCTGAAATAATTGGCCAAAAGGAGGCTTTTAAGCACGCCTGCATTCAGGAAGTCAGACCAGTGTGACCTGAAAATAAAATATACATATCTGTCTTGTTGGAGCTAGCAATATGCACTGATTCAGTTTGAACTTTTTGGCTTAACTTTTTATTCTGTCTCAAAAACAAAAAAACAAAACAGGAAGCTAGTGACATGCTGATTTAGGATAGCGTTGAAAGGCTTTGGCTGAATCAGAAACTTGGGACAAAAACTGTTATTGCTGTGTTGCCAAAACACCAGCCTCATATAGACCATGTTAAATGTTTTCATTCTCTTATGAGTGAGTTGAGTATACTTAGTTAATTTTTCACATCAACAAACTCTCTGCAAAACAAAAATTTATGCAAATCACCCCGTGCCACCGAAACACTGAGGGGTTGAACATTCAGGCTCTGAGGCGTCAACAATAATGTGAAAATAGCGAAATAATTTTGCAGCTTGTGAGTGAAAGAATATGTTGCCAGCTGTCAAATGGGAGGCAGCTGCAACTGAGTCACAGTACCAAATTGGTCCTTCATGGCGTCTTAATGACATTAGTGGCAATAGGGTGTGGAAGGAATGCCAGGATGAAACCGGTTTCTGAGCTTTATAAAAGATGAGAAGACTTTGGGAAATTCCTCTTGTTGGATATTACTTTTGCAGGTGTTTGATCCTGTAATATTATATGCGTGAACGCGTGTCTGAAGACAAACATTTGTCAGTGCTCTAGAAATTAAAACAGGTACTGAAATTCAGCAGGATACTTATCTTATTCATCTTACACTCAGATGCACAGGGACTTTAAAGATTCAGTATACATTAAAAAAGACTGATGAAGAAAGCACAATGACAACTGTATAAGTCACCTGGGTGTGCCACAGAGCTTTTGCAATAAACGGATAAATCTGCCCTGAGGAAATCTAATACGGTATCTATTTACACTGCAAGAAAGAAGAAAAACTGCCTAATGCTGGAAGTTGTAGATATAAAGTCTGGAGACCTAAATAAATAAATAGATAAATAATTAAATAAACTCCCTTCTCGCTTCCTGAGCACAAGACTATGTAACCCATTTAAAATGACAGACTGTCAGCGCATGTCCAGAGTGGTTGTAGAGTTTGTAGACCATGAATACTGAAGACACTTACAAGGCAGATGAATTGTTGTATCAAAGACATGCCATATTCCTCATCAAGTTCTGTTGACAGTACCATGTTTATTTACACTTCAAACAGCACAGCAGGGCTTTACTCCTGAGATTACACGAGGTCTCAAAAGACACTTTCACTTTTTCTGTCACACAACAGCATGTAATGTTCTTAGTTGAAAGTTGGTATCTCTGATGGAGACAGGGTGCATTAGTTAGGGACACAGACAGACAGAGACAGATAGAGGCAGACGCACAGAGACAGCCCCACTGATGGATTTCTGTTCTAGCCAAGCTTGGCCAGCTACAGACAGCGACAGCAGGTCACGGTCAAGAAGACTAAAGTTAACTTTTCAATCGTTATAATGTTTTTCCTATAGCTTTTTAAAATTCTCATTATTCTTAACAGGCAATGCCTTGCTGTACAATGAGCAGCTGGACAGAGGTTGCAGTGTTTGTTAGTCAAACAATGTTTCTTGGCAGTACCTTGAAAAATATCAGCATTCAACACCATTTTTGATAACACAGGAAAAAATGACACAAAAATTGAGGTCATAAAATTTTAGATTTATATTAAAAGATAAAGATAACGTAGCTGTAACAGGACAACGAATATTCAACCGGAGGCAGGGCTATGTGAGCAGGCAGCACAATGTGTGTCAAATTGCTTTCAGAGAGAAAAAGTGAGAAAGTGCAGCTGGAACCAGAGTATCAATACTGTGGAAATAAATATTCATTATCAATATTTAATGATATATTGATATTTTTGACAACACTACTACAGAGGTTTTGAGACCTGTTCCATAAAGGACGCCACATTGCAGCAGCATGTTTCTATGTTGCCAAGAATGGAAAAACCACACACTGCCTCTAGGTAGGGCCTTTTGTGTTTCCCCCCCAGGTTCTATGGTCACAGTAGGTTCTCTTACAGGCTTGGAAGGGGAGGGTGAGATGAGGTGCGGGTAGATGCCACTGGGGCTGTTCAATCTGAACAAAATCAATTATCAAGATGTTTTAGACCAATGCAGTACTGTACGGATGACCGTTTACAAAATATTGACACAATGAGATTTTTGAAAAATAATCATCAGTAATGTGGATATAATGACTCAGTGGGTAAAGGCAAATGATACAACAGCTAAAACACTCTGTTAAGTTCAGAAAATTTTATCACTTTAGTGTAATGCAACCTTTCAAACCAGGAAAAGACACAACAATTATGTCATAAAGATGTCCAAAATCAAAAAAAGTTCCTAACACAGGTCTTTTTTGAGTCACAAACCCCCGTAATAATCAGGTTCACATTTGCGACCCTCGCATCTGCCTGACACTGTTTGAGGATTAACACACATATTTTTGATTACTTGTCCTCTGTGTTTACTGTCTTTTAAGGGCTGATGTCACTGAGAAGTGTGTCCTGGCTCTCACTCTGTGCTGCTCGGCACAATATGGTATTTTACTTTATTCTCCACAACCATCTGGCGACCCCCAGAAATTATCTTGCAACCCCAGGTTGAGAACTACTGCTTTAAATTACACTTGCTGACCTTGTTATAATTCTTAAAAATTCACTCTTATGCTTTGGAACTCAACACTGTTAATTGTGGAGTTTCAAAACTTCAAAGTGAGCTGGAGAGAAATTTGGGGATTTGGGGTGTGAACCTATAAGCAAAAATTCTAATCTGATAGAAAGATAACGTGATTAAGATCCTGTGATATTAAATGCTGTGTCCATTGCATCTATTACATCTATTGTGTTGATAATCCCTCCAAGGTTTTTGCTTTCGCCAGCACTACAAGATTGGTTGGCTTCAGTTTTAAATCCATTTAAGTGGCTTCACAGTAACAGAGGACTGTTTAATCATAGAGAAAGGTATTTTAGAGGATTTATGACTGTTTTGACCGAAGGTCAACACAGAATGTCGGACCCATACAAAAGTGCTCATACTCAAATACATATACATAACCGCAGTTTGTATTATGGGCCAGGCAGTCCTCTGGGCTTCTATGACCACCTTCAGGGCTATACCAGTGAAAAATGAATAAAAAATGTTTATACTTCAGTGGACTGAAAATAAATTCCCAGTTTTGCTTTAAAGCAGAAATGCACAGTAACCCTGTGATCTGTGTTTTTGGATCCCCAAGGATGTAATAATTATACTCTCAAATCCACTGTTTCACCGAAATAGTAATAGTTATATAAATGTGCTATTCAGTCATATTATTACAGTGCAGCTTTATAGATTTAACAGTTATGCTGCTAATTGCATGGTTTTATGAGCAGAGCTGTAAAAAAGGATGGTTTCTTCAGTGCACAAATAATGATACATTAATATACCAGACCAGGAAATTTAAAGTAACAAGTCTTTTACTGACAAGCTTATGAGAAAAGAGTCTGGACAAAAGCAGAACATGTACTCGATGTTTCTACCACTTGCCAGTTAATAAACTCATGTTTTGCAAAGGAACGGGGCAAATTAAATTAATTTAAAGGATGTCTGCATAAAGAAATATAAACTTGACAATTTGCAACTTATCCATTGTCAACACCAATATATTTAACTTAACAAGTGTCTATGTGACATTAGGGTAAAAGTTTGCTCACACACAAATTTGAGAATTTCTTTATTTAAGTCTAGGAACCTACAATCTGTTGACCGTCAGAGATACATTTCTCTATTTTAATTTCAGCAGTAACAATGACAGGACGAGGGCAGAGGAAAATCAATATGCTTTTCAAGCCACCACAGGCGATGGACCAGAGCCAGAGAGCAGCTCGTGAAACGCTGCAACCTCAGCAGAGACAGACAAAGCTGGGTAAGAAACTGCACCTGCGGAACAGAGCGAGTCAGGAAAGTTAAAAGCCTCAAAACACGATGCCTCTGAATGAAATCCGGATTGGCTGTCAGACTGCCATTTCAGTGGGTGTTTTACAACATCATGGTTACACAAAAAGGTATAAAAAAATGTTATTTTATGTGAAAATTTAATGCGGCAGTGGGAATGTTTTATACACAAATCCAAAAGGGTCAAAGAGAGGAACCTCCCAGGGGCCATTCACTGGGGTTCGATATACCAATTACAAGGACAGAAGATATTTACAGTGACCAAATGAAATCAAATGTAAAGCATACACTGGAATTTCAAATTCCAGCCTGAGACACTGGTTGTGATACACTTCATCATAATAATGAAATCTATAATGCTATAAAAGTGATATAAGATGGTTGGAATTTTTTAAAATATAAAATATGAAAAAAAGCCACCGCTCATCCGTGAGCAAGATTCTTCTTAGAGGTGCTGGAGCTGAACTAAGACACTTAAAACAAAAAACAGCAACCGCACACTCACAACACTGTGCAATCATCAATTTATTTCTGCAAGCTTTCGGTCTATGACCTTCTTAGGGTCATAGACCGAAAGCTTGCAGAAATAAATTCTTCAGAAGAAGGTCATAGACCGAAAGCTTGCAGAAATAAATTGATGATTGCACAGTGTTGTGAGTGTGCGGTTGCTGTTTTTTGTTTTAAAATATAAAATATAAAATTTACACTTTTGCTTGATGTTTGAGTTTATGTTAACATACATCCTTTTTTTGGCAGTTCATGGGCAATGTGACATCTATTAACCCCAAGTCTGCAATTCTGAATATCATATTTAAGAAAGAAGCAAGTTAAATATCAACCAGTGTCAATCATGAGTACAGAATGGATTTGCCAAGCAATTGTCTCTTGACCTCAGCTTGTGTCCGTGCACTGGCAAGCAGCAGCATGCTGAGATGCTGCTGATAAAGTGCCTTATATTAAAGCATTTAAAACAAAACGAAACAAGAAGAAACAAGTATTTCCATAATAATGACAGTTATATTATTATCCATTAGGTTTCCATAGAGGATAAAACTGGCTGTCAAAAATTTGAAAATGAATTAAGAAAATAAAATTTCAAAGCGTATAAATCTTGTTTAGTAGTTTATCTTCCATTTGTGTTGAATTATCATGTATATTCATATTTTCCTTTTTCCATAGAAGCTCCAAGGCCAAGTGTGGCTCTTACAGGGCCGTGCCATCTAAACCTTTCAATGATTCTGACAGCAGTGCATGCAGCCCTGGAGAAGAGGACACTGTGCATGATCCACTTTGTATCTGTCATTTCTCTCTGGGTAGAGTATGTCAATTCTGTGCTTATAACAAAATTTGAAAGTGAAAGTGTCAGGAGTTTGCTGCAGCTTTAACCTATAATTCTGTGACTTAAACCTACTCTGACTGTTCTCTTATTTTAAGGGACCTGTGACAGTGACAATAAATGCAATTAAGAACCGAGAGGATGTGCAACCTCCTGAATCATTTCTTAGTGAGCAGGGATGATGGGGTCAATGATTTGAAGATGCAGGTGGAGCAGGAAAGGCTGAGGAGCTCTCAGGTGACAGAGGTCTACACAGTAATGCTTTTTGGATTATCATTACAGCTGACAGCTGTTAAAATTAAGATTTTAGATCATTTGAAGTGAATCATAATAAGACTATGAAAATGACAAACAATATGTTGATTATTTTGTTGTTGGGATCTATTCTATTGCTGTGTTCTATATAATGTTATCTATCTGTAAAAATCTGAAATGAATCATAAGAAAAAATACATTGATTCTTTATTTGCTCTCTATAATATAGCTTATATACAGTACTGCATTACAAAAAGTATTTGCATAAATGTGCTTATTAAAAAATGGCCTGAGCCTGCAGTGCACACAATCCCTATTAAGTATCATGCATGCAGGGTGCATGCATGGGATACTAAATATTAGAAACATCCACCAAAATGACCATACAGATGAATCAACACCTCTCTAAAACAGCTAACAAAAACTTAACATGATAACTGTCATGAAAGTAGGATTTTATGCAGTTATGTTGTATCAGACTGCATTAGTTTCAAATATATGTACCTAATAAACTGACAACCAAGTGTATGCGCAATAAAAAGACAGCATGATGCACATCTTTAAGGATTCGACATCCCTTTAAAACTTCCTCTCCTCCTCCCACTAAAACACACACATACACACACGCGCGCGCACACACAAAGCCGTTCTGCAGAGTAGATCCAGCAGAGAATGAAGGGTAAGTATTACATTTTTTTCTGCTTCCTCAGCACAAATGTCTCGGGGAAATTCAAGTGGGTGTTACATCTTGGGGTAGTTATGAAATCAAGATTACAAAATATCATTTGAAACCCCTCATCATCACACAGCTCAAGTGTTTACACTCTAAGTGCATAGTAAAATGCAGACTATAGTGAGATGTGAATTGGTAATATTTCCATGAAATATGCTGTAGCTGAAAGGGATTCCACTGAAATACTGGATTACATTAGAACTTAGAAAAGCACTCGGCTTGGCAAAGTGACTGGGATAAACTGCACAGGCCGAGATGAGATGGTGTTGGTCGACAGTTCAGGTGGTTCAAACAGAATGACAGTAATCACGATCACCACCTCTCTTTTGGAATGACTGGGATGGAAGGTTGATTGAGGCGCAAGCAGCAATCTACTGGGGGGTCAAAAGTTATGGCCGGACTGGGCGAATGAGAGAAGTTGTACTGGAAGACTGAGTAGGAGGGGGACTAAAGGAAAAGAAAGCGTCTGAGTAGGCAGCAATGCAGCTAAATGGTGACAGGATGCCAGAAGGGAAGGTGAAAAACAAAGACAGGCAGAGTGATATATAGCAAGGGAGCATGATGAACAAGCACTCACGGATGCAGGTAGGCTGGATGCCGGTCCAGGTGAGATCTGGCAGGCAGAGCCGGGTGGTGGAGCCCTGCAGTAGGTGTCCCTGTTGGCACTGGAAGTCTACTCTGCTGCCCACCTGGCCACAAACAGACAGCACACAAAGTGGATAGAGTCAATACACTGATGCAAATGCCAATAGGCTCCCAGCATCAAATCTAAAGAGCTTGGAAAAAATACTGCACACTAACATTTTTTTCCTTTTTTAATGATTATCTGTAGTGTGTGGAGGCAGATGGAGCCTATTCCTAGAGGCGATGGCCCATGTTTGTGTTCTCAACTGATGCACAGACATTAGAAAGTGAGGGAGCTGATTCTCTAGTACAGATACAGAGCCAAACTGTTATCTGTTATAAATGACTTATTTTCAGCCACCAAACCAGTTGACTGTTTAAAGACGACACAGAACTTTCTCATTCGCTGATGTCAAGATATTGCTGAAGTTGTTCAGTAATGCAGAAAAATGCAAGACTACAGCCATTGCAAGCAGTGATCCAAATAATAAGCTGCTTCTGCTTTCATTTGGGACACATTTCATATCTGATACTCAGCTGAATGTCATGAAGAAATTGTTTGCACTTAACTTGTAAGCGACACTCTAAAAGCAACAGGGAGGAAATAAAATGAAATACACTAGCTGAGAGCATCTCAAGGGAGCTACTGAGCACACACCAATGGTCATGATATCAATTTTTTTGACTATGATGCATTTTAGCATTACTCGTTTTCAAGCTGCATACAGTACAGTGCACATTATAGTACAATGGATCTAGATATGCACCATGTTTTTACACATTCACAGTGGTGAAGAAATCCAGTCGCGGAGCCTACATACACACCTCGCCGCTTCATCCTTGCAACCATGTAACATCATCCAAAAGGAATAAATGATGATTCCACCTGGAACATCTGTTGGAAACTGCCCATTTCAAAGAGGACTAAGTACAGGTAACACAGTAGAGCTGCACGCTTTGAGTGTCACTTTGATTTGGTGCTTCTCGTTCACGCTCATCTACCTCTGCCTCTCAGATACAAGAGTCAAGTGGCTTCAAATATTGATCATATGGAGATCAGTAGAGCTGAATTATGTAAGTGTGGTATATCACAGTATATAATAGAGTATAATATTATATGCTGTTCTAGTTTATACGTAACATACCTGTTAAATAAACATGTCACCAACTAGGAATGTAATTTTTCTGGCATCTGAAATGCATTATTTGCTCATGGGACCACTTTTTTGCTCATGGTGTTGCTGTCATAATCTGATTGCAACCTTGTAGTTGCTAAGTGATTATTTTGGTTCAAAGTATATGTATTTAACATGTGCCTTTGGATATCTTATTGTCTAATAATAATACTGTCTATTTGTCTGCATTCCAATAAATAAAAACTTTAATTAAAATGCATTTTCTACTATACATTCACCTAACATAACACCATAAACAATAAAATGTATCCATTGCTCATTTTACCTTAAAGCCAGTTGAGTAATTCATGAAGCCGTGCTCAGGTGTCCCTGGATTTTCACAAGTGGTTCTTGTGGGCTCTGGAACAAGAAATCATCGTCATGATGAGCAGGGGAATAGCAGGAGAGCAGAAATGAGAATATGACAGAGGAGCAATCACTGACAATGACGAAGCAATTTCTCTCTGGTGTACCATGTACCAGAGGACAACTACTTGAGTGGCGTAGTATCATAAGCAGAATTACTCTGCCATCTTTAGTTTCTTTGACTATGAATTCCTTGGTTTTTTAAAAGTCTCCAGAATATGGACCTCTGAGACTTTTAATGACCGGTGAGCCTAAATTTAAATGAAGACATGCATTTGGTAAAGCATTTCTTCAGCACTTAATATTTCCAGCAACAATGAGCTGCAAATATAAAGGACTGCCCCTGAGGTAACAATATAAATAATGTATCTCATCCTCGTGAGTTAGTTTTACATGAGTGCCAGATGGCAACGCACAGCTTCTACTTCACCTTCAAGTGTGTCTTGTTATTTATGTTTGCCGCTTCAAGAGAACCAACAGAAAATGATCAGTTGGAGGATTAGTTAAATCAAGTGCTCTGTGTTCTTTCATTTTTGACAGCACCTGGCAGACATTTTGAATTTAATTCAATTTAAATCTTTGTTATTTCACTCTACAAATTAAAATACCCATCTCTTGCATGTAGAAAAGTCATATCATGAAAAAAAATTGTTTAAACATACTACAAGGAGTTTCTAACTGGTTACAAAACAGTCCAAATTTAATGCCATGACCTTAATAACATATATATGGCTGAGGAGAGTTTCACTTTTGGTCACAGGCACTACAAAATGACAGTTCCCTGTAGCAGCTTTAATTATCAATAGTGTAATTGCATGGGAATTGTTGAATCAAAATACAGGCTAATATTCAGTACCTATACATCGAGGCTGAGATCCACTCCAGGTGCCGTCCTCCTGGCATATGCGTGTTGTCGATCCCACCAGCACAAATGGGGCATTGCAGCTAAACGTAACCTCGGACTTGAAGATAAAACTGCGCCCTTCTCTCCGTCCTTTGGCAGGCGTACCAGGGTCTCCGCAGAACTTGGCTGTAAAAGTAGAAATGTGGAATATTGCTGATGTGACAAGCCGTGTGCCAACGAATCCTAACACAGATGTTTCACATTTTCCTGCTAGTATTCATGCAACAGTGTACCACAGTTCTCCAGTTCATTTCACCGTTGATGCCCTATTGCACTGACCCATTTTTACAATTCAAAAATTCATCTCTTTTAACCTCATCACTCACAAGGAATACTGCAGCTAGTCAACTGAACACAGCATTGAGTTAACTATTCAGCATTTAATTCAGAAATAATAAGCTGTGTGGGCTGCTGCTGTGCCCATACAGGATCAGAGCATGATGAGGAGTGCCTACAGTGGTTTCTAGTGCTGCTGCAAGCTTTGCTGTTCTCAATGGACTTTTCATTATAGTCCATTTATTAGAGGACCTGACTAAAAAGGACGGACTTTCTACATAATTTAGAAAGTCTGCATGGACGGAATTATTTGAATTGCATTGATATTATGTTTGTTACACATTCTTTTGGCCATTTTTTATTGCATGTGGGCAGATGCATTGACATCCCTGTATAAGGATGAATTGCACCAAACCAAGCATTTTTTGTTGGCAACAATCAACGTTGCTGGTGAGTGGTTACAGTAGGTATATGAATATTCATCATGGCAGCAAAGAGGGAGTGAGGGAGGTCATGGCACTCAATTTTTGATCAAAATAATTAGCAAGTGAAATATTAATTTTTCTGACAGGGCCTTGAGGTTAGCACAACTGGAGCCATCTGCTGCTGCTGTTAGTCTCCAAGCCACTTGTATGATATCGCCTTTTTAATGGGACTCCAGCCACAGCCTCCGCAGATGAACCTCATTGGATTATCACTGCTGCTCCTTCAGTTTATTGCTTACAGACATCTAATCGAATTGACTGGAATAATTTAGGCTGAGTGGGTTTGATAGGCAGACAGTTCAGCCATTTTATAGTCTGGTAATGTATCTTTCTTTCCATCTTTACTGTATATATAAAATACATTGTTTCTTTATAACCACACTGAATCAGAAAAAGTTACTTTCGTTCACTGTAGGAGGTTCAGTAATACTCAGTGGGAGCGAGAGCAGAGGCGAGGACGAGAGTCACAGCATTCAGTCACGCAGCCAGAGCACTGTGGGATCAAGCCAATAATAAGGCGGGCTGCTTCTCCAGACCTGACATGTGCTGCTGTGTGGAGGTCTGGAGACAGAGATAAGTTCTTGCTTGCTCTCTTCCTAGAAGTCAGGAACTAACAGGGGCTTCCCACAGCCAGTCCCTGACATAATAGATATCTAGTAAAAGAGCAGATTAGAATCCAGCCCATGCAGGAATGGCTGAATAAAGCCATTACTGCAAATACTGTTATCTCACAAACAAATCCTTGTATTCAGAAACGTATCTTACTCCTAGAAAATATGTTTGCCACTACAGTGGGTCCCATCTGAAAATGATGCATTGTGCATTTCAACCCCCCAGCACCCCATAGTTTGACCGTGTTTGATATGACAACAAATAAAGATGCAAATGTCTGGCTGGATCTGAAAAGGATTCTTGTCACTTTTCAAATAACATTGTAAGACTTAGTATTCAGGTGGCATTTTTTTTGCAGGGTTGACAATACAGGCCAAACAGGTGACATGCACATCAGTCATAAGCTTCAAGCTGCAGGGAAATAATGTTCTGCTTTATGGATATATAAGAGAAATGGCCCAGGGCCAAACCAAGCTCAGCATATTTAATGTGCCTATGTGTGTGTGTGCGTGCGTGTGTGTTTGTGTGTGTGTAGATGGATGGATGGATGAGAGAGAGAGCGAGAGAGCGCGAGAGAGAGAGAGAGAGAGAGAGAGAGAGAGAGAGAGAGAGAGAGAAGAGAGAGAGAGAGAGAGAGAGAGACTAGTCAAACTTTTTCTCAGTCTCTCCCTCACAGCCTTCCTTGATGAATTATCAATGCTTTGAAGTAATCAGTATGCAGAGGCCAGATTCAAAGTTGGGATCACAGTCTCATCCCTGCAGACACATGAACTAGCATTCTCAGACACTGCATTTTGCTGCTTACTCTCCCATGTGTTGTGTTGAAGAACATGAATATGCAACTTAATCCTGTTTTGGCTGCAGATGCTTACAAAAGTACAGATTTTAAGACATGCACAGACGGATTTGCTTTTGCAGATGCATGGCATCTCCTGCAGAGTTGCTGAGCTGTATTTCAACAAAAGTGCTGAGTATGAATTGCAATCATATTTCTAAAGTCTACGGCAGTGCAATTCTGCTATATGTCTAATAAACAGCAACACTGCAGCTTTGAATTATTATGCACCAAACTAAATTTAATAAGGGTTTCAGGTTAAATGTGCAGCAGATATGTATGATAGAGCCAAAATGAATCAGATTGTTTCTCCTACTCAGCTCATAATGTTGTTGCTAAAAGGGAAATATCATCAGTCTACAAGTTAATGAAATGTATTGACTAATGCTTGGAGTATATCTTCAAAGTTGCATCCAATGCACAGATACAAAAACATTTTAGACCTGTGTGCATTTAGTGCTGTTTCATAATAAATGTATGCATTTATAAAAAAAATGCAGGGTATATACAGTATTGGTTAGCAATGATACTACATTGTGAGCACTGACACTAACTAAAGACTTAACTCTTAATAATGACTTGGCGATTTATAAGGACAAGAACCTAGATGGCTGTAGATACTGCTGTGCTGACACTTTAATGCATAGATAATAGCCTTTTCTACCCCAAATATGATCAGCACTTTCTTCCCCGTTGCTCCATTTTCCAGTCTCATTTATTTGCCTTGGTAAACCTCAGTGATTTATCACAGACTTGCTTCCACTTTTGTTACTGTAGCAGGAGGCTAGCTATAACAACGTGTTTAGAAGAGCCAGGCTCTTTAGAGGAGCCGGTTATTGATCACACTGAATGATATTTATAGCTTATGGCCCTAAAGTTGTGTCAATTTTGCACTAGTAATGAAACCTACATGCTAGGTAAGTAATGAAAGCTAGTAAATGTAATTACTACATCAAAAACAATTCTGTGCTGAGACACATTTAACATGATGTAACATTTAATGTTACATCATGGTACAGAAAGGTTACTCGCTCACATATCTGCAGGAGGCTGTTTTGGAGGTGCTGAAGTGGAAAAATGGTTTTAGTGTTGAGGGTTGACAGTGCTCGTCGTAACTGCAGTAGACAGCAAGTAGACATGGTACATTTACCAAGTGGAACCTTATCCATTTTATGTCAAGATGACATTTTTTACCCATCATAACAACTCAGTACCAGAACACAGATACACCAGTGCACCTCAATAAAACAGGCAGTTGGTCACTTAGTAGTGCTAGAGCACGAATCTGCTCATAACAGACAAATTTCATCCTTTAAAGCTAAGCAGGATATAAATCAGACAGGAGTGTGCACACTGACGTACATGAATTACAATATACGACTGCAATGTGGCCATTTAGAAGAGCAAATGGCTGCATGACTGTGCTTCTAGTTGCATGGTCACAAACACTAGCAGTCTGTCAGCTGGATCTCGGATGCTAAATACCCAAATGGGACCATGTTTGCATGACTGAATATGGCCACAAGCACCAAATTCTGTCATTTGCCTCAATTACAAAAGAACTCACAAGTGAATGTAGTTCTTTTTAAATAGACTCAGGGGTCTCAGACTGTTTTGTTTTTTGTCATGAGGCAGCATATGTTCCAAAAATACTGTAAAACATCTTGTTTCCCTCAAATTCATACGCTATTACCTAAAGTCAGCAATAAACACAGTGTAGTTACTGTATGCACAATTAATGCATTAAACCATGATATAGCTAGAGATGATCCTCTACCATTTTCTCTTCCCTGATACCAATTCCAATATCACTGTTGTGTGGTCTGAATCAGGTTAACACATTTGTTAAACATGAAAACATACAGACAATGAATGACCTAACCATTCTAGAAAAAAATGGTACTGTTTAGAAAGTAGCAGGGCCCCATTTTAGGGTTAATAAATTACATGTTATCGGTGCATGTTGTCGGTGCATAGACTTGTGTACCTGTGTACTCACCAATACCCAGTACAGCATTTCAATGAGTATCAGAGGTATTTTCCGATACTGGTATTGGAACAGCCCTACTGATAGCTGAGATTCCCTACTAAAGAAGGCTTCAATAATCAAAATCTATTCTATAGTCAAAACAAAAGGATGGCCTATATTCCCCAGTTTTAGTTGTGATGCTTTTAATGCATTACAGCAGCCAGAAAAAAGGCATCTTTCAGTGCTTGGAGTGTTGTGCATTAATATTTTTTTTAGTGGCATTTGTTTTTCCTTCCACTTAGTCCTGACAAACATTCAGAGCTAAACAAACATGTATAAGTACTTCACCCTTCTTGATATTTCATTTCTCTCTGACTGATATAATGCAACAATGATTCTGATGACAGTGAGACGCTCTTGAGCAGTCATGCATCCAAGAGGTTATTATTATGCTGGCAAAAATTATTCTGAAAAAGTCTTCATGTAGTAAAGAGTATCAGACACCGCACTTGTGGTTCCACTCATATCATAATCGTCATCATCAACATTGTATCTTTGACTCCAGGGCTAGAGGTCGATTCACTTTTCATTCAATCAAAATGTAAACTGGAGGTTCTATTTCATGTACGAATAATGAAATAGTCATTTGTGTTGTTTATGAGCAAGTAACATACAATGCCCTTCTTATGCTTAGCATTGTTCGGCATTATTTTTCAGTAAGCACTGAAGGTGGTTTTAGTAAAAGTCACTGCTCACAAAAGAGACCTTGGAGTTGCAACTCTGAGCAACACTAATAATTCCTGTTCTGCATCTCTGCATGATTGTCCTGTTCTATTTGTATTGTAATTCAGCGTTTCCACCTGGGCCCTAATGTTAAATTCCATGACTTATTCATGACTTTCATTAATTTCATTGACCTGAGATAACCTCTAAATGGGCAGGCAGCAAAGTGGTAGAAGGGGCTTGCCTCAGAGGAAAAAACTTAATACCAATATACTGAATGTATGAGACAAGATGTAAAATAACATGCAGGTGTATTCCTGTTAGGAGACCTTTGAGAAATGACACGTCATTTAATGACTTCCCCAAATAAATCTATTTCATGTTATGACTTTACCTGACTGGATTATTACACCTCTCAATATTCCATATTTTCCACAAATTCAGTGCACAGTGGGAACTCTGGTAATTTCACAGTCAAATACATGTGGCAAGATAGAATCTTTTAATTTTACTTCCAAATGGTTTAATATGAATTCATGATCAATAGATGAAAAGTAGGAAAAGCAACAGGATGCTGGGTTTTAATTATGAGTCCAACATTTCATGTGATAAATGATGTTTGAAAAGGGACATCAAGACAAAAAGGACTTGATTTAGCCAACTGTGCAAATAACCATGTTTCCGACGGCAACAGAAATGTCACCACGACCATTTTGGTCTAAACATAGGGAGACTTCCTCTAGAGGCCTCTATAATTATCATAGCAATTATCCTCAAAGTATGAAACAGTGACTCACGCAAGCACTGAGGCAGGTCTCCACTCCATGTCCCATTCCCTGTGCAGGTGAGCACAGCGGGGAAGGAGAGCTCATAGCCAGGTAGGCAGCTGTAGCTCACGCTGGTACCCCACTCCAGGACTGAGCCCTCCAGGAGACCATTGGGTATGGGTGGAGGTGCAGGACATGACACCACTGTGGGAAAAATGAAGACACAGACACAGTCAAGCAGAGGCAGACTTACCATTCAGCAAAGGTTGGCAATTGCCTTAGGCCACAAACAACCAAGGGCCCCATAAAATAACTCATACACTTACGGTTAAGAAAGTTTTTTGTTTTTAACTTTTCAATTAATAATTAATTAATTATGTCTTTTTAAAAATCCATGAACTAAAATGTCATCCAAATGTTTAATTCAAGAGAGTCCTCACCTCACACTGTCCTCACTACACTGGACTATTCCATGATCTTGCTGCACATCTGCAGAAATGATCAAGGAAGACAGTTGCCAACTCATGTAAACAAAAGGCCTCCAGTGGTGTAAAGCCTGTTGAAAAATGAAGTGACACTACCCCATCACTGCTGAAAAAAAGCAGTAAGCAGGAAGATACTAAAAGACAATATCTACCCAGCCATAGCATGTTCACCCTGCTGCTGTCTGGCAAGCAATACTGAAATATCCACTGCTGTACCACTACACTACAGAGCAGCTTCTTTTCTCAGGCTGTGGTCCCATGCAATCCCAGATGTCTGGACATAATTGCTGTGTGAAGACTGGTGATTAGTTACAACTAGGTCTTTCTTGGTTAAATAAGGATTGAAAAGGGGGAGAATAAGACAAACAGAGGGCCCCATGTCTGCATTTGCCTTATGCCCCAAAATGACTAAATCCACCCCTGTAGTCAAGGAAAGTTTATCTGAGTACACCTGATGCATACAAGCATACAGTCAGGTTTGTGTCAAGTAGGACTGCCTCCTAATAGTTGACTAAACTCTTAGTGTCTCAGTGAGAAGAGTCTTAGCTGAATAAATGTTCATTTATCTGTTAATCACAGGAAAACAAAAAACAAACAAACAAACAAAAAAAAAAAACACCTTGTCATTCGGGCCAGGATGAAAGCATCAGAGATTGTTGTGATATGGACCTTTTCTCTTGTAGCACGTATGTCACTTACCAGTGCACTGCCAACTGTTTACCTGGACAGGGACACAGCCCCCAAGACCAATGAAGGCCAGGCTGACAACAAGGAATACAATACTGAGGTGATTTACAGCTTCTCTGACCAGGACCAGGACTGATTTCGGGGACAACAAAGACATGGTGGTGTCAGGCAGGGACAGGGTCATCCACTGTATTGATAAGTCTGTGAGTATTTGTTTTTGTGAAGTTGGAAGTTATTTATTGCCATGTATTGAACAACAAGGCTTGTGTGAGGTTACAAAATTTACAAAAAATTAACAAAATGCTCCATCTCCTTTCTGCTTGTTTGGACACATTCAGAATCATTAATGCTTTTGTCTTTAACAGGTGGCTCACTTCATGCCACTGGTAAAATATTTTTAATGCTCATTACAATGGTTTTGAACCGTGTGAACAATGTTGCTAATAACATTCTCTCTCAGCCCTGGAATGTAAGTATTTAGTGATACACCCCAAAAATATAATTAAATCATTAAATTAATATCATAAACCTGTGATGACTACTCCACTAATGGCTTGAGGTAATGACAACTAGTCCTTTAGAAAAGTCTTAAGTCAGGGGCAGCCCAAAACAAGACAGACACAAGAGCAGATGAGGTCCTACTTGAGAGCAAGAATAAAAGTTCTAAGTTGAAAAATTACAGCTGATGGCCAACTGACCAGCTGGTCTGGGCAAATCCATCAACAATGGATTTTACAGAAACTAGATCTAACACAAGTCATAGGACATTTTAAAATATGAAATATTTCAACTCAGTGATACAAAGAAATAGTACTGGCAGCACATAATCACATTCCTAATGTTAAAAGGCTGAATCCATAATTGCTGCATGTTGTTGCAGCAGTGGGGGGTCTACATCAAACATGAAGGAGTTAGAATTGAATGTGGAATTTAAATCCTTGGGTGCTGCACATAGATGATTTTATGTATGGAGTCTCACCCAAAATATCAGCTGTGGGTATGTGCCGAAGTCGAACATAAACAAAAGCAAGAACACTTTATGACATTAATCCAGTGGCGTTGAGAATATTTGGTTCTGCAGCCCTGGACACAAGCATGCAGGATCATAAAAGATCCCTCAGAAAACACTGTTGCTGTCTTCGCAATACAGTTGATAAAGCAGCTACTGGATGTAACTCAAGGATAACAGACAGTGTTAAAGCTTGGACATAATTACTGTGATTTATGTGGATTTATGGGGATATGGCTATATCCTGGGTCTTTGCATTTCAAATCAAAATTATGATAAATGGAGGTGGTAGAGATGAAAAGAGGGAGTAGTAGTGTTAAAAGGTATTCAACATTGTAATAAACCTACTTTGGCCCAATAAATTGTCATTCTTACAGGTTTTATCTTCCCATTTATATCCAGAATTATATAATATCTGAACGTCCCAAAGAGCCTAAGTACTGCTTCTTTTTAAAACACAACAGGATTGAAGCTTTTTCATGCAGGTTAAACATGAACATATTTTGTCAAATCTATTATTACACTGCACGCTTCAAATTATAGTGCTATTTTACAGATATCAAGAGGCAATAGAGGTGGCACAAATTCACCACTCTACATAATGTGGATTACGACTGAGTGAAAACTAGGTCTTTAGCCCAGAGAAACGGCCTGTGTTTTGACTGTGACTATGTGGGAATTTTCTGCTGTTTCTGTTTGGAGTATACTGAATAATTTCTGCGAGAAATGAGGGGACATCTTGTGTCTGTGTAAGCCATAAACTTTCAGCTCAACAAATGTAATAAATGAATGCATAATAAAGCTCAGAGTTTGCTCTGACACACTTGGAGATGAACCCGTGGGGACGCAGATGGGATATGGGTTTTAGGGATGTGAATAAATTATAGCAGTTGTTTTATACCATTACTATCCTCCCTTAACGCCCATGATTTCCCCAAGTCTCTTTTTCTTTTAGACATACTCACGCACACTGAAACACTTGAACAAAGATCTGCAAATTGAAGCAAGGCTATATCCAAGCCTCGCATCTGTCTGGCAAGATCAGATGTTTAGTTTACAAATCCAGTTACTTAAACTGTCATGTTAACACCATGGCTCTCAAGTTAAGGTTTAGTGTTTTGGCAGTACAACAACGTAGTCATTTTCACTTACTAAATACATGACAAAAATAAACAGATGCAGACGTGTGAACGCAGTCTCTGTGGACGTCTCTTTGCTGGGCAGGACCACTGATACAGAGAGACACATGTACCCAGCACATTTGTTGGCATCATTACAAAGACAGAGACTTAGACAAGGCTGGTTAAACTAGCTGCCACTTGGTGCACGGATTTGTGATTACCTGACTGCTGGATACTTCCATGACTGCCTTCTTCCTACGTACCTCAATCAGCTGCAAGCCTGTTACCTTTCTTTTCATTTACAGAGCTCAACTTCTCACCACCAAACCACCTATGTTGCTACTGTACATTAAGTTGCTATAAGCAGCTTGAGAAGCCTGATGTCATCATACTGATTTGCTGACTGAACACTATAGGTGATTTCTCTCATTGGCACCTGTCAGAGAGATCAATTAAAGTGCCTGCTGTTGTCTTTGGTTGGGCAGTAAATCAGTGTACAAAAGAAGTAAAAGAATACAAGTAATGAAGTTACATACTTAAAATAGAGTAACTAAGTAAAATAGAGTAACTGAGTAGTAACTGTATTCCGTTACACTCTCAATTGGTGATATTCTTAATAGAATCTTTAAAAATAGATTACTTGAAGGGATCAGTTTATTTGCTTTTGTTTTATTTGTCTAAAATTCATATAAGGCATGCATTTCCCATAAACATAAAAAAAAACAAACAAACAAAAAAACCCAACAAAGTTCTCTGTTGTAATGCTATTGCAGCTCTGTCATGCTAATGAGAGTCTAATGTTGAAGACAGAAGATGTCATACACTTTATGGCTTGTAAAGCCGTCTGAGGCAAAATGTGATTTCTAATTTTGGGCTATAGGCATATATAAGTAAAATTTTCCCTGATTTGCTCATTAGTTTGCTTGCTAGCTCGCTAATTAGACACAAATGCAATACAAGTTTATTCAACACGTGATTTACATGATATTTTTTGGACTATGTGCCATGCATAAGATGTTCTACTTTGTGTTCAGTTCTCTTATCCTAGGGCCCTTTTCCACCAAATAAGCTCTGGTTCTTGAACCCGTTCCCTTCAATATCCTTGCAACCTTGCTGCTATCTGGTGAACCAGTAGAACCATTGCAAACACGAACATTAACAACAGAGGCTGTTGCACAATGCACAACAACCTGTAGAATGTGATATGCCCAAAACCTGCCATTTTTTGGTTCCAGCTGAGAATCAACTTTTCAGGCTCTGAACCAATTCATTTTCAGTGAAACTGCCCAGAGTGGTTCAAAATTAGGTGCTTAAACCAGAACAGGGCCGGTTCCATGTTGGTGGAAAAGGGTCCCCTGTGACTTAGTGAATAGTAAAAGGACCTCTCCAGTGAGGTTATTCTCAAAATCAAGTGTTAACTACATTCAGAGTGAAGCAGCCTAGTGTGCTCCGCAAGACTATTTTAAGGTATTCAAACAGTAATACAATTTATTTAGAATGTTTCTTAACTTGACTAATTTAATGAAATATGTTACAAATTACATTTTAAGGCATGCATAATCTGTAGTGGAATAAAAATAACCCTCCCAACACATCTCTAATGTATTTTTAGTTATCCTCTGGCCTTGTAGCTTTTTGAGTCATACAACCTGTTATTTAGTCTTAGTTTAATCCTAAATCCAATAGATTTTAACCAAGTGATAGCTTTATTATTAATTTTGAATATATATTCATACACAGTTACTACACTAAAACACCATTACTGAAGACCAGAACAGGACTATTGACTAAAATGAACTGTCAGATGAAAATAGCACTATGATGCATTAGGATAAAAAAAAAAATGCAACTGATTTGGCATCTAAGTAGCAAATCTAAAATAGCTGTCAAAATGAACACTGATAAAGTTACATTTACACAATTCAGAGAGCAGTTTTCTGGAAAAAGAGTAGGTTTTGTGATTATGATAGCATTAATATAAGAGGCACTTGACGGACAACTTTCGTGACTTGCAAAGTTTAGTTGGATTTTCTTTGTCTACACAACGACATACAGTATATGTGGAGCAACACTCTGTGGGATATTCACACATTCTCTCCAAGGTGGAACCATCTTTTGTTCTTGGTTGGCAGTGAATCCAAAAAGATTTCCATGTGGACTTATTGTAGCAGTGTACAGTATATATGCTTTAGATGTATGCTATATTTGGAAAGAAATTTAGGCCATGATGAATAGTGAATAAAAGTTAAAGGAATAACCATACTGATGTTGCAATCTGTTTTTTAATGTTTTGTTCAGTAATCTAATTTTGTTTCTCAAGTTCTCAAGGAGAAACAAGTTCACTTGAAATTGTTTCTCTTTGATGTTAATGAATTAGTAAAGAAGGCCTTCAATTTGGGATTTCCAAGTTGTTGCTCTAGAGCCCTGAAAAAAAGCACTTCATTCTGAAATACTTCACTAAAATGCTCAGCTGGATGCTGTAAAGTAGAAAGAGAGTTGGGGTGTGCATCTGTCTCCCTACGAGAGAGGGAGAGTAAAAGACAGATGGAGAATGTGTGAATACACATGTGCAAGTAGGCAAATTATGCTGATTATTGGAGTAGGCCTACTAATCTCATAAGCACTGCATCGGAAATTACTTCAAATAAACGGAAAAAAAAGGCATGGGTGGCAGGCAGAACTGAATGGGAAGCGGAGAGTGTCCCCATTTTCCTAAGTAGTTCTAAGCAGCATTAGTGCCTCTTAGCTGAACACGCCAAACCTGGGATTCAAACTGAATCCTTGCCGGGCGAGGCTTAGGATGTGTCATCGGTGGTGTGTGTATGCACACACAAGCGGCATGGCTTGCACTGACACACACACACATTAAGTGCAAAATTATGCACAGAGTCGACACACATAAACCTCTTTGTCCTTTTTAGTCCCCCCCTCCCGCGGAATATTTGTGCATGTCCCTGCAGTACATGATCCAAATCTATGACAAGGTGACAGATGCCCCGCATCATGACAATTTTCAAGCAGCTCACCCCAACTGAACTGCTGAACCTTCAACTTGAACCCAATCATGCAAAAGAAAAAGGCACCCAATTGTATTGGAAGAGGCATTGTTTTCAGTTTCAGATAGAAGAAAAGAAAATAGATATTTCCTGTCCTTTTCTGAGACCTCTCTCTGCATAGGCTGTCAGTGAGAGAGACGATAAAAAAGCCGTAATTACCAGTGAACCGTTCTATTGCTTGTCCTAGATAGTCTTAGAACGAGACCAAGGGAGAGGAAGAGAGCAATGACAAGGGGAAAATAAAGAATAAAACATCTGTATTCATTCTTAATACCCCATCCACACTAAGGAATCACGAAATTAATATATAGCACCCACTTAGTAATCAGGTCCCTCTCTTGGCTTTCTTTTATTCATTTGCCCCAGAGAGGAAAAAGTACCATCGGAAAAGTGAGAATAGCAAGAGTGAGAGAAGGGAGACTGTGGCTCACTGACTAATGCATAGAGGTCAGAACAAGCTGAATGTATGTAAGTGTCTATGTCTATGTATGCATGAGAGAGACAGTTGTGTAATTGAATGCTCCCATGGGGTTGTATACGTGCGTGAGTGTGTGATGAGGAAGGCTAAGCTCTAGGGGTTCGCTCCTCTCCACACCACCCCCATCAGCCATAGCAGCATCGGGGCCGAGAGCCTGAGCTGTTGCGGTAGCTGTCAAGGATTAGAGCTCGGAGGTTAGGAGCTTCACACACTTTTATACACACGTGTGCACACATACACGCACGCTTATCTGCGTGTTTCTCTCTCTCTCTCTCTATTTAAACTGCCTTGGGTAACAGTTGTTCGACCATTGATTCAACCAACAGCTTCAACATACCACGGAACAGGGCACGTTAATAATGAAACGCGCCCATGAAATATTACAAATCAGTGTCAGTTTGGATGTTGTAAACTTCTAGGCAAGGTCCTCAGGAGCCTGAGGAGGGCAAGAAGTGAGTGGCTTAAAACCACAGTTCATGGAGTTGAGCTAAGGGAAGGTGATGACTACTACTTCTGAGTTCATAACAGCACTTTATACACAGAGTATATCTAGAAACAAAAACAGCCCTTACACAAGAAAAAGATCAACAGGCTTTATGTTTTTACATTTATTCGGCATTTAATTTTTGATTAACTCTTTGACTTTCTGTAACTTGTCGGTGTAGAGGAAGGGTTTTCAAAGTCTGAGACTGTGGGCCAGACAAAGCTGGGAAAAAGGTGCGCCCACTCCTTTAGTTTACTTGCGTAGTTTCACTCAATTCCTGGATATCTATGGGATCGTGATTATGTTATTCGACCAGGGTTGGAAATTAGCACCCACTACCAGCCAACTGCGGGTGAATTTTTGAAGTGGTGGATGAATTTGATCAACCTACCAACCATGGTGGTGGGTGAACAAAGGGGGGCGATAAGACAAATTTATTTTAAAATGCGCTACTTTGGCTCTCATACAGCCGCCTCTCTGCAGACACTGCATTCTGTAGTCTCAATCAATGTCCCACCCACAGGGCAATGTGATTGGCTACACGTCACAAGTATAAGCCAAACTGAAGGCTATCAGTGCCTCAGTGATGCTGTGTGCGAGACTGGGGCTACTCTGGTGAGAGCGAGCTCAGCCATGTGTTTTGGGGAAGGAGGCAGATATTGGCAAAGTTACGATAAACATCACAATCTTATGACCTGTTTCTACGATGACAAGCATTCCCAGTTTCCCAGTTACACCAATGAAAATGACACAAGGTCGCAGCCTACAGGACTGAAATTTCAATACAAATTTCTCTACATTACTAGTTTTTATTTTTACTTTATTTAGTATACTTTATAAAACTTTGGAGAGATCATTTGTTTATTTATTTAATTTCTCAGTTAACTTCACAAGAAATGCTGTTGCTCCCTGTACTTTCTGGTAGATCATTAAAGTTAGAGTTAGTTAAAGCTGCTTGGGTCTCTGAATTTTGCATTTTGCATTTGAAGAGAGACAGCAAGTGTGAGTGTGGCATGAGGGAATGTAAGAGAAAATGTATACCGATGAATAAATATTAATATTAAGTTAACAGTTTTTATGGAAAAAATATGTACTTGTTTTTTTTTTGTTTGTTTGTTGTTTTTTCACCAGCCACTTTGATTAATGGAAGGAAAACACACACTCAGCAATTGAGCTAAGGTAGCCTAATATTGCTGTTTTATTTAAGAAATACATAAAGAGGCCTGTCCTTGGGTGTTTATTGGTTTCTAATTCTGGGAAAAAAGTACAATTCCTAAATGTAATCTCTAAACTATCTCTTTGATCAAATCACACATCTTTAGGTCATTCTATGTGACCTCGTTTTGATAATTAATGTATGTATGTATGTCACTCACTGAGCCCCCCAGTATAGTCTCTGGGGCAGGCTGTATGTGTCCTACCTGTTGTTCTGATTGTCTGTGTGCATGTCAGTCTCTCACACTGTGCCTCTTTTTCTCTCAGATTTCATTTGTCCTTTTCCATTTCTCAAGAGGCAAACACAACACCAGCTTGCCTCTCAGTGACTGAGAAGCAGCCTGAGAACAGTTCCTTAGCAACGACGAGCCACCGTTTGCCTTGTGGGCTCTTCCCTTTCCTGGTGTACTTTTGAACTGTTCGCTGCACAAGTTAATCTTCCCTGCGATACTTACTTTTGGGTGTCAATGGCAGACTTGCTAATCTATGCCTCCACTCAAGCGTCATAAATCATAGAGTGATGTAGCGCTGATGGGCGTACAACAACTAAGCCCTCTTGGTGGGTTTTCTAACTTTGATGTTAATCAAGCCTATAGAGTGCACACAAACTTTTAGAGAGAGGAAGCCAGTGATTAACTGTTGGGATCACAATTAGAGAGATCCTTGTTGTGATGAAGAGGACTTGTAGCCATCCATCATATAGTGTCAGAGGAACTTTTAACCTTGGCTCTGTGCCACCACAGGTGCAACTCTAGATGCAGGTGTGGGTGAAATCACTGTGTCCTAGATCAAGGGCTCTAAAAATGTATTATATATAATTTTTTTTTTGAAAGCCAGCTGAGCGATGCCATCTCTTATCTGGGGACTCGTAATGTTTGGATGCTCTGGACATTATTTAGATTAACAGATTCAAAATTGAACATAGTGTTTATGTGGGTGTGTGTGTTTATCCTTAGACATTCACAAATACAGTATATGCACCTGCATGTGTGTGTGTGTCTCTCTCATAAGACACCCAGCCTCATGTATCGTTGGCACTTCCGTTATCAGCACACTAAATATGACACTATCTGACCATATAGGAAGCTCTGTGTCACCTTCCTTGCTAATCTCATTAGATCTCAGGGTGTAAGCGTGTACTTTATATTGTACGTGACAGTGTGCTAGCGTGCCAAGGTTGTTACAGCACGGTCTGATGGTTATCAAGGTTGACTGTCTACTGGGGCACATGTTGCGATGCAGCGTATGAGAGTGTGTGCATTTGTGGGTGGTACTTACCTTGGCATGCTGGCATGGTGCCACTCCAGGTGCCATTGTTGGTGCAGGTCCTTGTGACAGCGTTGTCCCCTCCGATCATCACATACCCTGGCTGGCACATGAATGTCACATTCTGGCCCACCGTGACTTCATCGCCAAATCGAAGTCCATTCGCTGGAATACCAGGATCGCCACAGGTGATCACTGTCATTGGTGGCCAAACATAAAGTTGCATCAGAAAGCATGAAATAAAGCATGAAATATAGTGTATAGTATATTAAAAATTCTACATCAATACACATTGACTGATGCAATGCGTATGCATTCAGAAGAAACAGAGGCAAGATTTTTTCCCCCTTTAAATATTCTATTTTTAGTGTTCTCTTGTTAACTTGTTAGTTTCCTTATCCCGTACTTGCATGATCAGGGCATAATCATGAACCATGTTTTATGCTATAGCAGTGATTCCCAAAATGATCCACCTGTGGGTGGATCATGAAAAATAAATGAATAAAACATTAACACATTTAAGTTTAAAAATTTAAAGTTGGAAATGGCCACGGAATATTTCTGATTAATCTTAAAAAAGTAATTAGAACTAATAAAACAAAGCCATGGGATTTAAATCATGTGTTATTCTTCATTTATTTGACCTAGTTTAACAGGAGTTACATCATATTTAGTGACCTGTTACATTAACACCGGAAAGTATATTATACCTTGACATTGGTACAATTAGTCTCATGTTTTGATCAGAGCTGTGATTAGAGGTTTAGATGGGCCACAGACAATCTTCAGATTTCACATCGGGCTATGACATTCTTAGGTTTGGGAATGGCTGTGCTACAGTACAGGCAACAAGGTTGGGGGATGATTAATTATTATCTTCTCAGCCTTAATAATTACCCTCTAAGCCACATATCAAAAGTATTCAAAAGTTTTGAACAGCTGTGCCAAATACAGTTGTGTGTGATCAAAATGGAACTCCAAATAGAGCATTAAAAAATCCCAGGGTGCCATCACAACTCTACCCACAACCTTTCACCAGCAGTTCATACTCATTAGAGTGATGATTTGTTGAACAGAAGCACACTGTACAACACAATGAAGTTAAAGCTACAAGAAAATCAACATCGTAAGTTTGCCGCTAAATAGATCTTTGGAAAATAGGTTTTTCTGATGTCTTTTACTTATATGGTTGCAGAAAGTGTTGAACCTTTAATGCATAGTCCACTGTTTTAACCTTTACTCAAACAACTCTGTAATCATACAACCTCCGCTTCTCCAGCTCACAAGTTGTGAACATGGAAATCTTTCCCATGTCTACTATCCATCCTATATGATGTGACCATGGCATTAGTGAAGGACACAGGAGCTCCATTGTAATGACATTCACTCATGGACTAAGAATAACAGGCTTGCTTTCAACTTTGTGACAATGCAATTTTTAGATAATGAAATGGGTTTTGCCTAATAGGAGAATTCTATTAAACCACAGGGAACATTTACTCAATCAGAAAACTTCAATATCACTGGACAGCAATTAAATACATTCAATGGCTCAATCAGAATATTAAAAAGGTAACTGGACACTTCCATACAAAAAGGTAACATAAAGTGCATGTCGCACAAAAAAAATGTGTTATTGTGTAGCAACCTTAAAGACTTACCCTTGTAACACGCATATTTGTCTGCACATAAAGTGAACTTGTATTATGATGTTCAGTTTTATGAATATTGGAAATATTGACGGTAAAACTGTAACCATATGAATGTATGACCAAGCACTCAAAGCTTCATCACACAGCATCTGCCGTGCTATATGCCCCCCCTAAATGTGAGGGACGTCTTTATTAATATGGCAAACCTTTACTAACCATGTTTTATATACATAAACCTATTCCAAAATAAACAACTGTGCTTATATGATTTTGAGATATTGGATATATTTTTTAAAGGGGAAAACCCATTGAAATTAATAATAATGTTGGGAAGCTTCCCTCAACCAGTAATTTTTTTTGTCTCTTCTTGTCATATGTCTATTCTTGGCTTCTTCTCAACACACAGTTCCTCCAAAGTAAACAGATGGCTGAGTTCTGGCCCACTACATTGTCAGGTCTTAACCTATTGCTATCTCTGATGAAATTCTAAGTTGCCAGCCTCTACACGACTGTTTTTACATAGCCCTTGTTTTATCTTATCTAACTCTAATTTGTGCCTACTTATTACAAAAAATGTTCCTGACTTGTTCACCTTATTGTAAGAAGCCAGTTTGATACATATGGCTGTCCCTGCCCACGCCTGCTCCCTTAAATAAATTCCTGTTTGTTTATTTTCAGTTGCTGCCAAGGACTTCAACACTTGGATATATTCGTCATTGCTGGGTGAAACTAACTTTGTATTCTGACAGGAAACATCTGAGAGCTGCTAGTTGAGAGCACAGAAAAAAAGTGAGGTCTTCACTTTGCCACCAAGGTTTAGAATTGATGGCAGTATGTTCTTGCTTGCTCCAATCTAGTTCTAGATGTACATTATCTATTTTCACACTCAGCACAAAACTACAATACTCAGAGGTAAGACAGTAATGAGAGGTTAAATGTACGGCCTTGATGTTTGTCTGATGGATGACCCAGGTTATAATGCTATTTGTTATGTGTGCTTTCTGTTTACTTGGAGCAATTCCTGCACCCTGTATCCTGTATTACTGTGTAATCTATATCAGATGACTGAATTGCAGTGCAGTTGGCATTGATGTATTTGATGTTTGTGTATATATGCACTGGTGCCTGCCTTTTATGGATACTGTTTCTGTAATAAATACGCTAACCTGACAGCCTTATCAATTACTTGGACTTTAAAGGCTTTGTGGGTAGTGAATTCCTTTTTTGGGAGAGTTCACCCAAATCATGCAAGATTATATTTTCCCACTCACACCTAGAGTAGTATCTATTCAAGCACATAGTAACTGCTCAAAATCTGAAAGACAACCTTTCTAATTAGATATATAGTACTTGGTATAATCCTGGTTTCCAGTTTAAAGGTCCGGTGTGTAAGATTTATGGGGATCTATTGGTAGAAATGGAATATAATATTCATAAGTGGTCCTCTTCCACAGACACCACTATACTGAACTGCCATGTTTCTACGGTAGCTCAGACAAACCAAACACTGGCCCGAGATACGGCCTTTTGCATTTTTGTGAGTTTCGTGGCCACTGTAGTTCTACTATACACCTCGAAGGGGAGAGTGAGAATGAGGTGTTTGCAATCTGCAAGCTCACAGCTAGATGCCACTAAATCCTCCACACTGGTCCATTGGTCACCCATAATTCCATCCCGCGCTCCAACTTAAGGCTTTAGGTAGCAATATGAGAGCTTAAAACAGTTTGTTAGCTTTGCTCTTGAATGTAAATATAAAGTGTGTTATGCTGTATTAACACATGATCAATAATGTCTGGAAGAATTCTTTACATAACTGCAAAGTGTTTTCCATTGCATGTTGAATGGCCTCAACCTTAAGTCATGAAAACATTTCACACTATGAAATATTTCAGAAAGTTTCAGACTGGTTAAACATAAGAGCTGGTCTGTTAACTGGTCAAATCTTCTCAACTATTCACAAAAATTGGTTTTGAATATATTATCGGTGAAAAACGTAATGTGTAGAAGAATAATACTTAACTTTATATTCTAATGCTTATACAAGACCAAGAGTCTAGAACCATGCTAGCAGCTCTGTGAGGCTATAGTAAGGCACAGCAATGATTAGAGCTGGCTGACAATTTTGGCATGCTAACAAGGTCACAATGGCGACGCAGGTACCCCGTTTGCCATGTTAATCTATTTACTTCAGAATGTTAACATGTTAACATTTGATAATTTGCACAAAGTACAGCTGAAGTTGATGGCAACGTAATTAGGTTATAACCAAAGTATGGGACAAATTAAACTTGTGACCCGGAGCTATATGAAAAGTCAGGCTTTCACCAAAGTTATTACAAGTTATCCTGAGGGAGACATGAAAGTGCGAACCTACTTTCATGGCAATCCAGCCAACACTTTTCATTTCACTCAATACTACACTTGTGGTGGTGCTGAAGAATGAAAAAACTGGGGATCACCAGTGCTATTAGGATTCATCCTCTGGGAACCATGAATGTCTATACAAAATCTAGTGCCAGTTAATCCAATAATTGGTGACGTATTTCACAGGATAGTTGAAAATTTTGATCTGCTGGTGGCACTAAATGAAAAGTCATGGAATCACCAAAGAAAGACCAAGCATTCCCTTATATTCAAAGATTAGCCTGAATGACTTGGATTGATTTTGAACACTGTCTTGGGCATATGCATATTTCATAGATGTCTGCCATCAAATGTGGGTAAATTGCTGGCAGTGACAGGTAAAATTGTCAAGCCCTCTGCCATTTTGTTGGACAGAAAAAAACGCACAACAGAAAGACATTTAGTAAGGTTAGCATGTGACTGGACAGTCACTTGCAACTGCTATATAAAAAGCAACACTTCTGGTGGTAGAACCTTATTCGTTTTGACTGAGAATTGATGTTTGTCATATTCTACCCAATAACCATCAATGAAAAGGCATGCACACGCGTACAAACACACCCTCTTCTTGCTGTATCAACTTCACCTCAACAGTGTACAGTCACACTGCTTCATGGACAAATTGAAAGGGAGCAGAACTCAGGACTGTTCAAATTCTGACATCTGTGTCTGTGAGTCAGAGGAGCATGTGTTAATTATAGTCTATCGTGTTTATGTCAACCAAATTCCAACTTCTATGCTGAATTTATCATGGAATGTCTTTTTTTGTGTAAACACAGTATATTGAATTTTGAATGACAACATTCTTTACATTAAATCATGTCTCAGTGATCTTAGTGTTACACATTCATTCAGTGTATAGATTTCAATGGCAGATAAAATGAAAAAGTTACCTGCCTGCCAAGCACAGAAAAGTTCATTTCAGACCGTGGCAACAACAGTGGAATGACATTCTGTATTAACAACATACTTTTTCGGTTTTGCTTAAGACTTAAAAGTCACAGCAAGCCCAAAAACCAAAACCCAGGAGATTGGGATAATATGCGAATCATGTATCTGTATAATTATGATTATAAGAAATTGTCTCTGTAGGCAAGTGTATGTGCAATATTTGTGTATGTGCACCTTTGACCGACTGTACAGGAGTGTTTGTGTTTGCCAAATCGTAGAGATTTAATTCATTCTGACTCTACGCCACCAAAATGACACTGAAACACATTATCTTGAATTAAGCATGTTATGTCTCTTCACACATCAGCCAGGTGCACCTGGCATGAGCAAAAGACAGCTCATAACCATTTCAATTTGGTTCAGCTAAACATGTTGTGAGGAAGTGGAAAAGTGGTCTTACTAGAAGAGAGAGACAGAAAAAGTATGTGGGCACATCAATGTAAATGTTTGCATGTGCCCATCTATCTGTTGGAGTGTAAAACCCAGTCAGTCAGCACAATACCGAAAAGCTGCAGGCTGTTGACTTCAGCAACTCAACTTAACTCTACAGCTTTTTCATTCAGTAACATTTACTTGCTCTCAGGAAAACTGGGTTACTGGGAGAAATAAGGTTAAGGCAGGAAATCAGAGTTCATGCACATGTACATGCACTGCAATAACCTGCTCCCAATAAAACCTGCATTTAAATGCAGTTGGACAGTAACCAGATTTCTCTTTATCCCTTACTGCATCATATTTTTGAACCATATTGATATATTTTAGCTGTGTTGTGATGCTGCGTCATGAACAGTTTTTTTCCTTTTTTGTCATAGCACTGGAGCATTTACAGCTTAACCAGAGGACATCATCTGTAGAGTGGGAACAGAATTAGGGCTCTATCTTGCACGAAGCAAAGCAGCGCACAGCACAGCGCAACTGTCACTGCTAATTGGTGACTGACGCAGTTGTCAATTTCTTGCCCTTTCTTGCACCAATGTTGTGTAAGTAGCAGACATGCTTGTGCCCATCTGCGTACCCATGGATGTGTTGGTTTTAAAATGAGCTGCGGTCAAGGGTGTTGTTTGCATATTTTGGGGCAGCAGTAAGTGATTGCGCCATTGACCAACAATGGTCTAAAGTCAGAGGCACAGTATTTTCTTGTTATTTAAAGGGCACATTATTCAAATAGTAAGATAGTAGTATGCATCTACATAGGCGGGTTAACAATGCGCTTACTCTCTGCTTCAAGGGTACTGCAGTTAATCTGCAGGTCATAAAACTAGAATTCTGATTGATGACGGATGGGTTGAATGGGTGAAATAAAGTGAAGCGTCTCCCCATTAACAGAGACACTTGCGCATTTAAACATGAGGCACAGCAGCCATGCTTCATTGATTGTTAAAATATCCTGACATCCTGACAGGATTGGTCAAGATCTAATCTTAATTAATGCCCTGTGTTCCTCTACACACAAAAAAGTCTCTTTCACAGTTTCCTCTGCAGTTTCCACTGTTTCCTCTTGCTGAAATATTAAAGATATTTGCTTAAGTGATATTACTGCGCACATGGAGATGTTTTTAAAATGGCTGAAAGCAGCCTCTCTAATCAGTAAGTCATTAAATGATGTTGAGTAGCACAGGCTTTCCAGGTGATTTCTTCTGTGTTGTATTGATGTATGAGCGTTTTCTTTAACAATTAGAGAAGTTGATTTCAGTCATTTAAAACATTTCCATGCAGGCACATCTGGTGTTTAAGGGGAAGGAAATATGACACTCTGATTGGTTTAATTCATGTTACTCACAAAGCATACCTATAAATAAGAGACTAAATACAATAGCTTACTTTGTTCCCAGGTTATGTGTGGTTCAACTAGCAGAAGTGGAGCTGGACATGCCCTAAATGCACTTGTGCCATGCGCTATAGACTCCATAAATAGGTGCCTTAGACTTATTTCAGTTTTAATCAGACTTTGAATTTAGTTATTTTCTGTGCCTAACAGGCTCTAATGTCTTACTGTAACCCTGTTCTCCAAATCCACATCGCCTTACCCCACATCCATGATGAATCCAACATTACTGTGTTGGCATTTAAACTAGGGGAGAGAGGAGGGAATGGAGGAGAGGAGGAATACTAAAAACAGGAGATATAAATCAATATGATCACAGCACGCAGGGCAAATAGTCTTCCTGAATAATCAGTGTTTACTGTTTATTTCATAAAGTGCTTTATGGCTTTACTTCACAGTTCACTAAACAAGTCTCTTTCCTAGTGCACTTCTACTAATTCCGTAATTCTTTAACACACTCTATGAATGTAATTTATCAACCATCAGCGTTAAGAAAAAAGTAAAAGGAGAAGTTTCCTCACTCCCCTTGAGAATGTTGTGTGACTTTGATCTGGTAACCTACATGATCGATTACCCATGAACCGTGAAAATGATTGCCTCCTTAATGAAGGCACACTGAGCCAATCTCGACGTCTTAAGTGTTGATGTCCCTGAACTGACCACTAAAATTTAATGTGAAGTGATAGCATACAGGAGGATGACAATAATGTGTTTGGTGATGAGCAGGCTTCAAAGTGGGGGAAAGAGGCAAGAAAGCTATTCTGCCTTTCTGCATGTTTGATCATTATTATTCAATCCAATTTCCAATCTTTCTCGTCTTCCTCCTCCCTCCCTGTGTATATCTCTCCAGAGACTCATTTCATTCCAAAATTGAAAATTATGCCCATACCATTTATCTTTTCTTGTGATTCAATAACAAGCAAAAAGAATGAGGAAGAGAGAATATGGTGATTTTCAGAGAGAAGAACAATGTGTAATTTTGTTTGATAGTCATCCTGGTGCAAATTGAATATAGATTGGCATACTTCTTAATTACTGCAAGGCTCATTTGCTGAGATCCAGACAATAAAAAACTGCCTGACAGTTTTGACGCTTTGCAGGGAGAGAGGCTCAAAGAGATTTATGTGCTATTTGAAATCTTATATCCTATTTTAGCACCATTGTTGATCACTCAGAGCGCCTCCTTTTGGCAGAAATAGGGAGCAAAATCATCTTCAGTCCTTTCTGTCTTCATTCCTTTCAGAAGGGTCTGCTTTACAGTTTATGATACATTTAATTTGTTCATACAGTATCACAGACCACAGGAACAGTGGCTGATTCATTCTACTGTACTAACAGTAAAGCATTCATTGTGACTGACAAGGCTGGCCATGTGTAATTGGTCAACAGTGACTGTTGACCACTAGCAGGATAACACCAAGTTAATTTTGAGTACACCACTGACACCCGAGGAAGTGCCCAATCTTCCTTGTCGTCTTATTTTTCTGAAAGCTACGATAACAAATTCTGTGACTTCCAGTGTTGGTGTAAATGTGACTGAGCTAGATGTGTACACTCAATTGCACTCTGTTGTGTGTCTCTGTTCATAGCACTGGTATAATTGGGACTATGCCTAACCACATTTCACTGGTCAGACACTGATCATTTCACATTTTGCTTTGACAGTGAGTAGATAATGCATTGCTCTTCATTCATTTCATCACATGCAAACAGTGCAGCAGAGTTGCCTTTCAAGTGTATTCCACCAGACCAAGAGACATGACTCCACTATCCCTTTATGTTTCTGTCTATATAAAACTCACTTGTGCAGTTTGGAGCCGTGCCAGACCACGTGCCATTTGCCAAACACTGGCGTGTGGGCGAGCCGGTGAGGAAATATCCCTCCATACAAGAATACACAATGGAGTGGGAGAAAGTTGTGCCATCCACGCGGGAGATACGGCCGTGAGCAGGTGTAGCTGGGTTACTACACTGTACCGCTGCAAAGACAGGGGAGAAAAGAGAGGAGTTGAAGGTCAGAGGTGTAAAATAGTAATGGATTTTCTATTTTCCATATCAGTGATTCACAGTCTGAGGACTGGGAGCCCCCAAGGTGGCTGCAAGATGACTTCTGAAGGTCTTGAGCTGATTAAAGGGCTTTGAAAAATATACTCCCTCCATATTGTGTGAATAATAATATTTGTTTATGAAATAATTGCAGTTTTGCTGTTGACCTGATGAATATTTGTAGTTTCTTGATGTGGTCTGATTAGCGCTCAGGTGGAACAGTCTGAAAAGGGCAGATAGTAATCATTGGCTTGTGTCAGAGCTCCCCATCATGCGTGTGTGGCTCACATTAGGAAATTCATGGAAGTATTGTTTTTCTTTTTCAAAGAAGCTGCGAACCTAACTAGTAAAGAACCACTAATCTATACAGCGTCACAGCTTTATTAAGAGTGGCTATTGAGCAGAGCTGGCGCAATGGTACACAAATCCCCATCACACTATTGACGAGTCATCAGTAAATAAAGTGCAGTTTGTGTATTGTCAAGTCCCATAGTACAGCCATGGTAATGACATTTAGTGCTGTCTAAAAACAAGAAGAGGATCGTGGGAATAATGTGAAAATTTGCAGCTGTGGTCTAAGGACTCAAGGTTCGGTTTTACAACAACAGAACTTCTAGTTAATACATCTTGCTGAATAATAAACAGATGTAGAATTATTTTACTTTTATTTTATTTTCCAACAATTTGGAATAACTTTCCAGGTCATTTAGTTAAATATTCACCCTGTATAATTGAAAGCACAATCTGAAGTCAGCCAGGAGGCTGAATTTCATGCAAAGTATTACTAAAGATGTGAAAATCGCCAGGGAGGAAAAAAAAAGAGTAGACTTTTTTGATTACACTGTCATTACCGATTACACTGTCATTACCGTGTCATGACAGGTGTCATGAACATGATGGAGCCTTTATGAATGTTTATGACAGTTGTCATTAAATGTAATTCAATCAGTTTTGTCATTTTAAATGCAAAGTTGACACTGTTCGTTAAAACTAACTATGGCAAAATGTCTTTGTTATGATAACTTGACATTATCAAACTTAAAGAAACTGTTCAGCTTTATGTTTTAACATTACAGTATACTAACATATGTGGCTGGTTTTGACACTTGCTGTCAGAGACCTTTATAAGCATGTCATGAATATTTACCTTGACCTCAGAGATATAGACTTGTCATAAAGATATAATTAAGTTTTATTACACTATCAAAGGCTTTTGTAAGGATGTCATGAATAATGTCATTAAATGTTATAAGGCCAGTTGTGCAGCTAGAGGTAGCTGATGGACAGACAGCGGTTAGCTAACTGTTAGCTGTTGCTGTCTGCGGCTATCTGTAGCTGCCGTTTGCTAGTGAGCTTGGTTAGCTGTGAAGCTAGATGCCTTATTAGCTGGCTCAGCCCCGGGGTGCCAGGGGACTAACCCTGCAAGAAAACCAGCTCAGTTCAAACTGGCCACTGTTTATCTCGGAGGGTCTATGGGTTTTGACAATACACAAACTGCAGTATGTTTACTGATGACTCATCAAAAGTGTGATGAGGATTTGTGTACCACTTCTGTGGACTAAATGGTCGGGCTTACACTCAGGTGTTTCCATTTCCAGATTATGCCAAAAAAACATTTATCCCTGATGAAAGGACAGGACAGAGGTTGTTTCACATGTTTTTCTTCTGCTCCAAATCATATCTAATTATGAAACAGATTTGCTCTCTCAATCACCTAATTGCCTGGAAAATTTGAAATAGTGATTCTTGTCAGAGACAGACGTGTTGTAGGTGCGATGGTAATTTCTTGATTACCACATGTGCATACCCCCACACACATACACTCATCGAGGTGCAAACGCATCACTCGGGCACATACCCAAACACACCAGGTGCCAACATGTTCACATTACTGTACTGTAAGTACACACACGAGCATATGTGCCCACACACACTTGCCAAAAATAAAGTATGGTAGGCTCTTTGGCTTCCTCTCTTAATAATTCAAGACAGACATGATGACAGAAACACAAAACAGACCTTGATGGTATTGTGAGATGGATATTAAGCTGAATATCTACACCGACTGTTTCCCAGAGACTGTAAAAGGTTGTGGATAATGGATGGATGGGCTTTAACAGCAGACAGGGCTTTAGATCACAGACAGACAGCACTGAAACTCATTCAGGCTCCAGTGAATTCCTGCCCCCTCCCTCCTGAGGTGGCTAAAACAATCTTTAAATCAGGAGTTCAGTGGGGAGATGGAGAGATAAAAAGGTAGTGGAAAAGAGATGTGGGGTAAAAGGAGAAGGGGGAGGGTAAGGCTGAGCAAACGTGAGACAGAGAAGGGACAGATGGAGGAATGGACAGGGATGGAGAGACAGCCAGAGAACAAGATTAAGACAGGGGGAAATCAGGGTAAAAGCGAGAAAAAAGGCTGACATCAGGGAACAGGAAGGATGGAGGGAGAAAAACAGAAAGAAAAGAAAGGGGGAAACAAGAGAGATGAAATGAAAGGCAGATATACACAGAGTAGTTCAGAGGGTTTGTGCATTGGCCTATCATATTAAAAATTACACTGACACTGTGCCAAGCTGGCGGACAGTACGTAGAGGAGAGCAGGAGCAGTCAAACATTTGCCTCAATATCCGGTTGACCCCTGGGGGTAATTTATGCAAGATGTAGAGCTGGCGTTCTGCGAACTAATATCTTCAAAATCCACAATGATTCATTTATCACAATCCAAAAGGAACTTGGCTTTAGGTGTCTAGAATTAATGAATTTTTTGGTTGCAATCTGGAAGCTAGTCACAGCACCATGTGCTGGCAGAAAATACCAGACTGCAGCAGAGAGATACTTATCCATCTGGTGCAGTACTGTGTTTGTGAGCTTTTCCAATCACTTGTGTGTGTAGGTGTGGATTCACATGAGCACCTATCTGTATCTGTACACTCAGTGTATGTTCATGTCTGCATGAAGCCCATGTGTTGCATACAATATTTGTGTATGTAAATTAGGGCTTTGCATTGTTTGAAATTTTTTGGTACTGTACTGAAACAATACTTTTTTTGACAAACCATTTTGGCGAGTACACAAAACAAATTCGACAAAATGAGCAAAGTCATCAGTGTTTAGTTCCAGCATTTCAGCGCTATTGTGTTGTGCTGTCATAATTTGAGGAACTTACAAGAGACAGATTTTAGGCCCTAAAACACTGGATCCTACCCCTCTCATAATGCAACTTAATAGCATCTTTTGTTCCCTTCTTGGTAAATAATGTTGCAATCCATAGACTTTTTTATGGTAGCCATATTGGTATGAAATAGTAGGATAAACACCATAAAAGGTGTCATCAACTCGTAAAAATGACCTCCGATATGGAAAAGTGCAATGGAATGGTCATTTACACCTAAACACACCTGATGTCACATCACCATGGCAGCATACATGGTGAACAGTAAGCAGACTTTCATTTAGTTTATTTTTGCTTGATAGAAGTCCCTGCCAGCATGCTGTACTAACCTATTCCTCCCTTCTCTTTTTACTTGTGTTAATCTGTTAAATCATCTGCTGTGAAGTTCAGAGACTTGCCATTGAAACATAAGTTTGCAGGGGGTGTCCATGTTTTCTCAAGTAGATGCACTGGGTGGCATTTAGATTGGAAGTGGGGGATACCGAATCAGAACTCTGGACTTCTGACTTGCAACAGATTGCAGGATGTTTATCAAACTACATCCCAGTTTGAAACACAATTTCTGCTAAACGTGTAGTCTCTGAGAGCTGAAATATCTTTCACAGGCTGATTAGTGCACTGTGTGATGAGTAAACTAAACCTGATGTGTAACATGTAACTTTGCTTAAATAAAATACAGTCTAAATTCATTTCCAAATCAGGTTTAAAATATGGAATATCTGTTCCAAAAATAATTGAACAAGACTAAGCCTTCAGTGCTAGTTTCTAGTATTCCTCTATGACTGTTTCATACATAACATCACATACACATTTCTCTTACGTTTGCAGAATGGCTGTCTGCCCGACCAGGTCCCATTGGGGAAGCAGATCCTCTCTGCCGAGCCATACAGTGTATGTCCCACTGCGCAGGTGAAGCGCACCTTGCTCCGCACTTTGAAGTTTCCTGCCTCCCTGCTGGCGTGGGCAGGTGTGCCAGGATCCCCACAGGTGTCTGCCGAGTCGCCTGCAATGGGAGATAACCAGACAAGGAGTGATGAAAATAAGAAACTGAGGATGCCATCAGCTTTAACTGTCTATGTGTGTGCTCACAGATGGGCCCTTTTAAGTTGGTATGGCACTGAATTACAACTCAGTGTTCCTGTCTGTCAAAAGGACAGATAGGACTTCGACTCAAACTGTACATCTTTTGAGACCTCCAGGAAGCAGCTATAAAACACACAATGCACCAATGAGCAGTTGTCACCTCGCCAACAACCGGGAGGACCAATACCTTTCACTGCTTTACACCAGGAGCTTTCTGTCCATAAAAAACAGTGAGGCCAGCATTAAAAGGCAACCAGCTGTGGTTATGAGAAGTGATGAATACAGTATGACCTCTGAAGTCAAATGCATTTTCATTATCCTGAATTATCTCTCCTGTCTTTTGTTCTGTGCAGGAAGATACAGTACACTTTCAGTCTCTTGCACCACCTGTCTTGCACATCTGTCAATTAACTCAAATAAAAAGATGTTGTGTCTCTTGTTCATTGTCTTTGCATGTACCCATTAGAGTTGTCTCCACTGAGTGAAAAAAAGGGGACACGTTCTCTATGAAACCCATAGGAAATGAGAGTAGAGATGACAGGTATGGAGTCAGGGCGGTGCCATGACTAGTGAACATTTTATGATGTGATGAAAAGCAAGCAAAGGAGACTGGTGTGTGAGTCAGGAATGGATTCTAAAGGGTTGGGGTGGTTTTTGTTTTTGTATTACTGGGGACATCCTCAGAGCAAAGGGAAATGCACATAACACACAGAACTCCGTGCACCACTTCCACTGCTGCTGCTTCTGTTCTCTCACAGAAATGAAACCAGCAGGGGAAAGAAAAGAGAATAATGTTTGGTATCGGAAGACAGAATATCACAAAGAGAGGGATACGCAGCGGAAATACCGATAGACAGGTAGATGGCTGGATAGATAGATAGCTGTGTGTAAGGTTACATGTCACTGTGGTTGCCTGTACAGCTCAGTACGTGTTGCCTCTTCGTGAAGGATCTGCGCTGTATTGGCTTTGAAATCCTGTTCCTTGAGCTGTGCACACACCCTGTGCAGAGCAGCAAACAGCTGCAATAATACTGGACTTGTTGACAAAGCCTTACTGCACAAACACCAAGCTCATATCTGCTACACACATCCCGCTGTTCGCATGTGCACAAACTGGATTTGTCAGGTCGAGGGCTCACAGCTGGAGATGATTCGCTTGTGCATGGCTGTGGTTAGCAATGAGTGTGTGAGCATATACAGTACGTGCAGATTTGCCTACCTTTTTACTGCATAGGTGTGTGTGTGTCTGTAAGAGAGTGCACTTGATGCATGTGAGTGTGACTCCCTGTGAGTCTGTGGATGTACTTACATGCACTTGTCTTTGCAATTGAATGTTAAGTATGCGCACTTATTTGTTGCCTGTGTGCGTGCATGTCCACTGGTGTGTGCATATATGTGTGTATGTCTCACAGCAGCTGTCGGTACTTCATTAGTCTCCTTCGGTTAGGTGAGGCAGCCCAGCTCGGCATGCACTGTGACAGCTATAATCTCACTAATTGGGATGGTGGTGGATTTGGTTTGAATCTGAGTTAATGCCCGTTCACCAGGCTCCTTTTGTGAGGAAATAATAAGGCCTTCAACTCAGCCATGCAACAGACGAGGACAAAAGGGGAATGGCTTGGCAAGCAGTTTTAAGCCCCTTCTTACTAATTAACAAAGGAGGACCGATGAGAGGAAGGATAGATGCATGGATGGATGCATGGATGAGAACTGTTGCTGATGCTGGGCTGGACTTCTGAGGAATTCATAGCCCAAATGATGCTGTTGCTATTGGTGATGAACACTCTCTGAAAATTCAAATGTGGCATTTTCATAATTTCTTTTCCTGCAGATAAAGCTGTCTCTAGACCACGCAGCAACCTTTCGCAAATAAACTTTAAAACCATTTTAAGAGAAGCTATGGGACATGATACAGGGAATTTTCAATAAGGCAGAAACATCAAACATACATTAACACTTTCTAGATAGCTCTTTTGTCTTGCTAACACTGCAGTACTAATTGCATCACTTCAGAAGTTTTGGCTAATGTGCCTGTGAAAACTAGGTGCTAAAATGTACACTCTCACTAATTTAAAAACTCTCCAGGCGTTTGCTGCATCACAACTTTGGTCCTTGTAAGCAACAACTGGGCTCCAGCTGTGTTGTGGTTCTAATTTCTGCTACAGCTGTAACAGATGTTTACTGCCATGGGTCTGAATTCATCAAGCTTCTTAGTGATGAACAAATGATCTGCAAAAGATGCCTTCTTCCATTATAAGTAGCTGATTTTATAGTCAATCAGAAGCACTGATGCAGTGTAATCCTGTGCAGCAATGTGAGGACAAGGCACTTACACTCTAACACCATCCAACTATAACCAATATCAGTATTATCTAAGACCTATATGTCGCAACAAATTCTTACAACTCAATTTCTGTGCCACTGCAAGTTATATGGTCAAAACACCCCCTAATGTTACGGCCATCAATTACTTTTGTGTGTTTAAAAAAGTCCAACACTATATATTTTTCTAGTAGCATCTGTTATAGGAGTGCTGTTGTATCACTACAAAATAAACTGACATTGCATTTTTGTGAAGTGATTGCATGTAATCAAAATTTGTATTCTCTGCTGTAGCTCACCTCAGCACATCCTTTTTCTCTAGCTTGGTAAGACACAGCGTCATTTATTATGATTAAATCCTCTGGTCACTGACCCAGGACTCTTATTCTGCTGCGCAAATTCCTCCACAGGGGTTTACTCTCTAAACAGCAATTGCTCTTTGACAATTTAAATAGTCGGGAACAGATTTGTGTTAGCTTTACTTATCTCACTTTTCAAGTGATGAGTTGATGCTGATTAGGTTTTGGACAAGTTAAATTAAATGCACTGAATCTAGTTTGGTATTAAATGTTTTTTTTTTTTTTTTGTTCAGATTAAAGCAGGGTTTATTAGCTGGGTTTCGTCTGATAAACAAAGGCAGTGGAGCTCATGCTGGTGATACACAGCAGAGAGTGAGTGATGATATGAAATATAATACAAAATTGCAAATCATCACGTTCCAAGAGGCTCGTTTGTCATAACAGCAGGGTGCTGATCAAATCATCTCAATAATAGAAGCCAAATTGCTTTTAAAGAGTAGGTGAAAAAGAGGAAAAATACCTGGAAACACTCTTTTTTCACCATAAGCATTAAAATTACATGCTTTATTAGATTCTACGGCTATAATTTCTGGCCTAATAACAGCTATTAAGCTGTACACAGCAGATAATTATGAGGGCGTGAAAAGAGAAATACAGTGTTCCACCCCACCTCCATGAAACTCCCTCCATTCTGCAAAAAAAAAAAGGATGGAAAAAATAATAGAAAATCTAATTGGGAGACAGATTTGAGTCTCTGCAATCATGTGCATCTCCTCACTACCCTTGGAGTCTAACTTCACTCCTGACCTGTTACTTTCCACCTGTCTGAGTGAATACAAAATATTGAAGGTGAGTAGAGAGTTCGCACTCTCGTTTAAAGAAGAATAAAAAAAACACTGTCATACAAGTCTGCTTACAAACATTACTTCTGGGTCAGTGAGTTGAACAAACCAAGTGAACATTCAGTAAAGAGAATCCACTTAAATGGTCAGGAATGCTCAAGTGTGATGGGAAGGAAGAGCACAGAGGGGATTAAGAGGGGCACTTTGTAGTTCGGCAGACATACACTGTAAGACACACTTTTTTCAGGTTTTCACAAAGTGTCAAGAGTAGAGTCTGCAACTAAATGTTCTGAACTCCGGACACAAAAAGTTTTTATGTCAGGGGTGATATCGCTCATTCGATTGATTGTTTCATGCAGGAAGCAACATTTGCTTCTACAGGTTCTTTGGCTGAGGCATGAAGTCATACTGTAACTCTATTGCTGAATCAAAGAGGAATGATGGGTAAGGGCTATTGTTTGGGTTGTTTGGTACTTGTCCACCATCAGTGTGCTGTTTAAAACATTCATCAGCCAAACACACATACGTCAGATAAACCACAAGAGTGCCTGTTTTAAAAATGCTGAAGCTGCTTTGGGTGGATGGGGAATGTGAGGACAATAATCGTCAGATATTTTGGCACGTACGTACCATTAAAAACTCCTGTAAGAGCTCCACAGGGCTCTAGTTTGAGGGCAGTAAATTGGCTCAGTTGGCTGATTAACAGTCCTGTGGTGTGTTTTTTTCTGAACTTCACACAGGCTCCAACGAAATATCTAATTGATGCCTGGACTCCACGGTACTACATCATTGTGGTGTGGTATTCACAATCTAGCCATATAGATAATTTCCCCAGGTTTTGAGAGACATTTAGTATATTTTGAAATATTTCTGGCACTCTAATAGAACAGAATTAGATTGAATTTTTTTTGTGGTGCTTACACCATTCAGAACATCAGAACAATTCAACAGTGACTTGTGTCCTGATTAGTCTGTTATAATCTACAGATGCTGCTGTGGACAGTCTTCTTTGGAAGAAATGGTCATGAAAACCTTTGACAGTGTGTTCTGTGGAATATCATAAGGGAGTATTAGGGACATTAGGGGAAAAAAAAAGATGTTGCAGAGGAAGTTTTTTTAAGGCCATGAACACCACAAAAACAGAATTCAATTAAACTCTTCAGGACTGGGGCGATAGCAGTAATCTCAGAACATGATATCTCAAAGCCTGGGCAAATAAAGCTAAAACTATCTGTGTTATAGTCACTTGAGGAAGGTGAAGAAGTATGATCTGTATTGTTTGTAATTTGGGGAAACCAAACTGTAGTACAGACTGTTGTTAAACTGGGTGGCAATAACTGGGAACCAGTGAGGCTCACACTTTATTTTACAGTATTCTAATAAGATGTAACAAGCTGTATTTTGTATCAAATTAACTTTCTTAGAGGACAATTCGGGGCACATTACAACATGACTGTACTGTAAACTAAAATGAAATCACACTACTTGAGACCCGCCTTCTCTGGATGGTCTCACATGATTGGCGAAATCTCTACTCCTCTGATCAAATCACATTATCTGCCTACAGCACTACAATACATCTATGCAGTCACTCATAGACAAAATATTCCTCTTTCTCTATAATGTTGGTCCTTACTTGTTAGATCTGGTTCACGTGTTGTTTTTAAGTGAGGAAGTAGCAGATATGTGATTTCACTTATGTTTACAGCACAGTTTTGTTGCTATGTGTCCCTGACTACATTCTAATAAAGTCTAATAATGGTCTAATACTGTCTAATGAAGAACATATTAATTCTAGTTTTTGTCTAATTATTTACATAATTAACACAATAATTTACATAATGCAGAGTACTGCTTGTTATGTTTAATTAGTGTACTATTGGTGTATGGTGTCTACTTAAGGTACAGCTGAGTTTGTTTAATGCCTAATAAAGAACATATTTCTAGTTTTATTTATGTCTTATTTGACGCAAAATACCCTTTGTTACGTCTTTTTAGCGTACTGTAAACTAAAGTGCGACCCCAAAGTGCAGTATAACTCTCACAAGATCACAGGAGACCCACTCCCCCTCTATGGTGTGTATATGCAATTTTATCTTCAGGGTGAAGGTATAGCATACCCAGGATGCGGACTAAAAGAAGCATCATATCCTTTGTACCACTCAGCATTCAGCAGCTTAACATTTTCTGATCACATGGTCTGAATTTGTGCCGTCATGTATGGTTGTTGGTGTCTTTTTACACTCCTTATGCAGAACAAATTCCCTAAGGGGCAATATAGGTTACATTTATTCATTCAAAACTATCCCTATCTCTAATATGATAATTAAAGAATTAAAGAGGGAAAGAGACTTGTGTTCACTCGTGTTCAACATGTGGCAACAGTGCGTGACTATATTTGTGCGCGTATTTGTGTGTACCAGAGCAGTGGGGCAGTGGACCGCTCCAGTGTCCGTTCAGTTGACAGGTGAGTGATGAGTCCCCTATGAGCTGGCGGTCTCCAGAGCAGGAATAGCGCACCGTGGAGCCAAAGGTAAACTTCTCCCCGCTCATCACTCCATGGGGAGGTGCACCTGGGTGGCCGCAGTCCACCTCTGCATGACAGAGAGTGAGGAGAGGAAATAAGATTATCAATGGATGAGTGAATGGATGGACGGATTAGTGTTGCATGCCTCAACACACTTGAAAAAAATCACCACTTGCATTGCTGGTGAGACACCACATTGTTTTCTATTGTTAATACTGTTGTGTTGAAAGACCATTTGAGGAGATTACTGTGGTTTAATTGCCATTGTCATAATTGTCTTTCATAAAAAGATAATTAGTTGTGCTATTGTATATACACTTAAAATAATTCTCACTAGATGGTTTACAGACTAAAATATAATTTGGTGAATCACTTTCTCTGCCACATTATCATTCTTTTGACCTTAATGTATGTTTTGTGGGAGCTGTCGTTTAATCAGCTTAGTCTCATAATGCAAAGCAACTTTCTGTAATTTCGTAAAGCTAATTTCTTAACAAAGAGTCAGTGATGCCTGGAGCCGTGAATAAACATTTGAGACAGACAGTCCTGTGTATCTCTTTAATTACAATTCTGTTTGATAAAATAAATGCTGTGCGTCATCTCTCTACCATGAAATGAAGTGCTTTCTGAGCCTGTGTGCAAAAATGTGGAGGTTTGCTTTAGATATTTTCACTAGAAATAGGTCATTGCGGTTGGCGGCCCCACACAAAAGAAAGGTGCACGATGAGCCAGGTGTTTGAGAGCAGCATTACAACCTCAGATAACCCCAACAATTCATAGATGGTTGTTGTTACAATTGGAGCGCTTGGTTTTGAAGAGGACATTAGCTATAGCCTGAACAACTGGTCCTATGACAGTTTCCCCATTTCTCAATTAGGCACAGTACAACATAACCGTAAGCCACTGGGACATCGAACATTACACAGATGCTCTCAGTCACAGCATTTAGCAACTTGTACCATTTAAATGAGAAGCAAATGAGGACACAAACAAGGTTGTGGACACTCAATCGAGAGTGAAACTTTTCTCTTAATTCTGTACTTACATCCCTTATTAGTTGGATCAATTAATTAACTTAAAATGCACTAATTACATAGAAAGGTGGATAGGCTGATTGAACTTAACAGTGAACAGGAGCAAGAAAGATAAACACCCACCATCGTAACATGAATAAGATTATTTTATTATCAGTTGGTTGCCGAGATAACATTAAAAGTAAGTACTGTACCTAGGCATTCCGGTAGAGGTTTGTCCCAGTGGCCCGCCGGCTGGCAGGTGAGCACTGATGAGCCGAACAGGTAATATCCCGGGTTACAGTCGTAAAAGACCACGCTGCCGAATGTGAAGTTACCGTGCTCAATCTTACTCTCCCGGATAGAATTGGCAGGGATACCTGGATCTGTGCAGTTTACCACTGAATGAAAAAGAAAAGAAAAGGAAAAAAAAAACACAGTTACACCTACATGAATTATTCAATTAGTTTAATCATTATGGGAGATATGCAGACAGCAAAATACTGACAGCAGTCCAATCAATTTTTATTGCTGGAAGGATATTTCAGAAAAGACAGACGTTTTCACTGTTATTTCAGGCAAATTACTGCTGGAACAGCACAGTCACATGATTACTTGTTGAACTTAAGGTTGCAAAAAAGGCCTTACCCCTTACCCAGTATTCCTGTAGCCCTGAGTGCAGTCTTATAATGTCTATTCATGGATTCACTGTCTTATCTATATACTCTTTATCATAAGCAAGTGTGATACTGTAATAATGGTTAGTTAATAGTTTCATACACATCAATTTATTGTGGTTCTCAGCGATAATGTAAATGCATTATTGATGTGCACTGCAGGACAGTAATGTTTACTTGAGCCAAAGTGAATATTCGCTTCTTGGCAGCGTTTCCAAAACCATCTTATGATGAATACTGTATTTACAATCATTTCTGCCCATAGGGTTGCTATGGCATTAGATACTTTTAGTGTTCATCACACTGCTGCACAGAAGGAGATTAAAAATAACATACAGTGATTCTTAATTGTGCTATGTTACTATACAGTACATGTTATAGCAACAGCAGGGCAATGCAGGTGCTGCTGCCCAGCAGCTCCCTCAAATTTCACTACAATTTTGTTTTTATATATTATTTTTTCAGCTTTATTGCTAAAACACATATCACCTATGACAGAAATACATTTGTTGGCATTGGAGAAGGAAGTTTGGAGTTTGGATCAAAGAGCAGTGGACCTCAAGATGTTTAACGATGTAAATGGCATCTTTTGGCCACCCAGCCAGACGTAACGCCACAGACCACCCAAAGCAGCGGGAAATCAGAGATGTTGTTCCCACATCTTATAGAGACCTGCTCTTGCACAAGATTCTGGATTAATCTGTTGCACTCGACAGGGGGCTGTACTCTGAGCTGACAGGATGCAATACGCAAGACTCCTGCAGGATAAGGGGAGGCGGACTCTGTGTTTACATTGATGATGACTGGTGTGCAAATGCAGTCTAAACTGAAGGATAACGTTTCCCAGATGTCGAAACTTTTTAAGTGAAGATGTCGATTATATTACCATCACCATCTTATTCCTGCTGCTTACATTCCCTCAGATGCATATCCGAAAGATGCACTACAAAATTATTTCCTGTGTGTATACATATATGTATATAAAAAAAAATCATTGCATATTTGATCCTATGCTGGTTTTAATTATCTGCATATATGCTGTATGTATGTGTAGCATGAAAGGACTAAAACTTTCTTTTCGTTGTGAAACCGTGTATAATGATAATAAGTTACTTGATTGTGCATCCTGCACTGCACAGGTTTAGATTATTTATGTGTTACTGGTTTCAGTAAGTGCATTGCCTAAATTACATCGACTGTAGTCATGTATACACCATACATTAAGTTAATACTATCTGGGCAAGTTGCATTCTGTCATGAATGGTTTTTACCTCAAAATGGCATGGAGTAAACAGAGTAACAAGACAACATGTACCAGTCATGTGGCATTCTGCCTAATTAACTCCACCCAGTATCATCACAGGGGATCTGACTTTTCTTCCCTGGAAGCAGTGCTGTCTTTTTTCTTTGGTTGGAGCCTCATTTGAATAAACGTTATCTGTCAGCATGTTCACTTGTGAGTTAATAATAGAAATGTTGATATGACCTGATGGGTGGCTTTTTCTGTTTATTCTACAAACAGAGAGACAAGTGAGTCCGGGCTATATTTAAGCATCGTCAATAATAATAACAACATCTCACGCTCCCTCCTCAAAACAACAGAACCAAAGGCACATCTATTGTCAAAAAATTAACAAGCATCTATTTCAGAGGCAGTTGAAGTCTCCAAAACCATGCTGCTGACAAGGTGGTTTTAACGGCTGAAAGTAGTTGAGGGTGAAATTAAGTTCGGAGCAACATCAAATTAAATCAATAATGCAAATGTGCGAAAACGCTGGCTTAATGTGAGAAAATTTAAGTGGAAACAAACATATTTTGACAAAGGGAGTCATGACAGTTTAATATGATTTTACTCTTTTGATCTTTTACCAGGTCTGTCTCTACGGTACTATTCACAGTAATGAAAACTGTGTCTCTTCACATCTGACTGCCAGCAAAATTCATGCCAAGAGGAGAGAGATTTTTTAAACGGGCAAAGTCTGGCATATTAAGCTTGGGCCGACTAGATCCTGACGTATCTGACCAATTAATAACACACTGGATCACACTCAAATTCATTTTAATGATTATTTCCTGATCTGTTACCTTGTTTTATACATTTTTTTAAGGCAGTGAAGATATTTAACTACACATATTTACCTACATTTACCACACCTTCACAAAAAATTGCCTTAAGCTTAAAGCATTTTCAAAGACAAATAAAAAAAAAAATCTCCTCATTCTGAACTTCCGTCATACTGCACAATACATCTATTGTCTATTTCCACTTTACTTTGGAGACAAAAATGTAAATGCAGGGAAATACTTCTAGAAAAAATATTGTCAAACTGTCAGAATTATTTTGGGAAAACAAGTTAACATTTCTTTGGTATGGTCATACACAAAAACGTCTGGATTGCTGGCGATTGTAAACACACCACTAATGAGGATAACCTGGGCAAACTAAAATTGGACACAACTAAAACACAGCCACCATCTGACACTCCCACTTAGACGTCTTCTAGTAAATATACTCTGAGCTTTCCTTCCTTCAGAAGTAATCTCTCCCTGCAGCAAGCCTCTTGGTATAAAACTTGCAGTAAAATTGTAGAAACAAATCCCCATTTACTCTCCTGTTTCCATACATTCTGCTGCAAGCTCATTATTGCTGTCTTCCTACTTTCGCTCTGAGGCCAGGGCTCCAGATGTTGTTGCCTAATGCTCCACCCAGAGAAGTAGAGCAGATAGTGACTTTTCTCATTAAAATCAATAGATATGTGAACACTACCTCTATCTGTTTTTGTGTCCATGCCTGTGCTTGCTGGCGGTCACTGGCCACTGATTTCTGAATGATCATGATACATCTGCTGGCTGCTGAATTCTTGTGGTCATCGTAGTTTCTGATTCCTGAACCATCACACAGCACCTGCAAAAAACCATTTCATTCTGCTCCAACACTTTGGCTGGATCCTACCTCTGCTGGCTGGCAGCTACCAGCTCCACTGATGGCTAGCCTGATTCATGGGAGCAGATTTAGATGGAAGCGGCTTCTGTTATCAAACATTCAAACACCTTTAGGTGCAGTGATACACTAAGCACCCTCTTCAGAAATTATCATTGCAGATGGTTAATGAGATGCATATGAATATGATGCATCTGCTGGTTCCAAATTCTTGCCTTTCATTTCTGTCTGACTTTGCCTCTAGAGGCAACGTCTGTGGTCTGAGCCTTAGCTAAACATGCTGGCAGAGACAAGCAGCTTTTTAGTTCAACTGTCAAGATACATCTGTATCCATCTGATACTTTAAGTCAGCCCAGCTGCCAATCATTTATCCATTCTGCAGGAGCTCTGTGGCCGGACCTTACCGCGGCATGTTGGTGGCTGCTGGCTCCACTGGCGGTTGGCCTGGCACTGGGCTGTTGAGGGTCCTTCCAGGGTGTAGCCTTTGTTGCAGGAGAAGCGCACCACGTCGTTGTAGTTGAAGCCATCGCCTGTGGTGCGGCCATAGATAGGGCTACCGGGGTGGCCACATGTGACAGCTGAAGTTGGCACGCATCACCCCCGCACATGTCAGAAAGGAGGAGGCAGAGGAGGAGACGAAGGGGAGAGGAGGGTGAAAAAGATACAGAGTGTGTGGAAAGAGAGAGAGAGATGGAAAGAATAATGCAGGGAGAGAAAATTCAATAACAATGATCAATAGGTGACTTACAGTGACACCTATCATAGGAATATCATTATCATATAATTAACCTCAGAGGACAATGGGGAATTAAGAATCAAGACAAGATAGATTGAGAAAGGGTAAAGAGCACATTTCAGTGCATCAATAGGTGACTAGGAGATTGGGAATCACATTATGAGAATATGTATTGACTATTGACTTCAGCACTTCTCAAACTACAGGAGCATGAAGCTTTTAAACAGTGATTTCAAATTTTCAGAATGCTAAAAACATTTTTATTAATTGGTTTATTTAACAATGTAATCCAATCATCATGTTTTTTGATGAAACCCTTGTTTCCTGTGAATACAAATTTACATATTAAATGCTTATCCTTAAAAACAGATCAAAATTAGATGGTGGCGCATACGGACACAATGGCTCCTCACTATAATTATTCATTGCATTTCATATTATCATTACAGTTATTCTTTATCTGTGCCTTTTTATTTTTACCATTTTGTTTGTTACTTTTTTGGTCATTTTTTTCTATCCTCTTATTTTTTAACAGTTGTATGTTAACGAGGAGTCTGACAGAATTGGCATTTCAATCCTCTATATGTACTGTAAACATGGCAGATCTTGACAATTATGTTGACTTTGTAATGAAAAAATCAACTGTCCCTATCAGCTGTTCCCCATCTGAAAAGTAGCATCGATGGTTTGTCACATAAATGCATCCTCAAACATAAACACGTGTGCAGACACACACATTCTCTTTTTTGCAGTCAATCAGGCAGAGAGAACTGGTGTTTAAGTACTTACAGATACAAACTGGGAGAAGTCCGGACCAGTTGTGGTCCTGCTGGCAGATCCGTACTGAGGAGCCAATGAGCCTGAATCCAGGGTTGCACTGGTAAACCACCGTGTCTCTATAGCCAAAGTTTTCCCCGATCACCTGCCCATTTACAATCTGCTCTGGAACACCACAGTGACCGGCTGTACAATGATTGGAAAAAAAAAAAAAAAAACATACAGTACATGTATTACTATTTCCTTTTGCATAATGTTTTCAACAAGATTGTAATTTTTTTTAGTAACAGAGACTTGACCATGACAAAGACACTTGTGGTGTGTGGTATTTATAGCACTCTGCTGTCAGAATAATATTCAGTTGTAGTCCAATTTTTGCATTACAAATCACAATGAATTATCTCAGTCAATCATTCATGTGGGGCAATACTTTAGTTCAAGCTACTAGTGTTTGGGAATAAATAGCTTGCAGTGGTGCCCACTGAACTAATGGCCTATAGTTGCAGGGCAGAAACACAATTTTGATTGTGTTATCATGTTTGAATAACTTTGCATTTTGACAAGTGTATTATAAAATGGAATGAGGAAACTGGTGATTTAAAAGGTCTTGGAATTATAATACTGGCAAACAAAATTAGTTAGTGTATTCATGAAACATATTGGATTTGGAAAGCATTTTTCAGCTCATTATCTCTGAATTATTATTTCTAAATTCATATTGGCCTCGGCTTCACTCGTGGTGATAACTCAGCTTTTCTCATCTACAGTAGAAGGAGAGACCATGTGAAACTCCTCAAAATCTGTGCAATACGCTCATGCACGTAATCGTATTACTTTCAGCTACAATAAATCCCTTTCAGAGAGGAGGAATCTTGCTGAGATTTCCACTGCCACTTAAAACCTGGGAAATTGCCACTGACTGTGAGTCTGATTTCCCTAATTCACTCCTGCACCCAGAAACTCAGCCGAGCATTTTATCGCACTCCAGTTGAGAGCAGCCAGATTCTATGAAGATAGCAACTGTACCGAGAGGTCCTCAGCTATGTTAACCCTGACAGTCATATTACTAAACAAGAGAGAGGTGCCCTTCTTTTAATGAACTGTACCACTCCGGAGCTCAGCTCAGAGTGCTGGTGCCACAGGGTTGATAAACGGACTAATGCATCTGCCAGGGAAACCGTCACATTCTGCTGCTGTGTGGGTTTGAATGCAGCTCAAGTAATTACGTATGTCTCATTTTCTTCCACAGTGCTGAAGCTGTGATGAGCTGTGGTAAGCTAAGCTGTAGCATATTTTCTTGTTTATATATCTTAACAACAGCCCAAATTGTGCTGGTACAGCTTGGCAAGTATCTCATAGTTTCAGGCCAGCTGTGGGTCTAGAGCTGCTCTCTCACATTTAACGTTTTACAAATACCAAATCACACTGACTCGGAGGCTTCACAGTATGGCACTGGGCTCTAGTCAACTAAAGCTAGCTGCCAAATGTGATTGCACACTGGCACAACCTTTTTTTTACCTTATGATCTCTGAAATGTCTGAAACAGACAAATGTCTGATGTGTGGCAGCCAAAAGGAAAACATAAAAAGGCAAGGTTGAGTAGAATCATGATGACAGAACTAGACGACAAAAAAAAGAATCTTTCTGAACGTTTACAGCAGTGATACTCAACCTGTGGCCCATTATGGGCCAATATGGCCAAGTCAGGTGGCCCTCCAACCATTTTCTAACTTACAGTGCCAATAAACTGATTCATACTGTTTTTCCCAGGAAGGAGGGACACATATGTCATACATCTTTGCATAATTGCCTTTGATGCTGTGCAAAGTGCAGTAGGATCAGACAGTGTCAGTGACCAAACAGGGGAACTAAACTTTGAGCAGCATGCCGTAGAGTGAGATGTGTCACATGCAACACAGATAAAATTATTTTTAATTTTGAATGTTTGAATGGTGTCAACCAATCATAATGCTGCTAAAGGTTCTGTGTGTGAAAATTTGTGCATTTCTTCCTTCACGGGAATGAATCTGTGTTTCATAGTTTGAGCATAATGTTTTTTAATTGGCTGGGTTAAGCAAAGTGCATCCATACAAATGTATTATTGACATCTTGACATGTTAGTTGTTTGTTATCAAACTGGTATTGGTATCAGCAGATCCTCAAGGTTATGCTATCGATATCGGTATCAGACATGAAAAAAATGGTATAGCAAGCCATCCCTATTAAATATGCCCTTCATTCTGCCCCTGGTAAGTGCAGTTTGTGTTCATGAATCATTTCAATATTTCAGTGAATGCAATGATTGAAAATGTTCCAGCTGTTTTATGTTGTATAAACTCTTTCAAATGTTACAACTAAAATCCAGTTGTAGTTATCAAATGCAATATAGTATCTGATTTATCTGTCAATGTAATATCGACTTCATCTGATAAGTAATGTTATTATTAATGTTTGTTTATTATCTTGTCCCTGACCTCCTGTCATTTTGCAAAAGCAGCCCCCAGGCAAAGCCACTGGAGTATCACTGGTTTACAGTAATTGGCCATACACACTTGGCAACAGCACCAATTATTGCCACCCTCTGCTTCCCCATCTGGTTCTATTCTGGGCATGTTGGCCCCAGCCAAAAGAAGGGTTCATATTCTGTCTGGACAGCTCGCCAGCAGTGTTTGACCCAGGTCAAGGCTGCCCTTTATAAAGTTAAAAAGAACATTTAGGCCCTGCTTACCCAGGCAGTGAGTCTCCGTCCCACTCCAAAGGCCGGAAAGGAGACACTCTCTGACTACAGATCCACTTAAAACATAACCAAGGTTACAGCTGAAAATGGCTGATGCTCCAAAGGTAGTTTGGGTCCCAATTTTCTTGCCATTAGGAGGAGTGGGCAGATCACCACAGGAAATAACTGCAATAAGATGAAGAGCACAGTAAAAGGAAGAGGAAGGAGATGGAGAAGGCAAGGAATGAAAGAACAAGACACCAGGAGAGTGAGAGGGAGAGAGAACAAGAGAGAAAGGAAGAGGAGACGGAAGTTGGCTTACATCTTCAGAGTCAATGGCAGAGCACAGTCATTTACACCCATCTTAGCGACCCTAATGCGATAAAAGAGTGACCTGTACTATTTCATGGGGAGGATAATGATGGTGTTTGCCTTTGTCCCAACATCTTTCATCATGCTGGCTTGCATCTCCTTTTGCCATTACACAGGCTATTCAGCTCTTTTGCTTCTCAAAAAGTAGTTCCCATGGCAGCATAGAAAAGCTGTTATTTCCCATTCCTACAATAAACAATATCTAGCCTAGGCTGAGACGGGAAAAGGCGAATAGCACAAAAGTGAAGCATCGAACTGCTGATTAAGTGAGCTGCGAATAAGATATTCATTCTTCTAAGTCTTGTATTGTTACTATCTATGAATCAAGTGTACCTGAGGCGAGGCAGGACATAGGTTTTTCAATTTTGCTGGATAACAATGTTCAGTTACTTTCTATTCTAACTTTTCTAGGAAACCAATGAAACATACATGCAGTGTGTTTCTAGGACGGGACTCTATGCTACATGCATGTATGCACTAATTTTATATTTTTCATGGTAATGCAATGACTAAATAGAGATAAAGGAGTTATAATTTCTAGGAATATTATCTGTAACACAGTCATAACCACCATTAATAAATGGTAAATGGGTAGCTCAGATAACTTCTAATAATAGTTATTTTACTGCTAACAAATGTTCAAATAATGTTTTTAATACACTATTATGCAATTATAAAGTTTGGTTTAGGAAAACAATCATGTTTTGGATTAAAATAAGTATATTAATGCAACAGTTCAAATGAGTGAACTAGTAATTTAAAAAGAATATAATTGGGATCATCTCTTTTCAGCTATGATACAATACATAATTTAGAAAAAATAATTTATATTACACAAACTAATGAAAAATTCCTAATAATTAGTAAATTATCATTTTGCCATTTGTTAACATAAAATAACTCTTAACTTAAGTTTAATCAACTATTAATTCACCATTTAATGCTTAGTAATATAAAATGTTACCACATTTTTGTTTTTTTGTTGAGTATCATCTAAATCTTGCTATACAACCTGGTTATATACTTATAAATAAATTGATCTTATATCTTGTATCTTATCTTTTTGTTTCAGTTGAATTTTAAAACAAACTGCATTTATTAATTTGTGTGATCTAAAAAGTGCTGTGTTGGTTTTATCAGTTACTCACTTCTACACCGAGGCCTCTCGCTCCTCCAGCTCCACACCCCATTGGCCAGGCACTGGATGTGGGCGGGGCCAACTCGATAGTATCCAGGATTGCAAGTGAAGATGATTTTAGTTCCGTACTCGTAGTGCGAACCGTTGACAATCCTCCATTTCCCGTGGTCCAGAGAGAAGGAGCTGAGACTCGGGCACATAATGACTGTGCCAAAAAACAAAGAGGGGATTCGGCGGGGATGGACATTGTTGGTTTTGGATTATTCAAATGGACTGACAGCTATTTGAGTTTCTTCTCTTTCAATTTCTTCACTTATCCCTTGTACACACACAGTTAAGTTAAAACCTATAAACATATGTAACAAACAAACTGTGTTGAGGAAATACAAATAGTTGCAAGAAAACATTTTAATCAGTGGAATACACCAACAACCCATGAAAAATGTAAATAGCAACTTTTCTGCACTTACGGTATACAAATCATCTTCCACAACAAAGTTGTTTATGAATTGGCACTCTCTAAAACCAAATGAGTCTCAAAACAAACACTGTTTCCCTTTTCGCTGTGAGACACATATACAGCAGGGAATAAACATTGGTCTCAATAGTAAACAATGTTGTCAATCACTTGCAAACGTGGAGGAGTTGCTCTAGCATGTAAAACACTCACCCGAGCGCCAGCTACAGCTTTCCTCTCAACTATTATTCTCCCTTTCTTCCATCCGTCTAATCATCACTACCCAACAAGTTTCCATTTCTGTGCTGAAACCACAACTCGAGGTTCTGTTGGGACTGCAGTCCATATTTCATGACACCTTCCATTACAGTAGAGCAGCTTCTTAAAACTGTTTGATATTCTCCAACTTCTCCAGAGGATATTTTCAAACACTCTTCTGTCTGCAGTACAGCTGTCAAAATTTCAAAATCAGTGCCTTCTCCATACCTCTTTCCCATCTCTCATCTTTCGACTTCCCACTGCTCAGCCATGCTATAGGTTCTTACAATTCCCCCATTTCTCCCTCCTCCTTTACATCTTGCCTCCTACCCCAGCATCCTCTACTCACCGATGCATCGGGGTATCTTGTTGTGGTTGCTCCAGGTGCCGTCTGGCTGGCAGACTGTGGTCGTCAGCTCTTTGGAGGAGAGCCGGTAGCCGCTGTTGCAGAAGTAGGTCACCCGTGTGCCGACGGAGTAATCAGCAGCGAGCACACCTCCGTTCACTGGCGCGCTGGGCACACCGCATGACACAGCTGCAGGCAGCAAGAGGACGATTGTTGACACACATGTTTTTGGGCAGTACAAGACAGAGATTTGCAGAGAGATGTGTGGTTAACACAGGCATGGCAGACAGGCACATATTCACTAAACAGGCACTTTTTTGTGAGCAAGTACATGTGTCTGCACTTCTACTAGCATTTAAACTGCAACCCCTTTGCGGTACACAAGCAATGCTAAGTGTTAGTTTTACAATGTATGCAGGCAGCTATTTGTTACTTTGCTATTTTCCTTTCAAATGGTCATAGTTTTAGTAAGTAAAAGCCCAAAATGAAATACTTGCTCAATACTGAATGCCCCTGTAGAATTCTAACAACAGACCTTATTCATGACACTTTGACATGTCACAGCAGGGGAAGCACAGGTGCAATTAATAACATTAATAACCACTGCATTGAATTTGGTTGAGCCAGTGCCAGAGCCCTCTTATTGTGCATGCTAGCTGACTGAAATGGCTTAGTGGAGCACTTAATGGAACTGAGCCATCATTAACAAAATGAGTTGCACCTGTTCTTTTCCCTCTACGACAAGTCAAAAAGTCTGTTACAGGGTCACAGCGAAAGTGCAACATTTCCTAAACTGCACAGCAGTACGTTTCCCACCAGTAAACATTTTAGGGATTAGTACTGAAACATTTACATCTAATTCATTTATAATAATGACACAGAAATGCTTCTGCCATGTCAACACTTGAAGTCAAGTCATTTACTTGTACTGTATATATATGTTATAGGCCACTGAATCCATTCTACAGCTTTTGAAATCTCACTAGAGAAATCTATGAAGGTATTATATATAGGACTGGCCCCTTGAGGAAAAATGTAACCAGCCACCAGAGAATGAAAGTAGTCTAACACACTGCAGAGTGGTGTCATTTAATTCTTGTCTTCCATAAATCTTTCAAGGTTTTAAAATATTTTAATGTAAGAACAGTTACCCTACTGACTTCACAAGTAGCTATTAAACCAAGTAAATGAAAACGGTTTTTACTCTTATTCTCAAAAAAAAAAAAAAAAAAATCATTCACTAAGCTATTTAAATGGGTAATGAAAATTAATATTCTACTAATATTCCCAATTACATACAGCTAGTCATGCTCTGAATTCTTTGCTTCAAAATATTTTTTTTTTTCAAGGTTTTCCACTGGTAGTGGACTTGTTTGACCGTGTGAATACTCCTTCCCTCTTTCATTTATTTAACCACCTTCTTGAAAAGGTCAGCATTGTAATATTTGCGCATATTCAAAAACTCATTGATGTGTGTTTCTCCCTCCGACCTGAAACTTGGGATTTTCCTGTGTGCATGCACCTCTACCTCTAGTCTTGCACACTGTTTACTTGTTGGTTTGTTTACAGCACAGAGCTGACCCTAAACAGGCATGAGGTTGTGTGTCACAAACTGCAGTAAAAACCTGAGACACATACATGTCCAAAGAAGGCTCCGAAAACCCGAATAATACCGAAGGCCAAATTCAGAATATCCAAATGGAATATGCTGTTTACATGACCTACAGTATATTAGATTCTGAATATTGTCATATTAATAATAATAGTGGAAAACGAGTGTGCACGTTAACATAGCCAATGTAACTAGTTTAAACAGTAACTCTTGCTAACATATAGAAGTACGAAGCACTATCACATGGAAAAACTCACACACGGCACTGTGTCCTTGCCCCTACATACACTGAATCTGGGTTACCATGGCCTCAGAGCTTCAACCAGACAGAAAGCTCAAGCTAGTAGGTTTCAAGGTGCTTATCATCAGAGCCAAGTCAGAGGGGGTGAACAGAGCAGGAAACCAACATCTGCTGTGCCACACTAAATGGGAACGGGCATGCAAACACACACATCACAAAATGGAACAGCAATAGTAGCTGCACACACTGTGAAACATCAAAAGGTAGGACTCTGCCAGTATGGCCTGGGGCCACTACATTGGCCCTTATCACCCCAAGAGAGAATCAATCAACATTTATTTGTAAGAACCACTAAGTTCCAATCTAACAGACACTAATCACAAACTCTTTTCTGTACTGCAGATGGAAACTTTTAGCATCGCAGGAGGGAATTCTTTAAAGCGTACAAGGTCAGTGGGCCTGAAACATTACTTAAGGTCAATGCTCTTTCTCTGAGATGCATGAATTACACAGATAGATTAATGTTCTGCACGCTGTCAATATATTATGAAATATGGATTGCTAAGAATGAAGGATTGAACATACTGTAATGTAATCTCCACCATCTAGTGGATAGCAGATGGACAGCATCTGTATGAATATATTAGTTCATTTGCAGTCCTGGTTGAGTTTATGTGCTTCGGAAAAGCTGTGTTCAATTACCAAACTGACGGAATTAATTGCAGGTGTGAAGTGTTTTTAAATCATTTTAAAGTATCTGACATACATATTTTGATTCCACTGCATCATGATAATATGCAATTGAGCACACCATCTGTTGCTGCTTGCTGCTGTGTGAGTGTGTGTGAGTGAGTGTGTTTTTGCCAGTGCTTGCAATCATGCACACACGTAAATGCACACATTTCACATGTGCGCATCAAAGAACCCAATTAGTTGAGAGAGACCCAATAGCAGCAGACACTGCATGCTAATGGCGAGTTAGCCAAAGTAATTTGAAGAAGTGGAAATTGACAGAAGAAGGGAGGATTGATTTCTGGTTCTTTTCCACCTGACAGGGTACTGGTTCTCAATCAGGCTGGATTCAGTTCAGCTGCTAACACAGGAATAGAGCTTGGGCTGAGACACTTGGGTGCCTTAAGCGCCTGCCTGTCTGCCTGCTGAGCGGAGGGCAGAGGCACTGACCAGAAGAACACGAAAAGAGGCAGGCTGAAGTTGGAAATAAAAGGCTGCCAGGGCCGATGTGCTCACCTTGACACGCGGGAACTGGCGCGTCCCAGGCGTAGAAGCCATAGGTGGTCTTCTTGCACACAGCTGTGCCCTTTCCGATGAGCTTGTACCCCCTGTCGCAAGCCCAGCGCACCATGCTGTTAAGATGACCCCCGGTCTGGCTCACTACAAAGCCGTGTTGTGGGGAGTCTGGGGTACTGCAGTACATTGCTGTAATAGATGGAGGAATAAAGGAGCAGGGGAAAGGGCAGGAGATGAGTGGAAAAGCAAGGGAGAGGAGAGAGAACAGGAGAAAAGGTGAGAAAAAAGTAAAAAAAAAAAAAAAAAAAAGGATAGAGAACAGCAAATATTAACGGGGGAAAAAGTAGGGGAAATAAAGAAAAGGGTGAGAGGCATTAACAAAGCACCTCTAGAGAAAGACTCAGGTGAACATTTTTAGTCACAGTAAGGTTCCATTTTAAATGCAGAAAGATAATGAGGGAAAATGCCTGAGGAGTGTCACATCTATTTAGCACTTGGGCTGTGTGCCACACAGCAAAGGAAGTCCTAAAAATCACTTTATTACTATTCTTCTCTGCCCTATGGGCACCCACATATTCAATTTGCTTTAACACATGCATTACTGGTGCATCCTCCAGTTATTTGTTCGATAGCCCTCCTTTCCCCCGTCTTACAGCCCATCAAACACAAAAAAGGTAAATTTGATTTCCAGAATATGAGCACTGAATAGCCGATGGGACGGGTGATCCGAGGGAGGGCTGTGTGCTTCACAAATGCTGTCAAACATTCCCTCAAATCAGCATGACTGGGAGATAGTAGGGATTTAAGACGAAAAGACACACTCTGGAGTTAAAGTCAGTTCCTGTTCAAGTCAATCAAGTCAAGGAGGAGTTTTCTTTACAAAATTCATCACACCGACTTGCTTTCACAGTAACACTCTGGTGTATTAAATATAATGGAGAGACACAACATGAAAAATGAATGTCTTTTGTGCTTTTTTCATTATTATTGATGCATTTCAAATGGAAGAAGATTCCCTATGCTGCTCTTGCTTAGCACCACTTTCTTTATTAAAGAGCCAATTAAGAATTTAAAACCTTTTTAAATTAAGGAGTGCAAAACAGCATGGAAGCCTCCCAGCGACTTTCTTCCTGCCTCATGGTTTTCGCGTGTGAAAAACATCTCCTATTGTGAGCCATTATCATTTCTGTGGAAAATCAAAGTATTTTTCTAAATTAACTGATGTTAAAAACTCAATAAATAATACCCTGAAACAATCACAACACACTGTGACAAAAATCATGGGGTCACATTGTATCCACAGTGAAATACAGGAGCTGCAGCAGAGAAGAATCAATATTTGCCATTATGTGGTGTTAACACTGGTTTAGTTGAACTGTCTGTGCATGGTGCCTAATATATAAATCCCTGAATTGTAAACCCATGACTTTTATCACTTTTCTGTAGTTTAGACACTAAATATATTCAAATAGCTATAAAAAAAAGAGAATATGATTATAAGCTGGATACATACTTTGATACTCACCCACGTATCTGATGTGGAAGCCACGTCGGTTGGTGCCGTGGTCAGAGGACCAGCGCAGCAGGAGCTGGTGGCCTGTGGTGGTCAGGCTGAAGGGTGTTTCAATGTCACCGCTGAGTGAGGCCATGCTCTGGCTGTAGATGTTGGGACCTGAACACAGAGATAGAAACACAGCAACACACACATACAGTTTCCCAGGAAAAGATCCATGACAAAAACAAGCATTAAAGTAGACAGTCGTGGACATGCACTTTCTACTTTTGTTTAAAAAATAAATAGCATTAATTACTGATATGCTAGTCAGGACGACAAACCAAACATCAGTAACATTTCTAAATGACATCCAATCATGGCATCAACCTTACAGTAAAATTTATTTGACTGAACAAATGATTGGAACCCAAAATCAGATTTTACGTTCACACTGCAAGCCTTAGTGGTCAATTCGGATTAATTATTCAGATCTGATTTTTTTTATTTGGCTGTCCACGTTATTTTTTAAATGTAGCCAATTTCTGATTCCGGTGTAAATTCATTACAGTCCTGAACTGACCTGCATGCACAAAGAAACAATGCAATACTGTAGTGCAGAACATGGAGGCCACTGAAGTCAGCGTTTACCGTTTCAGGTATGAGTTGATGTGCAGTGGAAGCCAGAAAATTTGGGAGCAGGAGAACTAGGAGAACTAACTAGGAGAGGTCACTCAACCCGAAAAGAATATTCAAATGTACTGTAATCCCTTTATAATCACCAACATTTTTTCTCAGTAAGTGAAACTGATTACAATTACATTTATTTTGTACTTTAATTACATGTAGTTACTCCCTAACACTGCAAGTAGGTAAGCCTTGTTTTTAGCCCGGCAGTTGTTGATGACTTGCTGCCCCTACTGGCCAGTTAAGAGGAGTGAGGAGTGAACAGTGGGTGTAAGTTGTACATATAGGTTGTACATAGGTTAAAAAAAAAAAACATGAACCACTGCAAGCATCCAGAGATCCTAGAGCATTCAAATTTTTAGGCTGATATGTCCAGCAGTATGCGAGATTATCTTCAGACCAGCTCAAGGTCACTCACTCACACACACACACACACACACCTGCCTGGCAGAGATAATTAAGGCTTTTGTGGTACAGTGGCCTCTACTTCTGTACACAAGTGTGTGTGAATGCTGAGTGGGAGCCAGGAGTGGTGGGATTGTGATGCTTCTCAGAAACAGTTACAGTATGACCCTCTTTGTACAAAAATGTACAGAAATACTTATGAGGTCTAACAGCTCACTGTCCCTCCACTGACAACCACCATCGCAGCTGCATCCTCTTTGTATTCACCAAGTGTCTCCTGCCAGTGCACAACTGGGACGAAAGATGATTTAGAGTGATTTAAAGGTTGTATGAATTCCCTGAGGTCACATTGCAAAAAATCAGACCTATATCTCATTTAGGACCACATATGAAAGTAGCTCAAATCAGAAATGAAAAGATCTGATTTAATTTAATTTGTGCTGTTCACAGTGATATGGAAAAAGCAGATCTACCACTTAAGCCTGCAGTCTGAACGTAGCCTAACCACATTCAGAATGTGAACGAAAGCTGAGATAGTGGTGCAAAACAAAAGAATAAGAAAGTATGAATGTTTTACTGGGAAGCACTAAAATTCACAACACAAGACGAACACATCAATAATTTCAGTTAAGTAACATTTTTTGTACTTTGCTTACAGCATTTTTACCAAAGAACACAGACACCAAACTTCCAGCAGAACCCACCATCAAATATTTCCAAGATGTCAAACTCTTTCTCTGTCTGGAAGAGTTCAAAGTGCAAAGTGATGTTGTAGCCCTTCTCCACATTGATTAGCCAGGAGCACATCTGGAGGTTGGGGTAGTTTTCAGGATAGCCTGGACTCAATATGACCCCCGTTGAGTCAAAACGCACCTCATGGGCGGGACATTGCACTGGGAAAAGAGAAACAGGAAAAAGGCAGGACAGCATTAGAGGAAAACAAAGAGGCCACGGAGGAAAAACAGAGAGGAGGTGAAAGAGGAAGATGAAAACCCAATGGAGGCAGAAAGCAAAGAAACAGAAGTATAGGACAGAGCAAGATGAGGTGAGGAGAGGGCTGTCTTCCCTTTCCTCACCTCAACTCTTTGACAGCAGAAATTACATTGAAAAAATAACTAGTCCTGAAACAATTACATTTCAGCCAGACTGATATTGCACCTAAGGGCTGAGCTGGTGAGTCTGCTGTTGTCACCAGGCTCCCCCGATATCAATCTATCAAATAATAATACTCAGTAGGTGAGACAGCTTACTTTGTATGGAAAAATGGGGTGTGTGTACGGGTGTGTGTGTTTTTGTGTGTGTGTGAGTTCATGTGAAACGGCTCAAAGCATTCCCTTCATTTCCTGTAGCCTGGTATGTCTGAAATAATGACAGGCCTCGTTTCCTTCTCTTCCCTTTCTGCTGGTAAGTTTCTCTTCTGGGCCACTAGTGAAGAAACATGACGCATATAAAAGGTTAATGCGAACAACTGTTCCAGATAAAAAGGTCACTGGAAACAAACGGACATATATCAAGAGCAAAAGGCAGGGTGAAAGAGTTGTAACACAAAGCAGTATGAATATTCCCGCAGAAGTTTCAACGAGAACAGCCTTTGGCTCAAAGACAGGCAGATATGATATCCAAAAAGTCAAAGTCAGTGAGTTTCTAAATAACAATGTGTTTCTTAAATGACACAGTGTAGAGCTGAAATTGAAATTTTATTGAAATCGTTTTGTGGAATACTGCAATTTTCAAATCACAGGATGCACAATATTTGTTAAAGGCGAAATGTCTGTCAGTATACCATTTTAAATTAAATATTTTTGTGCTGCAGAGATCCCCTGGCCTACATATCATATTCTACAGACTTGAGAAAACCTATTTGCTTGATGCAGATCCCAGCAAAAATCACACCATAATCATTTTAATGTTTTTTAGTTAAAATAACACAACATACACCCTAACACAATACACCAAAAGCACTCTGTGGCCATCAAGGTCAAGTTTCTTATTATATTTTCTCAACAACAAAGTAGGATATGTACATACAGACCTACCAACACTCATTCACCCTTAAGTTTTGTATGTTTGATGGCACCCAAGTTGGCAGATTTTCAAGGAAATATAGAATCTGCACGCACAATCCACATGCTACATGGAAACCCACAACCTAATTTGAGTATGTGAATGAGAATGTGCGCAGCTGGTTCTCTGCACAGTCAAATATAACGTTAGCTGTTGTTAAAATGTCAGGGCAAGAAGGCGTTCTACCTCATAAATCTAAATACAACTGCAAATTTAAGCAGAGTTAAATGAAATACGGATGTTAATGATTAATAATTAATCTATTAATCACCATTAGCATCTAACAATTAAAAAATTAATTAACAAATATTGTATGAATTGTCAACCATTTCTCCAGAACCCACAGTTTTTCTTACAGGTTGGTTTGGTCTGCCTTGTTAAGCTAGAAATGGCAGTAGTTGTGCCATGTTTGTCACTGTCCTCAGCCATCGTTAAACAAGGACAGGCAGACAAGAGCAACCGTTTTAGGCGACAACCTTATTGTTTGATTATTCTGTCTGTTTAAATTGTTCGAGCTTCATGATATTATATTTCACACAACTAATGTGCCACTAGAATTGTGTCAATAAAAGTTGAAATAAGAAAAACATACGTGTTTTGTATCTCATTAAATATTAATGATTAATCAATTGTTAACATTTTCAATTGGTTAAGGAAAATTCACACAATATGTGATCCTAGACTGAACAGTTTCTATTTCTATCTGCTAGTCAGTGGTCACGACTTTAATGTAGGGCATGATGAGGAAAAATTATGTGACTCAACATATCAGTTCCCACCAGCAATTAAGACAGCATTTAATATAAAACAGCATCATGTCTTCACCATCATTGCTTGACAGTTTATGAGAAACATACATGCATGAAAATTTCCCTGACCAGCTGCTTTTGTTTTTTACATTTCTCAGAACAGCGCTACATTTTTACATATTTCCAATCACTGTGCTCTCTCGTTACAGGCTCTGTGATGGGCATACATGTTGGAAACTTTTTAAAAAGAGCTGACCTGCTTCCTACTGCACATGAGTCAGTGCTAAAGAGCAAACTTACCAAGTATTGTGCAGGCTGAGTTGCTTCAAGAAATGATAAGAATGCATATTTATAAGCCTTACAGGCTACAAGGGTAAAGTACACAATGAAAAAAAAATTCAAACCATGCCCCTAAAAGCAGATTTTTTTCACGTTGTTGTCACAAGGGCATACTGCGCCGTAGTGGGTGAGTTAGGTCAGTAGTCAGTCTGTCGTTTTCAGCCCGTTTCAGTTTTAATTTGACTGTTTTTTAAACGGGTATTTATTCCAAACTGTCCACACTTTGCCAAAAGAAGAAGAAGCCTAAGTGCTTTTCAATGTGGTTGAGAGACTTGGTTTTGCATCGAAGATGAAAACAAGGTCTGTAGCACTCAATTTTAGCAGGAGCGTTATGACTCTCACTGGTGATATGATGGAGTTCAGAACGGGGTCTTCAGCTGGTGCCGTTGCATCAATTCAGACGGCTGCTTCCTCCATTCTGTCGTCAGTAGGAGCCTCTGCTTCTACTGATGCCAGGGGGAATATTTGACACATAATGAGCACAAACTCAGCTTAAAAGAAATGTGTGAAATTTGTAAGTAATTGCTACTATCAATTGCTAATTTCAATTCTACATCTTTCTCCAACACATTATTACACTGGGGTTACCAACCCAAAAAAACATTTTAACGCTGCACAGATTCTCATTCCCTGCAGCACTTTTCAATGCTGAACAACTTTCAAGATATACAGGAAATTCACTCACTTGACAAAATCTAATGTGCTGTACATAGAGCCATCTATCTGGTAAGAGTGTTGTTACTGAAATAATTGAGCCCCCAATACTTGTTTAATAAGCTAACGTTGCCAGGCAACAAAGTATATCCAGTAAGCACAGTTGTGGCTTAAACTGCTTTGCCTCAAACTTTAGGGTGCCGGGATTAAAAAATGAATCATGAGAGGCTTAAAACTGTTTCAGTCACCTCAATACCGCTACTTTTTAGGATGGGTTTTAGAGGACCATGATAAGAATAGGAAGCTACCCTGAAAGCAAACTGAAACTTACAATGTATTCACAGGGTGATTTGGCTGTAGCACAGATGTAGACCTCTGTACCTCAGTATAACAAAAATGCAAGGCAGCCAATGCACAGTTATGGCTCAAATATTACAATATTAGTCCACGTTAAAGGCAGAAAAATAGTAATAGTAGGAATTGAGTAACAAAATTAAAATACATCTCTAAAAATAAAAATATTTTTAATACAATTGTTCTAAACAAATCCAGCAACAATGACAAAATATAGTCTACTGGTATTTCTAATTTCATTTTAGCTTGTAAATGGAAGCATCAGCATCCCATCTCAAGGGTATCAGCATTAAATGTACAAGATGTAACATTCATCCTCACTAGATGCCAGAAAATTATTTGCTGCATCCTGGACAGATAATGAAGTCACACTTCCTCTGTGTGTGTTGTTATCCAAACTTGTCTGTTTATCCAGGGTGGCCGTGTGTGCATGTTAGTCCCTCTCTGTCCTCCCCACACTCATTTTGAACACAGCAGCCTGGTAAGTAAACTAAGTAACTAAAGAAATAGGCAATGCAGTAACTTAATGTTGATCCATTGGAGAGCAGACCCAAAATGGTGGCTACCTGGTCACAATATTTCTCATATTACAGCTATACAGTGCATTAAAATATGTTTCTGAAAACATTCTAAGGAAGCAATAGGCAATGCAATAACATAATCTTGATCCATATTTGATCAGCAGCACCTAGTTTTATAGTTTAATAGTTTTGTGGTCATTGTGTGTTCAGATGTCACTTTCCCCCCCTTTTTAGCAGTAATGGTCACTTACAGCACCTTTAAACAATTAATATGTATTTTAACCAACCATCCTTAGCAAGTGATCTACAGCCAGGTAACTACTGATATCGCACACTGCGGCTTAAGGTTCTCACATATAGTATTTAGCTGTTATTTGCAGTGCCATGCATGTCAACATGATCTGTTTAAAAAGGACTGGCACTGGCATTTGTTAAATCTTGCAAACGGCAAGACGTGTTGCTAATTCCTTGTGCAAACCACCAATTGTTTATCATTTTACTTGGCGCACTGCGTGTATGGAATGACAATATCAGGACAAAGACTGTGACATATTGTTGGCTACAGAGACATCATATGATAAAGCTCACATACGATAGTGAAGATAAAGTTAGAGCAGAAATTCGTCTTGATTAGATTTTCTGACAGACACATGAAAATCAATAGGAATGTGAAGCTCAATATGACAACATTTAATGGGTTAGACTCAAGCTCAATATGGCAGATGGTTTACCAAGCAAACACAGCAGTCAACTCAATTGCAGCTCTATCCTTGATCAAAGCTACTGCATAACCTTCCTCATAGGCTTTCATAAAGACAGTGCCTGGGGAAATATCTTAAAAACTAGGGGTATTTGGGGGTGAAATTGCACAGCCATGCAAGGACATTTCAGTGTTATCTTAGAGGCATAAAATGACAATTAACAGAAGGGTTGACAGCAAACAAAAGCAGAATCAGGGGAACACAGGAGAATTCTTTTTCCTGTGCTATCGGCAAGCTGCCGACAGGAAATGTCCCGTTTTACAAGCTTACTGTAGCAGTCTCTTGGATGTGAATAGCAGGTCAACTCAAATTAAGTTCAACTTTACATGTCCCAAGGAGAGCAATTAGTTTCCTGCTAGTGGTGGCACAAGGACATAACATATCCAGGACCAGGAAATGTAATGAATTCTTGACTACAATAATGAGGTGATCCATGAAAATGTCAAACAACGAATTACAAATCCAGACGTCCTAAAATAGTCCTATTTATGTCAATTTAATGCTCACGGCAGGTTTTTAAGGAGCAGTTCGATCGAGATATGTATGATGCTTAATCATTTGACACATTTTGTTGCACACTTCAAATATAAATATCACATACAGTGTTCGATTCACTGTGGATTTTACTGTCTTTTGAGTATCTGCTCATTTTAGGAATACTTTTCAGAAGAACAACCTCTCTATTAGACTAAGTCTCTTCTCACATAGTCATATGTTTTTACATACAATATTTTATTTGCTTAGTTATCCTTTTAGCATAGCCTGACAAAGAGCAGCTATTGTGTTGTCAGTGCACAACACAATTTACTATGATGTATGACAGTCTGTGCTGTCCAACTCCAAAGTAGTTTTAAAACATCTCAAACTCTGGTATATGAGTGATTGCCTTGCACAAGAAATTAACTGAAGAAAACAATGTTGTGTTCTACCGGAATAGTCTCAACATGTTTTGCCCATCTGGATTTGGCAGGTTAAGTTAGTCACTTGTATTAAAGCCTGTGAAAATATTTCAAGTACAGTATGTGAGCTAGTTGGTCTTGGCAGAGCTCGGTGTAGTCAGTAACACATGAGAAGGTGAGCTGGCAAGACCAACGTAACAAGAGAGCTGGAAATATCTTCCAGTACTCTCAAGTGAATGACTGCCCTCACTTGGCACAAAAAAGCAGATAAAATTATTCCAAATTAATCCTATTGCTGCTGATCTGCAAAGCTGGTCACTTAAAAAAAAACAATGAAATAAAGCATTGGAAAGCATTTCACTGATTTCCATTGATGTCAGGCTTAATATGATTGTACATTTGTATGCGACACAGGTATGATGTAGTACGCAATGAAGCTTTTATCTCCTCTGTTTCCTGTCTCTCTTTACTCTGCATAGTCTAACAGGCAAATAAAATGCTGCAGGACTTCATAGCCCTTGTGTGCTTATAAATTATTAATTTTGAAAAATGCTAGGTAGGCCCAGTGCAGCACAAGTAAAGGTAGGCCCTGTACAGTAGTTGCTATGATTTGGGTCTCTGTGACCTTTGTGCATAGGCTAATAGACCTATTCACTTGCATGCTGCATGCAGCCTTTATGAATAAAGTATTAGAGTATGAGTAGCTTCCATAGCCTGGACCACTGGTCAAGTCACTCGACTTGAGCTTTGCCTTTACTATTTGTTGCTTTTACTTGTGGCTGTTTCTATATGCTAAAATTGATAAGCCAAATTCTTACTTGTAAGTGCAAAACAATGTCTGCTGCAAAGACACTACAGGAGAAGAACCAAGATATCAAGTTAGACATCAAATAATAACAGCCAGGGATGAGCAAATAGGTTCCAAATCACTAGTCCTATTCTAAGATGCTTTATGAATGCAGTCTCTGGGTTTGTCTCGTATCTGTCATGCCTTGATCACACGCCCAATGCGATTACTCATAGTTTCTAGAAATAAAAAGACAGAAATGCTCATCAACTCAAGACTTGTAGACAAAGGACTTCAGGGCACTTCAAAAGACGCCTATCCACTGGGAATAGAAGGTTTCAGAGCGCTCTGATGTCTGCAGCAGAGATGTATTGGCACGACAGCCAGGCTGATGGCATCTGTTTTTTTTTGGTCTAAACAAAATCTCTGATGCAAATAACACAGACATTTCTTTTCCTTTGCCTCTTGTTTGAAAATCCACCTTCTGAATAAACATGGCTAGGAAGACATTTACATCAATCAAACCCATGGGGCCATTTGAGCAGGGATTAAGGGGTAAAATATAAGCTCCAATCTCTTTCTATGAAAGAATCCTAGCTATGACTGGCCTCCATCTACCTTGTTACATTGCAAAAACACACTTGTCGATGAAACCTGCTGATGTGTAATCTTTTTCACACTGATTCCTCACAGTCAAGTGTTGGTTCTAGGGGAGCGCAGGTCTATGATCTTGGGTCAGTAGTATTCCGACACTGTGAAGCTTGATGAATTAGAACAGAGATGCTGTTTGCCACCAGGAGCCTGCTAGACGGGGCCCTGCTGCCAGTCTGTTAAATGATGCATCAACAGTGGAGCTGCTGACTGCACCCAACCTTGGCAGAGTGGCAACAAGCTCACACATAAAAGGCACACATAACTGAACATGGATACACATACACACAAATGTGGGTGCATGTACACACACAAGCACACTAGACAGGAATACTAATACACCAAAAGTTTTTTTTTACCACGACTAAACCCATTAAATATAGCCGACTGACCCTTTTTCCAGTACCAGTATTCAAGTTTGCCTTTGAGGGTTTTTTTTTGTTGTTGTTTGTTTGTTTGTTTTTTTGATGTGCACTGGAGAGCCAAGATTCAGCTCGTCTGTGCTGGAGAGCAGAGACAGATAGGTTTTTAATAGTCTCTGTGTGTTTTCAGTATTTTGGTAGCTTCTAACTAAATCTCTGTGATTTGAAGTTTAGTTTTTCTTTCTGCTGCTGTTTGTACTTTCAGGTATCTGCTTTATTTTACTGTTTCATGTTCGTTTTCAGTTGATAGGAGTTGTGTTAGTTACTGCTAATGAAAACCCAACATTTCCTGATTTTGCTGCTTCATAATACAAGCTTTTTGATAACAAAACAACAGGGAACTTTTATTGTGAAGAGTTTATAGGAAATTAATCCACCGGTCAGATGCTTGACTAAAGACGAGTGCAGTCATACATTCATCCTCGCTGGTGCAAACTCCGCTGTGCTAGGCTAAAGGAGTCAAAGCAAATCAAATTAAGGAGCAAAAGAGTCGCAGTAGTTACCCACAGAGGCGACAGCCTTCATTGCCTCCACCTAAAAGGGGCATACACCCATGTTTCCATCACTTGTGATAAGAGCTGGAGCTGATAAATACACATGACAACTGCAGAGTCATTTGACCTGGGTGTAAATGCTGATTGTACCCTTTCCCACTGAAGACAAAAGCAGGATGTCAGTGGAAAAAGGGCTTTACACACACAAAGACAAAAACATTCATGAAGCTTCACCAAAACATGAGAAGATATCCACAAACTCAAACACAGTGAATAAAACCAACCTTGACAGACTGGTGGGGGTCCATCCATTTGTAGCCTCTCTCCAAGTCGACATGTCAGAATCTCACTGCCCACCAAGGTGAAGCCTGGCAGGCACGAGTACCGAATAATGTCCCCTGTGAGGTCATTTACACCCGCAATCATACAGACAGACACACATACACACAGGCCAGGAGCGAACACACAAAACGTATCCATCCATTCATCCACCCACCCAACCACGAACAAACACACACACACACACAGCTATGTTAGTAAAAGGCTCCTCAGTACGAGCACTTGAAACAGTAATCAACAACACATTTTCTAATGAAGATTGACATCCCCTTTGCTAGTTGAAGTACTGAAGGCACTTCATTACATTACAGAGCCGCAAACTTGCACACAAGCACACGCGTGCACATGCATGCTCACATAAAATCAAAATTACATTCAATTTCAAAGATGCAAAATGAGGCAGCCACTAGCCACACGATTTCCACTTCTGATTCACATCTGAACACTGAAAATACAAACAGCTTATATGGAGAGCTAATAGCCATGCCCTCAAACTAATATCTTGCTGTATTGCATGAAGCACAAACAGATGAAAAAACTCAAAAGGGATATGGAAATATAAGGAGGAAGTGCAAAGAGCAAGAAAGAAAGTGGCACAGGGAGATAAAGAGCACATTGCAAAACATCTGTCCACTGGCAGTATTAAAGAAAAATGTGTTTGAATGAATCTGAACTACAGAAAAAGCTGTTTCATTTGTGAAATGGAGAGATGTATTAATAAATTCACACAAAGATCAGGTAATAAAACTAACTAATAGCAAAGATATAAACATCAAATGAAGGATTAAACTTGCAGAGGAATGAATGAATGAATTAATGGCTTAAACCAGTTGATACGTCCATTCCTATTTTTTTCTTCTGCCCAGGGCTGTCCAAGCAAATTACCTTATGTCTGGTGCAAATTTATTTTATTACGCATTGTCCCCGGCCAGTAAACAAGCAAAATAAAATAAGACAAACCTATTTCAAACTCGTCATCATCGGTTAGGATTGTGGCATTGGCGACGGGAGGGGGTGGCTGACACGTTCTCAGCTGGTATGCTGTTGGAGAGAAGACAAACAGTGAAATCTGCAACAGTGTATGTGCGCACTCAAGTGAGAGAAAGAGAGAGTGTGCATGCATTTTATTTGCAACGGCAGCACATTCTTTACGCTCCCGTCATACCAAAACTTGATTAGATCATAAATTGCCACCTATCACTGTTCATGATCATCAAAAACCAATCACTAATTTAGCTGAGATGGGGGACATTTTATTATTAATCAGCTTCTTTTCAAAGGGGCGTTTTAATAGTGCAGAAGAAAAATAGCCATAAGAGGGCATTCATCATTTATCATCACACAGAACTGGAAGCAATACCACGTAGCAAAATGAGAAAGGCCAAATAATAACTCATAAAAGAGGGAAAATTAAAGCCGTTCCAATATAGAAACACTGGGACAATATCACTCTGTTCTTCTTCAATCCTTGTTACTATAGCAAGGTCCCAGCGTTATGGAGAACTGAAGATCAAATTAGTAAGGGTCATTACGGCAGTGTAGAACAAAGGTCTTTACTTAGCAGCTATCAAAGGGGAGGTTACCGTAATAATGCAGCACAAAAAAGCCGCTTGTGCTGAAGTCGCTGTGGAATTTGATGAGGACCTGATTGGCGGTGGTGGACACACCCTCCTGTACGGAGTTGCCGCTGAACTGCCCGATTTGAGGCGAGGCCTGGTCGGGTCCATCCCTGATATAGAGATACAGAGACACAGAGAGCGTTGGGGTTGTGGGGGTGGGCAGGATTGAAAGAGTGAAGGGAGGAGGAATAAAGACAGAGAGAGAGCAAATGATTTATGAGTAAACACCAGTAATAACTTGCTGGGATCAAAGAGCATGTCTGGTTATCCTCAAGCAGTCTTGTGGACCCAGCAGTCATTCCGACGATCTAAGAAAAAAGTTTCACATTAATCAACAATGTCGAAGGAAAGGTTGAGTATATGTTAACTGATAAGGCAGTATAGTATAGAAACTTTTGCCCCCTCTAGCCATGTTACTTATTGATGGGAAATAGTTTGTAGGGGAAGAAAAAAAAAAATCAGTGGTACAGAATTCTGACAAAATGTGCAAAATCCACAACAGCTTTTGTGCCTCTTTTTTCCTGGCAAAACATTCCTTTAAATTTAGTTGAGACTGTTAATACTATGTACGTGTATGTGCATAATGAGTGTATGGTTATCACTACGCTTCAGACCCCGTGACCCTGGAGGGATAAAAGCATTTAGAAAATGTATGGATGGTTATCACAAATCCTAAAGCTCTTAACTGAATAACATGACATATAAGGAACTGTAGCCCTGGGAATCAGAATTTAATTGAATCGTAATGACCTCTTTGATCTTCCCCCTTAACAGAGGATAGAGAGAGTTGGCTGATATCTCTGAGGGGTGGATATGTCCATGGGAGTACCATTCCTCTACATCTACATTACTATAGCTATACTACATGGCAATTTATTTCCAGTTCAATGACGTCTACACTGAAAAATCAAACTTGATCTACATTAAAGGTCATAGCACAAAATGTGGCAACAGTAATATGTTTCCAGTGATGGAAAAAAAGTCAACCAACTGCTTCAGGCACCTAGAAAAGATAAGAGGCCACAGCAGCCAATCCACCACTGGCATGTTGCCAATGGTGGTTGAGATGCTGAAGGCCCTGAATGTTGACAGGCTGTCGTATGTGACAGATATCTTGGACAGTTCCCACTTTTGGCAGTTGGGGCTGCATCCCCGAGTTAAACAGTTTAAGTATCGATGGGCTTTGTTCCCTATTAGGGTACAACATAAAGTGAAACTGACAATGGGCATAGCACTGAAATGTCTGAAGATGAAGTTCTCAAATTACAGATTGCAAGAGCTGAAATGAACTGCCTGTGTAGGTTGGGGTCACAGAGTGAAAAGCTAGATATTTGGTGGTGGCCTGGTAGCTCAGCTGTTGGAGCTCTCTCTCCACCTTTCCTGTCATATCTTCAGCTGGCCAATAAATTAAAGGCATAAAAGCCCCTATGTGTATATATATATATATTTTTTTATTTTTTTTATTTTTGGAGGAGCTCAGGCTAGACCTGCTGCCCGACTGCTGCTCCTGAAAAGAGCCTATTGAGGTAGTTCAGACATTTAATTAGGATGCTTCTGGGAGGCCTTCCAGTGGAGCTACATCAAGCATGGCCAACTGGGAGGAGACCTGGGGGCAGACCCAGGACATGCTTATATATTCCAGCGAGGCTGGATGGACCTCAGGATCCCCCAGATGGAGCTGGAAGGAAGAAAGTGGCTGGAAATGGAATGACAAATAGATGTAAGGTTGTCCAGTAGGATAAAATGCATCCAGTGACATGACTGAGATTTGGCAATCTGTAGAGATTTTCTATACTGTTTATACTGAGGTAGCTAAACCCATTAACTTCCATTTAATTTTTCAATAGGCTTCATTTGCACGGCATTTGATGTGTGTTGCCAAAACACAATTACAATACTGACAACAAGTGTAAAGAATGACATTAACAAAAATAAAGTACATCACAATAAAATAAAATAGATCAAGAAAAAGATGAATGAAGTCAAATAAACTGTATATACAGTACATTATTATCTTCAGTTCTGTTGGGTTATTGAGTGCAATGTTACAATTCAATAGGCCTGACTAATTAATGGCAATAGACCTTTTTTACAGTTGCCATTTTAATATGAAATAGTAGGGTAAACACAGGTGTTACCACTTAAGGTTCTGTCATATTCAGGTCAAACAGAGTCAGGGTGCTGACATTGTGCATGTTGGCTCACTGGGAAGGCTCAGTGCTTGCTCAGAGTTTGCATATTTGTGATGATGTGATATACCGTACATATAAATTTTTTCATTGAATTTTTCAGCAAATTTACTATAACACAAGAGGTATACCTATTGCATCATAATACTACATTTACCATGAATATTTCTCTATATCCCCGATGAGAGCTGTACGATATGGTAAAAAAAAGTCAACTAATTTGACAGATACTGCGATTAGGATATGTTTCACGATTAGCTGGGGAACAGCATTTGGAGGGCAGGGCATCTCTGCAGCACTATAGTACTTCATTATAATGCTGTTTTGTCACACATTTTAACTTTAGCGAAACACTGCAGCCTTTGCAATTTGGATATTGCACTTGGTCACACTGCGATTCTGATAACATTTCAATTAATTGTGCAGCCCTATCCCCGACCTTGAGATAAATAGATAGATGGGCGGATGGTGGTGGAGTGATAATAGAACTTGTCCTTTGCAGTCAAAACCTTTATGAAGCATGCATTAGCTGCTGACTGCACAGAACACAGAAGCACCTCTGCTAATGAGAGCAGGAGAGAACTGTCAAATCGTTGTTAAGAATATTGCCATCATCTGTATCTGAAATAAGTAGCCCAAATAAGTTGGATAGCAATTTTTGGTTGTAGAATGTGGGGGAAAACCACATGGTACTACCTCTGAGGATAAAAAGAAAGATTAATTCAAGGAGACAGCACTCTTTTTATATATATAAATGCTATTACCGTACAAGAGAAAAGTATTTCATTACTGGCACTTTCAGGTAGCTCCAGGCCTATTCACCTGAATGATGTACACTAAATGCTTTTATTGTTATGTGTGTGTACCTTTAATGTCTTATATATATTAAAAAAGTCTTATTACAGTTTCATTTCAGAGTGATCAGCAAAATGGGAGATGGCAGTCAGGCAGAGAAATGAAATGTTACCATCAGGGGACAGATTGTTTATGCGCTATTTCATTTGGAAACAGTAGTGCCAGTAGCTCCTTCCTCCCATACTATGAATGGTAGCCCCAGACGCTAGAAGGCATTTCTGTCCTCTATCACCCATGAGGACAGCTCCATGACTGCCTGAGGCTTACTATACTAGAGAGAAGCTACAGAAAGGTAGAGGAAGAAAGACAGAAACAGCTGCTGGAGTGATAACAAGCAGGTAGTGTAAAACTGTTTACTGCTGTACAATTATCTGTCAAAAGTTTTTACACCCTAACAAACATCCACTCAGAGATGATGTTTTCATACTTGCACATATTTTTGTCTTTTTTATGTAACACTCACTGGAGAGCTGGAGTTAAACATCCACCACAAGTTTAGTGAGCAATGGGAGAGGGACACACTGTGACTCAGCATTAACTTCAGTTCTTTGGATTTCATCACGTACCACAATCTATTTTGTTTTAGCAGGGGACTGTCCGGAAAGTTGTCAGGCAAAGAAAAATGAATCCCCAAATGTCCAGATAAAGGTCAACATATCTGAAATTTGGTTGTTGGCTCATCTAATACAGATGTCATATCAAAAGCTGTGAGTAAAACTTGTCCAACTGGCCTATGGCCCTAGCATTTTGTCAGCTTCTAAGTCCATTGTGTGCAGCTTTTCAAGTTTGCCTTTGCAATGAGATGGTGAAATATGACTCTTAAAATCATACACTCCTCAATTTCTCCTTGAGAAAAGATATAAAACTTTACAAACCTTTTGGGAGCTGGTGCATTATCAATGCACTGCATATGATACACACTTGGTAGGAACTTTAACAAGGGTATGTTATGTGGTTCATTGCTTAGTATGATTTTTTTTAAATCTGTGTCTCTGATTTGCAAAGCTTAAACCAACATCACTATTAATTGAGAATGACTGCTTCCCATTAATTGCCGATATAACTGCGGCTCTGTATACAGAAGACAGCATGTGTTTAATGTGTGCCATAAGCTGATGATTGATGAATAATGTCATACTGTGAGAGAAATGAGAACTTACCACACAGTGATGTAGTCGTAGATTGGCTCTGTATTGATAACAGAGAAATTGATGTAGATGCCATACCCAGGAGGGACTCTGACGGTCCACATGCAGTCCTGGAAGTGTGGATACTCGGCTGGGTGTCCAGGAGAGTAAATTGTGCCATTCATGGATGTTATATTCCCACCACAGAGAGCTGGAAGGAGGGAAGAAAGTAAGAAGGGAGACTGAATAAAAATAGAAAGCCAGTCTTTGATTTACCTCAAGTCATAAAAGTTGCTTTTATGGCGGTGTCGCCACTAACTGTTGATGAAACAAACCATAACTGCGTGTTATTGGGTTATCACTGAGATACTGAGGGAAGGGTGCACCTGTTAGATACAACTGCAGGGGATGGTTACTGGTTCCCGTGAACTTGATGACACTGAGTGGTTCAGACACTAAAACTCCCCCGTCATACCTCTTCAGAGAGAATGTGTTAAAATTTGACTTTGAACTGAGAGTCAAAGCCAAAGCGCTGCCCTCGGGATCAAAGAAAGGACTGTAAACTCGACAGGGACAATACGGTGTCTATGGAGCAAAACAAAACTATTTACCACTTTCTCCGACAAACACCAAACTCTGTTGTTGACTTGAAACGTATGTCACTGCGTTACTTTACTGATGAGGAGAAAGTCATAATTTATCATACCTGAGCAACATCTGAGGAGTCTCCTTGAGATTTACAACAGAGACGGGCGTAATCAGCTTTGTAATAAAGACTTGCAAATGCTCCATATATCATTATAATAGGCTCTATCAGTTTATAGTTCAGTAAAGTGGTTCTACGTTGGCGGTAAAAGCGAGTTAGATGCTTTAATGTGCTGGAATAAAGGACAGGACTACAAGCAGGCTGAAAAACCTATATTCCTCTATTCAAAATAACTTCAAAGAGCTTATTTTTACTGGGTAATGGTGATGGAAAAGCATCTCCATCTTCACTTTAGTCAGCTTCTCAGAAAGGAGAATGCGTGACTTTCTCAAAGATTTGTTAGCACACATTTATTTATATATTTTCCCATTAAGTTTGGGGGAAAAGTGGCATAAAATACCAAAGAAGAGGCATTTCATGACTGATAAATATAATTTGTTGATACTGTAAATGTAGGTTGTTTGGAGGGAATATTTTGGTCTCGGTGGTGCAATAATAGGAAAACACCTGTCGTTTTTACAAGAGGCAGTAGCCAGTCACCTTCGCAGCGAGGTATGGGGTGATTCCAGTTTCTGCTGACTCCATGCAGACATGTGAGAGACGGCTCTCCAAGCAGAGTATAACCCGGGAGGCACTCAAAGGAAATGGTCATCCCCACACTGTAGTCCTGACCGATCACAATGCCATTACGAAATGGTCGTGGGTCCGGACACCTCTGCAGTTCATATGCTGGGGAAAAAAAACAATACACAGTAGAGGAGGTTTATGAAACACAAACTGCATGAATCAAATAACAAAACATTAGCACTATACAGTTTTTTGCGATGGCTAAAACACTAAATCCCTCTGAGCTAAACTCATTTATAAAATCATTCACCCTTTTGGCAAAAACACAATTCTTACTCATTAAAACACATTTTGCACCGTGATCAACTGTGAAAATGGTAAACACGAGTGGTAAAAGTTAAACACTACTACAAAACAGCTGTCACTGGTGTACACACAACTACTCAAAATGACTGGAATAGAATCCAGATAGGTAAGTGATTCAGCATCAACCAGAGATTCATAAATGCCTGCATGGATGTGGAAGGTCTATTGCTGAAATATACCAGGAAACATTCTTTATGGTTTATTTGCAGGATGCAGCATGTTCTTTGCTAAGCTGCATGAGGCTAACATACATGAATGTATGAATATAATCATACACAATGTGTTTATATGATAAAAAAGTTTTTTCTGTAGTTACGTGTCCTTAATACAGTATTTTCCTTTTTTTTCAATATTGTGTGTAGTCACTGGTATAATCTGAAAGCACTGTTTGATTCTGAACACAGATAAAATGGTTTTGAGTTGATTTTTTGAAGGTTGTATGAACGCAGTTTGATGATTTGGTTATGAGAATATGGTGGAAGGTTTCAAAAAATGTGTCTTAGCAACTGTGAAAACTGCATTACTACATAATATCTATTATGACCTTTTAAGAACCAGAGCCTGATTTGTGAGCTCTTTGACTGATTGAATATATCCTTCTTTCCTATTGAGGCTGAAGCCTTTTTGTAACTTTGATAACCTGAAAAAAATCTAAATCTGGTCATTTTTCTTTCGTCATTAAACATTGAACACTTTGATATACTTCCAATTTAAAGTATTGCTGTACTGTTAGTCTATTAGTAATATTTCTTTTCTGCATTGGCTTTAACACACAAAATTCCCCACTGACGGTGACAACACTATTACTATTCAAGGATATGTGCTATTGAACATCTCAGTGGAGGTCAGAATTGATTTCTTTTTCTTTATTCTTTAACCTTTTGTAATCTTACAACCTCAGTGAAAGTGTCTGCCTTATAGAACTAATCGTTGTCCCAGGTCTGGATTTAAGTGTTCTATTAGCAACTCTTCAGTCTTCTCCCACTTTTTCAGCTGCTACTTTAACAACCCATTTTTAACTCTTCCATAAGAATCAATCTTTGCTCCTCACCCTGGTAGACAATGTGGAAGCCCGGCTTGTTCTGGGAGTAGTCGCTGTGGAAGAAGAGAGTGGTCTCGTGGGTGGTACTAAAGAGGGAGTTTGGCACCACGGGGCCACTGAACCGATCAATCACTGTTCCTGTCTCAAGGCTCCCACTGCGCACCTCCAGATAGTCATGGACAGGCTCTGTGGAGAAGTTCAGGAACTGCAGATGGATCCCTAGAAAGCAGAAAGAAAGGGTCCATGTAGGAGAAAAGGGAGTGTCCATGTTCCTTTCAAGTGCTGTAGTAGGATGTTACTTCAAACTCAGTGTTACAGGGACAGCTCACCCAAAAATCAAAAACAGATATATTTCCTCTGGCCTGTAGTGCTATTTATCTATCTAGTTTGGATGCCAGCTCCCTCTCCTCCCGCCTGGGACATGATATCAAACATATAATACAATCTGGCCTGCAAAATTATTTTGTTTTATTAGATTTTTTTCTAGTTGTTTTATACCAAATTATATACAACTGAAATAAAAACACAACGTGGAACTTGACAAAAGCACAGACAAAAACTGACAATGGTCAGTCAGTCCTATATTGTAAGATGACAATACCATCAGCTCCTCCAAGCCAATTTGAGTTTGACATGGTTGATATGGTTGGCAGGTGTAGTTTGGTAGAAAGAAAATAGTTCCTACATGAAACTGCTCACAACAATGTCTGTGGATTGTCTTGAGTAACAAGATCATGATCTCTGGAAATCTCTCTGGACATTGATGTTGAGTTTTTTTAATTTATTTTTTTTTATTTTTTGGCACTTTAAGCACCAAGCCAAGTGCAATCTAGTTCCATTATATTAAAGAGGAGACAGACATTTCCAAAACTCGGCAACTTGCACCACGATGATCCATATAATGATCTATATAAATAGCACTACAGGTAAGGAGAAAAATATGTATTTTTGATTTTGGGGTGAACATACCCTTTAAAAGCATGCATAAAACTATAAGGTTCTTTTTTTAATGCAATAAGCATAACTTAGAAGGAGAAGAAGAGAGGAGAAGAGAGGAGAGGAGAGCAGAGGGCAGGAGAGGAATAAACAGAAAAATGCAGAGGAAAGCAGCAGAGAAGACATCAGAGCAGAGCAAAACAAAAAAGAAACTAAAGAGAAGAGGAGGAGGAGAAGAAGAGAGGAAAGACAGAGGGGGACGACAGACCGAAGCCGATGGGGAGTTGAACTCTCCAGCTGCAGTCCAGGCTGCTCTGGTAATTCCCTGGGAAGCCTGGGCTGAGGATGACGCCGCTGAAGTCTGTCATAGAGCCGCCACACTGAGCTGAGGGAGACCAACCAAGGAGAAAGAACATGTCACTTCTCCTCAGAACGGCTCAATGGGAAAACAAAGAAAAACAACAACTAGGAGCTGAATACGGAGGGAGGGCAAAGAGCATTGAGTCTTTGTATATGAATGGGTTGTTGTACAGGAATAATTATTGTGTATGTGTACAAAAAGGAGGAAGAGTAGCAGCGCTGTTCATGTATGTCATTTGCCACATGTGCTCATAATCATGTGTTTTATATGCTCTCGTGTGTTTGCATGCAGGCTGTAAAAGGGGGGTGGTTTTTGTGGGTGAGAGAAGATGAAGTGTTGTGAGTGGGCTTTATGAGCTTAGGATTGGGGTGGGGGGGGTGTGGGGGGGTACTTATGCCTCTGTGTTTGAGCATGTCTGTGACTTGTGCATATACATCTCTGCTCGGCTGTGTGGATAATACTCCATAAGGGCATCCGTGGAAAGATAACACACTCTGGCACATTCCTTGTTTGGTGGTGCTTTAAATTAAAATAAATGAGGGAGTCAATATTCAATACAGCACCACAGTTTTGCTCAGCGGTGGCGGTGATTACTTCGCCCCCCCCCCACCCCGCAACACCCCACGTCTCTTCTTTGGCTGTGCGTTCAGAGAACACATCAGCTTGCTGTGAAGGTTACACTCATCCCCCTCTCCTGTGGCACATATCCTAGTCTTACATAAACACCCAGGTGTAATGCGAGAGCAGCCACCAGAGGCATCAACGTTAACTTGTCATTAATATGTTCCTCTTTTTCCCATCCCAGCCCCAAAAGGCCAATTTATGTGGCAAATGGTTGGAATCCCAATGGATGTTGCTGCCATGTCTTTGGGGACCATCAACCAAGGCCAGAATGAGGCAAAAATATCATGGGTTTAATTGTGCAGCTGGTGGGGGAAACCTGATTGACCTGTTTGCGTGTGGAATGAAAGAGAAGAAGTGGAGAAGTGAGGCACTTATGAGGATGTTACACTGTTTGTGCAGGGGCATGCAACCACTTTGATGTGAGTTTATCAGCAACAAAGTGAATACAGATCCCGGGGTGTTAGGGTGAGCTATGTACTGTAAACGAGCGAGGAGTTGAGCTAACGAGCGAACACACACGCGTCCAAGAACAGGCCTGTCAACAGTAAAGCTGGGATTTATGTCTGCAGTGAACTGTGAACACCACAGGGACAGAACATTTACATGAAGAGCGCAGCAAGTGCGCTGAGCATTTTTGTCTGTTTATGTTCACTATAAGGGTGTGTTCGCTCTAATGTATGTGCGTGAGCATGTTTGCGTGCATGTGTAATTGGGGGCAACAGAACAGTGAGGTGTTTAAAGAGAGAGTGGAGCGCTTCCTTAGTAATCTCTGGAATCTATCACTGTGGCAATCAACATCAGAGGAAGTGTCACAGGAGACTAGAGACACTCATCAGGGGTATCAGAAATCAAACACCACACTGAGATAGTGGCAAGCCTTATTGATTTTAAACTAAGGGGGAAAGCAGAAAAATTCATAATGCCCATTCTCCAAGCCATCCACGCCCACCCATCATCCCTGCCCCTGATCTTCCAATGAAATTATTGCTTTCCCTAATACAATAACAAACCTTCTGTGAGGCCACTGCTCTATTGTGTAGCTGTGTATGAGTAAGTATTGGTACGGGAGAGACGAATATAACAAAAGAAAAGAAAAACGTGGAAAAAGTCAAACAGAAAAGGTGAACGGCAGCTGGCAAAAGAAAGAGACTCTGTGTTTGATGTAACAAATATGGTTTTGTTGTTGTTATCACCTCATTGAAACCCTGTGTGCTGGCAATGACTATAAAATAATACATTACCTAAACACAGAGGTACGGGGTAATTCCACCTTCTGACGGGACCAGGCATGCAGGTAATATATGCATTACCCTGTTCAGGAAAACAGACAAAAACAATATATTCAACACCTCCAAAATACTGTGCAATGAAGAAAAGCAACACCAAGAGATCAAACTGACAGGTGCGAGCAGCAGATTTTTATCTCTGTCCTGTGGATCTTTGGAATTAGTTTAACAGTCAGATTTTTGGATTTCTCAAAATCCTCTTCTCAAGGTCTTGTGCGTAAATATTTGATGGTATCAAGACTAGGAGGGGGACCCCTTGCTGCTAGTTGGGCAGCAGGAGTACCACCTGGGGTCTGACTACAGAGAGATGTGCTACAGCCTGAGAGAACAAGAAAAGGCAAACATCCTGCTTCTAGATTTGTTTTCTGTGAGATACAAAACAACTCGAAAGTGATGGATATTACAGGTCAAACCTCTTTCAAATATTCATTGCGCCGTTGTTGTTTTAATCCATGCAAAATTTAGTGCAGCCGAGAAGTTTCCTGCTATCAAAATGCTTGTAAAATACATACATACTAGACATAGTTACCAGTATTTAATGGTATTGTTAAATGTGCTGAATATGTACAAAAAGGACTGATACGCAGCCTGATATAATTTACCCAGGTTTCATATTGAAAAACTCAATGATTTGAAATTGCATTATGTCCTTTGTGATGTCAGTGTTTTCACTGACAATATCAACATCACGTTGCATGCTGGGAGCCTGTTGCTAACTTTGGTTGATGCAGGACAATATTTTCCAGGGGCGTCATGATTTTAATTCCATATTGAAAAATTGATCGAAATGAGCTAAACTGAAAAATCAAAATCAAAAGCATGACTGATGATTCTCACAATCTTTTTTTCTCTCCACGTCTATTTTCATGTGTCTGATGAAAAAAACAAAACACTTCAAAGACGACACAGCGTAGCTTACTGGTAGCCTGCAGCTGCACTTGTCTATCTTTTTAAAGAAGAACTTGAAAATGTAAATGACAGTTGTCAAGGCATTAAACTTACACAGTTGATCTTTTAAAATTAGGACTCTTCATCTAACAATGGCATAGCTACCAGTGCTAAAAAAAAAAAGGGTTGAAAATCAAATTGTGAACTGAACTGTGGATTTAGAGAAATGTAACACCCCTATTATTTACCATAAGTTTTTCAATGTGTGGTAATCAAACAAGGTTTTAAAGATGAATGGAATTTGACTAAATACTAATTGGCAGGAATTTTACCATAGTTTATCTTTAAACCAGTAATTATTTTATCCCTAATACATACGTACATACATACATGTTCTCCAGCTTGCACATAGACTGAAACCTGAAAACAGACATCTACCAAAGCATGGGTGTGTACGCAGAGTTGTATCACACACCTACACAAACACCTGAACACAGCCATACTTGTGCTCTTGTTTCTACAATGGCCTCTGGTCTATTTCTGGTGTTCAGACACTCAGCCTGAAGATGTGTGTAAGAAGTTGCTGGTTAGTCCGGAGAGATGTGAAAGAAGTGAATGCCGAGCGGGAAGAAAAATCGGTGTGGGATTAGTGAGGCGACTGTTAACACAATCCATTGCCCGTGGCGTTGGGAGGGTTCTGCGGCTCAAAACGCCACGCTACGATAATCTACTCAAGGAGTCGATTGGAGGAAGTTAAAGCTGCTTTTGTAAGAAACACACACTCAAGCAAGCAAAGTACACATGCACTTAAAATATTCATCAACTAAAGATGCAAGCATAAATACATGAAGAGTTACCCCACAGCTGTGCATCCCCATATTTCTTTTTTGCACTTACTCACCTGCTCACACAAACACAAATGTCATAGAAGAGTATTTAGTAATGCTGCCTTGACAAACTCATCCCTTGGGGTATTCCCTGAAATTGTCACTGCAGGCAGGTAGATATGATTCATGCATCATGACCATAACAGAACTGGATATCTGCTTCAGCAGCACTGTACGCCTTCACCTACCTGTAACGAGAAGCCTTGATCGCACTGGAAGGACACCATATCACCCACAGTGTAGCGGTCGCCCACTTTTTGTCCATTACTGGGAGGCAGCGGCTCTGGGCACGAATCCAAACCTATTGCTTAGGACAGAGTCACAACACACAAGTGTGGACAGCGATCATTCTTCTGCACAATATGGGAAGAATGTAAACCTGAAACTGCTCAATGCATTTGATACTTAATTGTTGAGCATCCATTGTATATTTAATGAAAACATTTACATTTAATCACCAAATACCTATAGAGCAAAGGGAATAATTAAATTAAAACCAAACGTTTAACATGTAATTACACAGTGTCCCATTTTAATGCGCTTGTACAGTAATTGCATCAAGTTTTTTTCTTTCCCCTCATCATAACGTTTAGAAACTGGGACAAGTCACAAAGCTATTCTACTGGTGGCTGTAATCGCAAAATCCTTCTGACTGTGATCGGAAGCAATCACTGTGAAATTACAAAGCAATCCCTGAAGTATTACTTGACAGAAGCATAGAGCTTCATTGGAACCAAGTGATTACAGTGCCACTTGCCAGGTACAGAGAGGTCTGATATTGTTTTTTAACGGCTTAAAAGAAATAGTGATTCCAGCTACATGAATGAAGGGCATGTGACATAAATTTAAGGTACATTCAGTTTTACATTTTAAAAAAAGACATATATACACATATACACACACACATAGTAAAATTTGATTTTCATTTGTCCTAGAAATGACTAAAAATATATTTCTAAAAACTGTGCTCTCACATTTTACATCATCACTGATTACAGTGTTTCTCATTGAAAAGTAGCATCGGAATTTTGTAGGTTTTTCAACGGACACAAGTCATCTGTCAATAGGTTGTTTCAGTGCTCATTTGAATGCACAAACCTGCACTAAAATTTGCTCCTGTGCTGCAGGAGTAATACATATGAAATGAAAGAAAAGGTAGTAACTCTGGAAAGCACATATACATTCATGCATATTTTTTCTCCCTGACTAATTAATTAGTAAGCAGAATGTAGGGTGAGAGGTAGTGGGAAGGAGGACATACAAATACAGTAAAGAAAAAAACAATGAATCCTCACCTACAGTATGTGTAGGCACAGATAGCACAAACACACACCGCTCAAAAAAGAAAATTACACACAAATGGACAAACACTCACACACAAAAGCCCAGTAAATGTGTTAACCGCTCCAAACAAGTACGTGGGTGGATGAATGTAAACATAACAGCAGAAATGGCCAGAAAAGATTCAGAATAATTTACAGTATAGGCAACTCTTCAGAGGGCTGAATGGCCACTCAAATCAGCATCTAGTGAAAGTTAAAGAGGATATCTGAGTGGGAGGAGAGAGACGCTAACCTAAGAGGCACAGAGAAGGAAGCAATACGAGAGCAGCCATAGATACAACAACTAAAGAAGAGATACTGTACAGAAGGGGGGGAGTGGGTGGATTGAAGCTTTGAAGCTGTGAAGTTTTGTCATATATGGGTTTAAAAAGTTTGAAATTTGTATTTGATTTGAAGGAGATTAGGTGACGTAATTCATGAAAGGAGTGTTTGTTCCTGTAGTGAAAGGCTGCCATGAGGTAAGTTTGACATCAAAGCACGATGCAGCTATAAATTAATCAGTTTCATGAAAATATCACGTGTTGCAGGGAACAATCAGCCAGCCTTCAGTGTCCTGTAAAAGTAAAGCAGTGCATTCGCTTCTGTTTTACTCCTTTAAACAGCCAGAGGCAGAACGCCAGATCATAACTGGGCACAACAGACCTTTTCGGTCTAGTCAGGTTAGGAGTGGACGCCCACTAACAGACAGCACTGACTCCCGTTATGCTCCAGATGGGTACCAGTCAAACCGTCAGAATACACGTTTTTGGCAAGGACTGCTGTCACCCTGCTGCGAGAAGGTCGACACCCACTGCTCCTGGGAGCACAACCGCGTCTGGAGGGAGTCCTGTCCTTATCAAACATGCTTGATTATTTTCAACAGGATGCCTTTTCAGTTCTATCTAGTCAATGAAATTTCAGTAGTGTGTGTCACTAGTTACTATCTCTGTATTGCTGAGAGTTTTATCCACAGTACTCCTGCTCAATTCAATGTTAATTTACATAAATTAAATTATTTCATTAATTATGAAAAATGTAAATTGGATCTTCAAAGAAAACAGCAAGAGTTTAGTATTTACAAAGACGGGAGGTCGTTGGATGCAAAATATACCCTGATATGAAAGTTCCTTAGCAGATGCCAAAGCAAAATATGCAGGTCACAAAATAGGGGACATATTACTGTGTGAGGAGAGGTCCCTTTGCAAAAGTACACACAAAAGTACAACAGCAAACTTAAGGTTCATGTTTACAAAGCATGGCAATGTGCTTATAGGCTGTCAAGAGCACAGGCAACTAAGATTTTAGGAAAAGGACGAGATACTTCAGGTGGGTGGTACCATGCACAAAGAGTGGAGTAGAGCTGAGAATTTAAGGTACATCAAATACACGTTTCTGTCTCAGTCATCTAATTTGAATTTTGTCACAAGATTAACATTATCTCTAATAATTATCAAAATATTAATTGTGATGATTATCATCCCAATTATCACATCATCGTCCTCTTTATGCTGATCATCATCGTCATCCTCGAGCATGAATATTATTGTGCTACCTTCTTAAATAAAACAACCAAATCAGTTTGACAACCACCTGCATCAACTGATAGCACGAACAATGGGGTCATATTAACTTGCTACATAATCAATATTGTTGATTTTACCATCATGACATGCCATTGACATGCCTCAAATCTCCTGAAACTGGGGACAAGAACTGTTTCTCGTGGGGCACAAGTGCACATGTGCAAGTAAATAATTGCTGATACTTTGATGACCAGAGGCACAAAAACCTTGTTGGGCTGCAGGACAACTACAGCTCAATCAAAAAGGTCATCAATCACATCAGTTTCTTTCATCTGTTTAAGTGGCTCAGGAGGAGATATCTCTTAACTAAGAATGTATTGTGAGGGTACCAGCTGTGCACCAAGCTTACAGTCTGTTGAAAAGCCAACAGTAATATTCAAAAGAGGAGATAATGTCAGGAACAAATTGGTACATTCTGAATAGGTCCCAAAAAAAACACGTCTTCACAAAATGTAATCAAACAAGTCCCAGATGGGAACTATAAATGCAGGGATTGTACACAATGTAACAACACAACTAGACAAATTTGGTTCAGCTACATATAGGTTAAAAAAAAACTACAAAAAGGAGTGACTTCATGCAGTACAAAGGATGTAATTCATCCATCAACATGTCCTTGTGGGAGAGGATATGTAGGAAAAACATCAAGAGAACTAAAACAAAGAATAATAGAACATGACAGTACTATAAGAGGCAGAAAAGTGATCTATCCAGTTGCAGCACATTTCACTGAAATGACTCATCCAGTCTCTTCCCTTAAAAATATGGGAATTGAGAATTTACAATTGTCAAAGAGAGAGGGGGGAGACATTCTGGATTTCTAAACTGGGCGCTTTAAGCCCAAGAGGGTTAAATGAGGAATGAGTCTACTGGATTATATATGTTCTCCTTTAACAGGATTTCTTTGAGGACTGTTGGAAATTTAGTTTTTCGGATGGATTTGTCAGGTTCAAATGTAGATGGACTTAGAAATTAGTTAGGCTTATTTGTAATAGTAAGTGATGGAGGTGAGTTGAATATATTGTGTTTTCATAGAGCAGTAAATGATTGGATAGGACGAATACATTTTTACTTGTATTGAAAAATAAAAATTCAAATTTTTTACCCAATTAAATGCATTCCTGAGAGGAAAGTGAGAAGAATTCTTCTGTTCAATTTTCTACGTCTGATCTAAATTGTTTTCTCTCCTGTAATTATGCCTTGAGAACAGGTTAGAAAAGGTTTTGCCAGGATAGTCTAAGTTTTTTTTTTCCATTCATGCACTTCAGCCCTTTGTACTTGAAATGAAGATTACAAAACATTTAAAAAAAAAATGCTTTGACAATGAAAAAGAAAAAAAACAACTTTTCACCTGTTTTTAGTAATTAAAAAATAAAAAGTAACTAGAAAGATTACACTGGCAAAACTTTTTATTCACTTCAATGAAAAAGTAATAAACACAGGAGAGAAAACAATTTAGATCAGAAAACTGATCACCAGATTTGTTTTTCTCACTTGCATCTCAGGGCTCCTGTACACTGATGAAAAAGTGTATTTATTAGAGAATATTGTGAAAGGTTGATTGTCATGTCATGCTCTGTACTGTATCTATAGTCAGAAGCATTTTTTGTTTAATTTTTGTATCAACTACTGGCAAAGTTATTTTGTAATAGTGTTTTTGGAGAAAAGGATGATGGTTTATATGGTTTCTATGGTGATAAATCAATCACCTGACGGATCAATATTATATGTAAGGAAGTGGAAGGAGAGTTGTGCGACTGTTTTTAATTTTGACAGACTTGCACTGAAGCTCATACTGGTCTACACCTTGTGTGTGTGCATTCTCAAAGTAAGAAATACCCGTATTGTGTTGGATTTATGTGACACAGTGTTAATTAAGATGCACACACTAATGAACCTGTTCATAATGCCATGCAATGCATTCCATGGAAGGGACACTGCAGTTGGAATGCACATATTTTCCTGTTGCTCATGTCTCAAGTATTTAACTGACTTAATGAGAAGGACAATATGCTCTACAATCAGCTACGGGTGGTATTATTAGTAAGAATGACTCATTAATCCAACGCAGTACAGGCTCTGCCTTTAACACATTCGAAATTGTACTTGTAATTTGTAATTGTACAGTTTGCATTCCCATCTGCACTGATGAAAAAATGTATAGCTATGTGAAAGAAGCTGGGGCGTTAGGTTATCTTAGTGCAGTGTGAACACTTCTGCTAACTAAAGCCACAAAGACGTATTACTGATTGTGCTTGCCTTGTGAAACAATGTTGTCTGTGCAGGCAGAAATTACAGAGGACTTATTTTTTTCATGACAGAAAGAGCACCAGAATTGCACTCTGCCTCTTGACAGCTGCCTGCGCAAATAAAGAGATTTGTATCAAGATGTATGCGACAATTCTGGTGGGTTTGTACTAAAACGAAATTAAGACTCCTAAGAATTGTATAGCAGATACTGACTGACGCTTGAAAGAAAGACCACATCATTGTCATTTTACGGCAGCACAGCATGCAGTATGGTTTTCTGCTAGACAAGCAAGTGTAGTGCTAAACTTGATTACAGATACTGACCAGGTGATTACTGCTCTTGGTCTTCAACAATTGTGCAAGGTTCAGTCATGATACATACGATAATAATTTACCTGAAAAGGTGTGTAATTGCAGGAGCTTATCAAGAAGATTGTCTGTAGTATGCTTAGCATTTAAAGACACTTACTGCAATTACCATACGCAATGACCATGTGTCATATGCAAGCTCCTTCGAGTGGTGCAACAGAAATTAGATGTGGAGTAAAAAATGTACTGACAGATCTTGGGGCTGATTCAGAAGATGAATTTCTTTCCAACTTGTCTAGAATTGATTCATTTTGTTGCGGCAGTCGCTCCATGTAGCTCATGTGGAAATAATATAGGCCTCTGCAGACTGCAGCGATTGAAGCCCAGTGCGGGACTTTTTATTTAGGATGCAGCAGCCATACTGCCTGTGAGAAGACGCCAATTTTGTTTTCAACTATAGCATACTGTCTGCCTTAGGAGAGCTGGTTAAATGTTTGTCTCTTAAGAAGTTGTAGTGAAGGGGCTATACAGGATTTCAATGAGTGGTCTCAATGGACTGCAACAATCACCCAAAGGAAACATTCTAAAACAGATGGTTGACTGGCTGGGTCTGTACCAATCCCTCTTGCTTTTTTCTACCCACTGTACTGAGCTTGCAGAGCATTAATTTGTAGCTAAAAACTGGAGTGTGTAAAAAAAATAAATGGGTAGTTCAAGCCAAGCACAGGCTGGAAATAACATGAAAAGATACAACCAACTCAAGGACAGAACAGAGGGCTGCTGTAATTTGACCAAATAAATCAAAATCTGAACTTTGCTATAAGCAGCAGACTAGAACAAAATGAGAAACAACAGACCACACAAACACAAACACTTAATGAGCAGTTCCATAGAGAAGCAACATGGCTTGATCACACATACACAAATGTTTGCCAATAGGCAGACAGTAGAACCATATGGCAGGCAAGCTAACAAATATGAAAAGCAACAGGAAGAGAAGAAAGGAGTTTAGCTGGAGCGCGGTTCACACAAAGCATCTGGGAATGCACTTTACCAGGGCAACAGTGGCAAAGTGTAAGACAGACATAGAGGAAAGAGCTGACTGCGAGACATGGCACTGAAGTGATTCTCAGCAGTAGGTAGCACTGGTGGAGGAGGGGGGTTAGAGCAGAAAGGAAGAAGCCCACAGAGAGACATGGCTGCGTTGTGGTTCCAAGCAAGGGGAGGGTGTTGTGGAGACGGAGTGCTGACTGCGAGAGACATGGCTGTGAAGTTGTTCTCTACAGTGGTAGCATGATGCTCGCAGACTGACACGACTGACAGCAAGGACAGATTCAGTGACAGCAATGTTTTTTCATGCTTCTTTTGTTTTGCAACACATTTGTGGAAACTGACTAGTCAAAAACGTGCTATTCTTCAGCTGCTTTGTGTATCGGATCTCAAAGCTCGTTATAATAGCAGGGCTTTTATCGTGGCCTTTCTTTCCTGGCTTTGTGCCATCCTCATCCTCCCGTTCTACTATATCTTAACATTATGGAGTTCATGTCTTCTCCACTCTTACTTTGTCTGTGGTTGTGCTTTTTCACTGCCCTTGATGTGCTTCACTAAAAATGAGTGACAACAGGTCTCCCATAGACACATTTTGGTAAGAAAATTACTTTAATGTGTAGACGAGTGTTAAGTAACAAACTTGCAGAAAGACAAATGTGAGGAGAAGACCAAGAAAGAATCGACTTAAAATCCATCTAACCTCAGAGTGATGGAAAATTACCCTGACATTAACAGAGACAAAGGGAAAGTGCCTGAGATGTAAATAACAGTGGGGAAATTAGTCACAAAGGACTGCATTATTAAATATATGAAGAAAAGCTCAATGCATCACCTGCAGATCAGCACCCCTATTTTCATTTACACTATTTTTGAACTGGGAGGACTTAGTAAATCAGTCGCTTCACTGGGGCCAGCTACACTCCTTAAATTTTAGTGCAAGGTAAATGTTTAGCATGCTCCTTAGCAAATATGCCCCTAAGCGTAAAGCCCACTGAGAGATGAGCATATTTAGTACCTAAATGAGAAAGGATGTGGGTCCAGTAACTTGAAGCAATGGAGGGACTTAAAAAACGACTCCATTGGGGAATACCACGCCAGAGAAGCAGACAAAGAAAATTAGAAGAGCTCCAGAGAAAGAAAAAAAAAAAGTCCACTTGCTCACTCCCTCACACTCCTTCTTACTATGTCCAACTGTGCCATCCAGACCAGCAGTTCCTCTTTACACCCCTGTGTAGCAGCTGGAAGCCATGGAAGATGGACACATACAAAACAAAGTGACAATGGACAGAGTGACAGGCAAGCAGACAAGCCGTCTCTCCTCATACCTGTGTACTCCAAGTGGAAGCCAGCAGCAGACACACTGATGTCAGACTGGAAGGTCAAGTACAGGTTGTTGGATGTGCTGTTCAGCAGTTGGGGAATTGTTGTACCTGTATTACACAACATACAGAAGACCAAGTGCAGTCCATATTTCAGATTTAAATCTCCCAAAGACTTGGGCACATGTACAACCCGTGAACACTTACTGCGCTTCAGTTATATGCAGTAAAGATAATAATTCAAATACAGCAATAATTGTACTGTAGTTATTGCTTTTATATCAGGATTATATTACATCTGGATTCCACATATTTATTTTAACCACAGCCAAATTCCAAGAGGTTGGACACTGTGCCTGTCAGCAGGCAGCCATTTCACCTCCATAACCTTGGTAAATGAGAGTTGCTGAGTATATCAGCAGGTGTAAATGAAATTATGGTGCAAAACTAAACTACAAAGTGCTTCACACAATACAATAAATCACAGAAAACCACTTTCATAAAGAAATAAAATGACAAATCAGGTGGAGAGTCCATCTTAAGAATTTAAAACAGGTAGCAGACACATTTTGTGCCATCCTTGGTCAGAAAACTTTCTGCATTTTGGATAATTTGCAATCTATGAAAGGCTTTTTGAGCCAAACAGAAAAGGGAGCATTACAATAATGAATGATATGCAGTGAAAAACAGATTATAATTTCAAGCTAGCAGCCAAAATTCTCTGATCTTTTGGGTGGAGACAGTAACACGGATCATCGCATGCTGTCTCTGCTGCACATTTTAAAGTGTAAATCATGTTCAACACACTTCATCTGGACCTTCAGTCAGACCCACAAAATCAAACTCATGACCTTGAGCACGGTCTGTAATGCTAACTGCACTGCACTGCAGAATATTCTGTATGTGAGGCAGTACTGAGGGGTTTCTCTATTCCAGGTGGATGTCTTCTGCAATTTGCATCAAGATGAAGATATATTCATAATCACCTTCATCAGTTTAGTCCAAGATAAAATTGATAGGTAGCCATTTAAAATGTCTTAGCCTTTTCACATTGCATGCTGCCCTGCACAGTGAGAGCTGTACCATGGAGCTATTACAATATATGAGTTTTGCTCCAAAATGAGATATCCACCACTTGAGAAATTTGACACCTAGTCTCATAAAACTAATATTCAGTACAGAGGCAGATGTCATTATGCTACACCAGTCCCTCTTATACTAAAAATCAGCATCTAAAATGATGTGATGGTCTGTTTCTAGTAGGTTACCATGTGGCAAGAGCACATTTCTATTAGCATGAGCCCTAAGGGAACACTACATTTATAAAATTCCAGACAAGAACTACATTATGAAGACCTCTAATGCAGGGATAGGGATATTGTCTGAAAGACAAGGGATTTTTTTTTTCTTTTTTTTGACTTCTTTAACTGATTTTTAGACAGCATTCTCAAAGGACATGCCAAATGTCATCAGCTCCATCACCACATCCGTCTGCTGCTGGGGCCCTGTGACATCTGATTGAAATTCAAGAGGGAGCTGACAACTAAAATTCAGTTGTATCAGTTTTACCTGAGTAGCTACCAAGCCTTGGAGCATTGCCATCAACCCCATCAAAAAAATCCAGTGAGTCCCAGTTGTGTTCTGTGGCGAAGGTCACAACTTGAATCTGAAAGAGAAAAATGCCTCAATACAAATGGCAAAGAAAGCAGGAAAAATACTTGCATACAAAAACTAGAAAACAAATGGATTGGACGGCAAAATGGCTCGTTGTTTAATAATTAGACCATGCATAAAGAATGAATCCACCCAAAAAATCTTTTAATCTCTCATCAAACATTATACTACTAAGATCTGCATCTGTGTCCTCTCACTTGGATGCCGGCTCCCTCCGGAACAGAGATTTTCCAGGCACAGTTCAAATAGTTGGCGTACGGCTCTGGGTATCCAGGAGAGAGGATAGTGCCTCTGCGTTCAGTTAACACGCCACCACAGGGAACTAAACAAAGGACAAGGGATTGAGAAAGAGAAAGACAGAGAGAGTCAGGCTTGACAAACTTCAGGTCCACACACACACACCTGCAGAGCCAGGAGTGGGCCGGGGTCACAGTGTGGAAGTGGCAAACCATCAAGCCTTTAAAAGCATCATTACACCTACTATAAATGACCAGGATACATGGATTTTAAATGGACATTTGTAAAATCTCTTCATGTGATGTAATTCTTTGACTCTAAGGAGAAATTAGAGTTTTATGACAATGCCTGTCATGATAATGACAGGTTCTACTGACAGAACATGCATCCTTGATATCATTGTCAGTTAATACTCAGTGAAGCTCAGCATGGCTGCACTCTCTTGCCTTGTGTGAATAGTAAAAAGTTCGACCCTGATGTGTAATAGAATCTCTTGCAGGTCGCACAAATCACATCTTTCAGTTGTGCATGCTATTCCTCTCTAAGTGCACCTTGTTTCTTCCAGTCCCACAAGTAACATATTTATCAAGTCTCTCAGCTCTCAGATGAATGTTGAATTGGAGTCACTGGCCAGGTTGTGCTGACACTGTCAGCCACTGTGATGTATTTGAGCATGGGTAAAAATCAAAATGAAAAAAGCGCAATAACAGCTACAATTTCTTTATTGCTTCTCAGACGGGTGCCAATTGGCCTTGTATCCGGCCAGCTACGTTCTACACAGTGTTTGGCTCCACTTTTTTTCCATTAAGGATTGTGGTAAGCCAGCCTTGCACACCAGAATCCTTTGGATTATTACACACAACAAAACACAGAACAGAATGCATTTCCTTCATTTTGAAATGTAGTACTTGGCGAGTACAGAAAGAAGCAATGACCTATTAAGCTGATGAGATTTTGCTCAGCAAAATCTTTTACAGAAGTCTAATGGAAAAGTGTGTTTACTTTTTCATTGTTGCTTTGCTCTGTTTAGATCCATTGTTCTGCTGTCACCAGCTGGAATGTGTTTGTCAGAAATCTGTTAAGCCATTGCATGTATTTCAACATTAATGACAGATAGTGTATTCTACAAAAAGAAGTGGTACAAAAGTCCATATCCAAGCCCAGTGATTAGATGCACCAACTCCTTTATTCCTTTTGTTCCGTCACTCCTGATGTAGAGACAAACTTTCTTTAGACTGAAATGAAAGTTACAGAAGCAACAGTTCTATCTTCTTTTGCTTGGTTTATCAGTCCTCTGCTATTCAAGATAACCTACTATAGCATTTGTATCTAACAGTTTTTCTAAGGCCCATAGGCAAAGCTGTCACTCAGAGCACAGGGGGTCCTTCAGATGTTCAACATAGTAGTACAAGTGTTTCTACAATGAAGAACCAGATGCCATTTGTCAAGGACAAGGGTTTACCCTGTACAGGTCAATCATAATCATGGTTTTTCAATATCCATCAGTGGATAGGATAGGATGTGGAAGACGAGGGGAGACAAAAAACGAGAGAAAAAGAAAATATGCTTCTAATGACAAAGGAAAAATGGCTGACAGAAAAAGTGAAAAAAAAACAACAAAAAAAACCCACACATTTTCAGCTGTCAGCTTTCCGCTATTTCAAACTCATCAATATTTTACAGGTAATATCTACCCTCCTACACATGATTGGAGAATCGTGCCATAGTGAGTATTCTGTTCCTTTCACTTCAAGTGACACATTAGAGAAAATTACTTCTACACTGTCCCTCACCGCAATCATGAAGCGGAGCAATCACACTTTCATATAATACCTGCCACAGTAATGTTATCTCCAGCTAACGCACGTCACATGGGACACGAAAGATATCTCACTTCATCAAAACTGAAGGACAACAGTTTCTCTAAAGTTCAGAATTCTGCTCTGCAATTGAAAAAAAAAAAAAAACTGAGGGTCAATGCCTATAAAATCTAGTTCTGTAATCATAATGTGTCCTGTGGTTAAAGGATTCTGTACGATTTGTGTTGCCTATACACTAAATAACATGGTGAGTGACCGCCTGAGCAGACTATCACCCTCAGTAACCTCAATCTATATTTAATTGTTTCCTCCTGCTGCTCCAAAATCTCTTTTAGACAAAATTAAGTGCAAAACAAAGAAGTACATGTTAAAAATAATTGCTTTTCATCATCGGATCTTTATCAGTTCCAACCTTCATTCCTGGAACAAAGGTCTGAGGAATAATTAAATCATTTTAAGAATAATAAAATATAGGGCTACCACTGTTCGGTTTTGTTCTGGTTCATATAACTTAAAATCATCCGGCAGGAGACCAGGATCTTGACAACAAACAACAGGCCCGGTATTTCAGCATAATTTAACAGCTCCTTTGAGTCCCCTGAGCTGTCAGTTAATGTAATTGGTGGAGCAAGATTAGAAATCATGACACTCATAAAAGCATGAACGCTCCACACCCGTCTCAATCAGTGGCAGGCTCATATGTCAGAGTTACCGCAGGTAGACAAGCGTGGGGGGACCGCACACATTATGAGACACCATTTAGCACCATCTGATTCACAGGGAATTCACTGCAACTTTTAATTATGAGTGTTTTAAACAAGATCAAAAACAAATCAAAAATCTATCTGCACATTATGTGTGTACCGTATACAGTATGTGTACAGATGCTACAACTCTACAACTCTTTTTAACTGGTTATGAAACAGTCTCAGTGTTATACTGATGGCTCTACATGACCTACAAACAAGACCATCTGTGAGAGGATCAGCTATTTCTTTACACTTATTCTTAATGGCTGCCACCAGGTTTGAAATTCAGATGAAAACCAGCCTGTGTTTACATTTTCCAAGGCTAAATTACAGTGAATAGTACATTAGCCAATTAAAATTAAGCAAGAGGATATTTTTATTTCCAAAATTTAATTTTTGATGTTATATTTTGGTTTATGGCAGTGGACACACTACTGCTTTTGTTCACAGGGGCCACTAAAATCAACAGAAGGTTTAAATGTAACATATCAAGTATAGATTCCTAAATGGCTCCCTTGTTTGTTTTTAAGACACATAAATATGCTAAATGTTATATTTATAATACATTAGATTCATATGTAAATTATACAGTCAAAACTGCCCATTTATCAGTTCTCTGATAATTATTTTCATCCAGCACCACAGTGTGACAACATGTAAACTATATCCTGGAATATGTTCTCTAAGGTCTCTGTTGTCTTACCTTTCTCTTCATTATAAGCAATAGAGTTTAACTCTTCATTCTAAATGCAAACCTCAAGCTTTCTTAGAATAATTGAACTCCAAAGCGGACACTGCTGCCAATTTTTCAAGGTCGGTTTACTTCAAGAAAGACGGCGAAAACAACTATGACAAACTCAGCTCTCCCAGTCAGTCTAATTGGAAGTGAATTTGGAGAGAATGTTGCTTCTCCCGTTCTCCGGGCAAAATTGTATTTTTGGAGGCTAAAAGAAATGACTGACATGAACCAGTTGGTCAAAGTCATTATGGAGAATACTATGTAGTGAGCAAAATAGAACATCATCACAATATAATGACAAAAACACTGTTCACAAAACACAAATTGAGAGGTGTGTGGTGGGATTTAAAAAAATAAATAAATAAATTAGGCGTGGTGCTAAAGAATTTGTAAGGCCTAAATTAAGTGCAAAAAAAACACTATTAGTCAAACTGGCAGCACTGTCCACTTTCATTACAGAAACTTGGGTAAACTCACAAAAGTAGTATGGCCTTAAGAGCAGGTTTTTTTGCTCCAGAGAAGAACTGTGGCCTGGCCTTACCGCACACCCCCAGACTAAGACACTATAATTGGTCTTGGGAGGCGATTTCAAAACAAGAATCTACTGTTTAAAAACAAGCTCTGTGCAACACTGTTTACTTGTTGACACCTTCGAAAAAGTGTTTAAGCCAACAGTGAATTCCGTGGTGTGGGCATACTGAATCATAGCAATCTGTGAGCTTATGTAATATTCGGCAGTCATGATTCTTCTACAAACAGAAATGATTTAGTTTGTGTCTGAAATTCAGCTGCCTTGCTTTCAGTTGTGCATGGAACAAATCAACAGAAAATGGTGCTCATCTATCAATATTTACCTAATAAATACCTTTGTTCATCTCTGCTTAAGAGACTACACTATTTACATATGACACTGAAAAATTGAGATAATCTGCATTACTATATATTTTGAAAGCTCACTGTAAAGTACTTTAAGTCAAACTCCATCTGAAAACAAACAAAAACATCTATTTATTAAAGTCAACTGTTTTCCACAATAAGGCCACCCAAACATTATGCATCCATTGAGGCGAGGCTAATTAAATCAAGATAGAACGTCGTGCTGGCACAACGCAACAACAAAGCCTTAATTCAGCAGCTTTGTAATAGGGAAATCCAAAGCAAAACGAGCATTGCATGATGAACCAGGTCAATCACAGCTGGACAGAGAGCTGGAACTGTACCTTGTGAAACACAGGTACCTCACAGGAGAGCGGCGTCTGATGCCGTCGTGTCCCATAAAGAGGGCTTGAGTAATTGAGCATAGTGTTTTTGTTGAGGCTTCCATGAAACCATATCCATTATTCTGGACGAGTACACTGCCGCTGGAGGAGATGCTGCAGCCAGATTCAATCTCCAGATAAAAATCACTGTGTTTAAAATGGAACTGCGCGTGCCACTGCTATTCCCTTAACACTTGGCAGTAAACTCAGATGAACCCTGGCTTGAAATCTCCTGCACTCACCGGCTGGGACTATTTGCTGGCTGGCACAAGGCCTGACTTCAATAGATTTCTCCCAACTTCATCTCTAGTTCTTTATCTTCTCAAGGTAGACATGTGGGTGTCTTTGTGAGACCCAGTGCATGTCCTCCCGCATGTGGATATGTTTGGGTAACCAGCATGTGCAGACAAGACATGTAAATCTGTTCATTTTTATGCATGTGCGCGTGTCTATGCATATGTATGCAGGTATGTTTACGCATGCATGATTCTGTGAAACAATAACCATGTAGGGAGCGATGCTGGTCCCCAAAGTAGATGGTTTGCTCCTTGCATAGACCATCAAAAGCTGCTGTAATAGGTTTCCTGGATCATGGCCATTTCCCTGTATTGTCGGTCTTTGTCAGAAAGAAATCAGATTTCTGGTTCATGTGTTCCTGTGTTTTTTACTTTTTAATCTCTTAAATAAAACAATGACATTGCCAATATTACATGTGTAATATTGTTTAACAGATATCTCAGGTTTTATTTTTTTCCTAAATCACTTTTTTGTGCACTCCAGGGAATATCAATCAAACTGGTGTTGCTTTATTAATTTTAAGAATGGCACTTATCTATTTTGCAAATGAACTCTTGACTAGCTCTAAGACAATATTTGCAGCGGTAGCGTTCTTTCATTTGCTTTTCTTTTTCCCTGGAGCGTCAAAATTTACTTGCACCCAGCTAGACAAATTAAAAAGATTGATGACACTTTCTATGAAGCTAGAATATATAACTATTTACTTTATTGAAAATAGACAATGAACTTCTATAAACACACTGCGCCATGCCACACCCATATTCTACATCCTTTATGGTTACAGAAATTGCTGAGATTGTTGATAAATTACTCAGATATTACAAATGCAATGTAAATAACTGGGATACTTAAACCTGCAAAGAGTGGTTTTTTTTTTTTCAGCCCCTTGGAGGCAGCGGAAACAAGCTGTGAACAATCTAAGAACATTTTTGCATTCTTGTCCTTCTCTTACTTTTTCTTATGAAGGGCTCATATGAACACGCCATGTCAGATTTAACAAATGCGCTCAACTTCGGAAAACTGTATAAATGATCCACCTGTGCGTATTTGAGCGCACGTGCACGACACTTGTAAATTAGCATAATTAATGCCCAATAACACCATATATGGCCGAAGCGCCGTAAAGCCAAGAGGAGTTACAGATTCAAGTGATAGTTCTCTGTAGGTTCATCACTACCAGCGGCTCCTTTCACATGTCACAGTGTTTTCACGTTGTTATTATACAGGCATCAACTATAGCCACTTTAACCTTGTAAAGTGTATACAGTAAAGTATCATGCTTAGCCCCACACAGCTTGGCTTTATTGCAGGTGTAAAGCTTACATTTATTACAGGGTATTGTATTGTACACATGAATTTCAGGCACATGAATTTTATTCAGTTTTATGCGGCATCTGATGAACTAGTAACTCAAGAGTTTAAATGCAAATATATATCATTACAACACATGCATAATGTATCATGAGAATAAACCTTTATTGTGCATTATTATGTCTCATCACGTTCATAAATCATTCTGATATTCTATATTCTACTGTTTTGTTCTTCTCGATTTACATATGGATGAGAGAGAACTAGAAACACCTTCTATTGCAGGTCTGTTGAAATTAGATGATTAACCATTAACTGAGTGTACGTATTGCATTAGAGATGTTGGGTATGAAAAAAGGAAGAAAAAGTTGTGTGCTTGTTGTTGTTGGACATATTCACTTTACACCGCTATTTATTTTCCCATTTGTCTGGCAAAGCAGAGGAAGCGAAATCCCCTGTCTGGGCAGAAAATTTATGTGACACTTTGTTTTTCTTTTTGTCCTTGCCTCTTTCTTCCTGTCTGAACTATCAAGACCAGAGATAGGCGGATGCTTTGCAATGTGTGACAGACATTAGGATAAGTAATGACTATGAAAAACAGACACCGACTGTTTTTGTGCACCTGCTCCATCTTTTTGGATCTGTGTGTGTGTGTGAATGTGTGTGTGCAGGGGGTGAGACGAAGGTTGGAGGATGAGGACGCTTACCAACACACGTGGGCACAGTGCCGTTCCACTGGGCCAGGGCATTGGGCACGGCCTCACACCTGATGGCGTTGGAGCCGTGCAGCGTGTAGCCTGGATTGCATTCAAACAGTACCACCATGCCGATGCCAAAGTCGTTCCCTATCCGCTTCCCAAACCGGGGCTCAGGGACCGAGCTACACTGAATGGCACTTGTCCTGGGGACAGCTAGGGATAAAGAGGGGAGGAATCAAGCATGAGAAGAAGACAGACAAAGACAAAGAGTGGTGGTGGGTGTGGTAGGCAGAAAGACAAGAGGGAGAAGAAGAGATGGCAAGACAAAAGAGGCAGAGAGAAATGGTAAAGCCCTTGTGAATCTCCTCGCACGTCATTAGTCACTCTCGTCTCCTGTGCCAGGATAGGCTGTTTGACTCCACATCATCCCTGCTTTGCTCAGCCATGTCTGGCCACAGCCAGTGGCACTATGCATGAACAGTCTCTTATGTGATGAGTGCAAGGCTAAAGTATCTTTTTCTCAAAAGCAAGCAAACACACTCAATGCACCAAATAAGTTTTCACATCAAAATTCTGGAGACGTATCAGGAAAAAAAAGCAGTCTTACCTTGGTAAACAAAATGAAATCCTTTGGCTGTTTCTGTTCCATTTGTGGTGAACTTGAGTGTTATCTTGTTTCCTGAACTCAAGGGGAGTGTCTCGCCTAAATTGAAAAAGGAAAGACATTATCAACTCTTTAAGACAATGGTAAAAAATTATCAACATGAGGTCTGCAGGAACTTATCAACTATAAATTAATCGGGACAAAGAAGGAAAAATATTGATCCAGTTCTCTGCAACAAGTAGTTGTTTGTTTCATAAAAGCAATTTTTCATATAACTTAAATGTATGTACAGTATGAACTGATGTATTGCATATCCTCAGTGTTGTAGCTTGAAATAGCAGATCTGATTAATTAGTTTTTAGTTAGTTTTTACATTGTGTCACAGTCAAGTCAAGTAGAGCGTGACAACAATTTACAACAACTGGTTTGCTTCAGGAGGAACACCAGAACGACCAGATCTAGAGAGTGTGCCATCTCTACTGCCCTTAAGAATAACAGCACCTACATCAGAATGCTGTTGGTGCTTTCAGCTCACTATTCAACACAATCTCCCCAATAAAAGTGACTGGCAAATTTAGCAATCTGTGCTTGAGTATCACACTCTGCAACTGGATATTGGACTTTTCCTTCCTTCCACAAACATACACCTCCTTCCACTCTACTACTCAACACCATAGCCCCCCAGGGCAGTGTGCTCAGGCCTCCTTCTGTTCATACTATACACCCATGACTGCAGCCCCTGAGATGGAGAGAGCTCTATTGTGAATTTTAAACAACAACGAGAAAACATACTGGGAGGAAATCAACAATTTTGCAGAATGATGCACAGAAAACTACCAACAGCTCGACATTAGCAAAACCAAAGAGCTGATTGTTGATTTCAGAAAAAAAGAAGGCAAAGACATATACCGCTGTCTACATCAGTGGAGCTGAGGCAGAGCGGGTGAACGCTTTTTGGTTCCTGGGAATCAACATCACAGAGAACCTGTCATGGACATCACACATCTCCACCCTGGTAAAGAAAGCTCAGAAACGGCTCTAGTTCTTAAGGAAAACTTCAGAAGGCAGAATTCCTGTGCCAAGTTCTTGTTAAATTTTATTGAGGAGAAATAGAAAGCATCCGGACTGGAAACATCTCAACTTGGCAATGACCTGTTCACCCTGCTGCCGTCTGGCAAGGGATATACAAGTATCTGCTGCTGTATTATCAGGCTACAGCTCCATTCCTCAGGCTGTGAGACTCCTAAATTCATCCTCAGCACTCCACCATGAAAAATAGTTATGACTTATTATTTATTCATCCATTTATATAATTTTTGTTTTGTCAGTAGCATGAAGAGACTGCAACTAGCATTAGCAATAGCGTTATACAACCCTGTGATGAAGAATGATAAATGAACCTTGTGCCTTTATTCAATCGTAATCATAATGTATTATGTATCATCATTGTGTATCACTATGTCATTATTACAGAACTGTAAGAAGGGAAAAAAATCTTTATCCTTGGCAGCATAAAGGATTTTAGATTTCTAATTTGTCTGGGAAAAAAGTTATTTGATTTGAATTGAACTGAGGGGATGTGCTGTCTTGCTTGCAGTGCAAAATGCTGTGCTTGACAGAACTACTCACACCCATGAGCTAGTAGCATAAATAAAATAAGACACTACGCTTAAGGGTTGCAGAGTAATGTTTTTACCTGAGTGTGATCCATATATAGAGGAGAGAAGAGCTGAATCTGTGGAGGATCCGTCATAGATCTCGACCACATCGCTGGGCAAAGTCTGGAATACCACAAACTGACCAAAGAGCACTGCAAAGAAAGAAGCGGTAGAGAACAGAGAAACAGAGGGAAATGCTGTTAAATCAAAACGTGATGGTGGATGTTCTGGCAATCAAACATTCAGCGCATTTACTCGGGGTTTTATTGTCACAGGGAGGCAGTTATCAGGTATGCACCGCTGAGAATTAAGATTATTATATAATTTCAGTCTTTCAAGTGTCTGGCTGCTGCTTTGACGAAGCTGACAACTTAAACCAACAACACAGAGGTTAATGTTGTTTTGACAGAAAAACTCCCTTTTGCTTGAAGGGGTCATGTATCCAATCTAATTTGCATGCCTTTCTGCAGATGGACAAATTTCTACCCAACAATTAGTCAAAACACCCAAAAAGACTTTAAATAACATATGATTGGCAGACTTTATGAACTAAATCTCTGGAGCACTGGAGTAAATTTGGCTTTAAAGAGGTGATATGACTGATTACCTTACAGTAAAAGCATTGCTGATATATAACATATATACTGGTGCCACACTTGCTCATTCAGGGGCACTGGGTGGATGGAGTGTGAGCATGCAGTGTAAACTGACTGTCCCGACTATAGTGAAGTTATTTTTCGATGCAAAAGGGAAACTTTTTTAACACCACGATTCCTTTATTTTAACTTAGTCATACTTTTACTTCACAAACTTCAGGCAGCCACTCCTGCTTCTCAATCAATCATAACATCAGCACATCTGATATCACGTAAGGGGTCAGATGAAATAGCAAATATTTACATTAGGGTGAGCATTTTCCTTATCTGAAAGTTAAAAATTATCATTTAATCAATTAACTGTCTTATAATAAGATACAAAACACAAGTCTTAATAAATAAATAAATATAACATTAAGTCTTGCTGGTGGTGTCGCCAAACAAAACAATGTCAAATGCAGCATAGTTACTGCCATTTCAAGTCTAACAAGGCAATTATTTGCTGAATGCAAATGCAAAATTCTGCACTTCCAGTTCAGTAGCTTGAATATATACACATTTACCAGAAGCATGATGCACATTTGGTTCATGTCATTTGACAAAATAAGTTTCATATGTTAAATGATGACAGCCAAAACAAACAAACAAAAGACCTAAACAACAAAGCGGAAAATCAACCATGTAATGACTTTGATGTGGTGCTGCAGCTCGGCCACTTCTGTGTGTGAGAGAATCTGAGATACAGAGATTTCCGAGAATTGTTGTCCTCAGATAAGTCAGCAGTTGAAGTCAATGTCAATGGCTGTCTTTGTAATGTTTTGGTAATAAAGAAGCATTAGAGCAATTCTTCAAATATTTGAGAAGAAACAGCAAAACAAAACCAAGCTCATGGTTGTCAACTTCTGTTGATTATTTTTTTTAGTGTTGTCAAATTTGTACTTTCTGGAGTGTTGAGTGCAGCCACTTAGCCATAACCTTTTAATTTTGTTGCTAAATTTGTCATTTTTTTTTTCATCAATTTTTTGTCTACAACACAATTAAGAATAATTAATAATGTTAAAGGAATAATATTTGCCTTAAGTGAAGCTATTTCATCTCGCTCTGCCATTTTGCAGTACTGAGCTGTAAATGAGCCATGCACTTAATATGCACACACATACCAAGATGAGGTTTGTACTTGTTTAGTCCTCAAAATAATGATTCACTTCACTCCAGTGTGACAAGAAATTACAAATGTGCAGTACAGCAGCAACAGCTGCAATAAAAAGATTGACTTTTGGAGCAAGATGCTTCCTGAACTGTAGCATTTTATAGGTCACCATTTCCTCAAGCAAAGCAGCACCTACTATAAACTTTTACAGTATGCGACATTTTCTTAATAACCAATAATTAGGTACTCCACTGAATTTGATAACTCTTTGCTGTGCTGTGGCATTTAACATGTGAAGAATAACCTTCACACAGTAAAAAGTGTGCTCAAGGTAAGCTAAAGTCACATGTAGTCATCTTTTTTGCTGTCAAATAAATGATAATGTCAGTGTTATTTTAAATTTATTGTACATTTATTTGGGGAAATATCAGAAATTGCATTTTTCCTCTCAGCTGCTGGAGACTGAGCCACAGCAAGAAAAGCGAGAGATAATGTAAACAAACTTGGGCTTTAACCTCCACGTCATGGGCAGACAGCGAGTAAGGACCACAGCAACATCAAAGCAGACTGAAGGGACATTTACAGGTACGCATATACTGTTAGCAGTGGACTTTTCTCCAGTGATTGTTTGCTGGGTCACTCATTCAACAAGCTAAGGTGCAGGACACAATGTGTTTTAGTTATATAAGATTTATGAAAAGAAGTAATTTGATTGTCAGTATGGAAGTTTTCATCTACACAGATGGAAAATTAATGACATTCTGACCAATTAACATGCAAGATTTTCTTTTTGGCGTCTGATTTTTTTTGTTAAAGGCAAACACAGGACAAAATGATTTACAGCGAAGATAAGTATGTTAAAGATAAGAAAGTGCAATTTAATTTCAGTTGGACTAAATATTAGACCACTCTGAAGGTTATTAGAAAAAGCACCAATGCTGATATATTGTCACACTGTGTGTAGTGCATGGTGAGGGGCATGTTGACAATCTTTATGTAGAGCCTGACCTTTGATTTAATTAAACAGCCTTTACCTAACGGCATGTCACGTGCGAACATTAGTGTACTGTATCACAAAAGTAATAATGAAATCTCATCCTGAGTAAAAAAGCAGTGAGGGAAACTATTGAGAACTTATGATAATGAATAGAGAATTATTTAAATAATGTCCTGCATGAATATTTCCAATTAAGCATTCCTGATTATATCAATGTGTACACGCCCTTGAAAATGATCTGATCTTTCTCAAACCAAATGAATAGACATGGCCAACTGGATCACTACCTCTGTGATACCATGTGTGTTTGTGTCTGTGCAGCTGTGCGTGCCAGTGTGCATAGTACTGTATGTGTGCATTACCAATAGTAAAATTACAGCTTCAACACCAGCCACTCTGGTACACAGGCATCTTTTCCAAGATACATATGCTTTACACGCTTCTCTTTTATCCTGCTCTCTCCCTATTTTGCCTCTGTCTGTATATATCATCCCAGTGAAGACAGACATAGGGCTGGGTATTGTTTCGATAATTAATTTTCAATACCAGTACTGTACCTTGACTTTGATACTGGTTCTAAAACAACACCTTTTTCAATACCATTTTTTCAAAAACACTTTTAACCAAAATAAAATTGCATTACAAATTATGGTACAATTACTCACTTCAAAGAAGGGAGCCATTAAAAGGCCTGGGTGCTGCTGGATAAACTATTTTACTGGACTAAAATAAAAGAAACTGATGAGGTATCTGTAAAGTATTAGACTATAAAAAAATACAAATAATGATTAAAAGAATAGGAACAGTAATAACAAACAGTATGGCAGCCACATCCCATTGTAGCATCTATTTTGCCAAATCCAAAGAAGAAGAAGGGAATAACTGTGGGGGTGATGTTTGTGTTAGTGGGAAATACAGACAAAGTAAGACCTCTTACTTTCTCTGTGCTAAAGAGCAGCTAGCCCAGGTCTGACAGCGGTCCACTGAGTCAACGTCAGTTGTTTCCCTCCTTTTACATGTCATTCTATAATCAACACCATGCTTGCAGTCAGAGAGGCCCTCAACCTCGCCTCAGTTATCTAAGACCACAGTGGTGAGGAGCGGATACACCAGAGCTTCCATCCTGGTGGACAATGTGGTAAACAGACTCACCGATGAGGAATATAGGTTAGTTGCACTGGCTAGCTAACAAGCAGCACTGTTACCTGTGCAGACATGTAGCTGGCGGTAAAAAGATTTCTTTCTTTATGCCTCTGCGACGTGTAACATTAGATAGCAATGATACAAGCATGCTGCATGCTTAATGGCTCCTGTAGCTGATGAGATTTACTCCTTAAGTATCGAAATATGATAATGAATGACATTCATGATATTTTTAATACGCTATAGTATTGAAGCCATTTGATCAGTACCATCAAAGTATTGAAGTTTGGCATCCAGCCCAACAGTTACTGCATTACTGCAATAAGTTTATTTTGGGGGGCTGAACTTATCAGCCCAAATGCCAACTAATATCTGTCAATAATCAGGCAGTAGCAACCACAGCATTGGTGGTTAGATGAGCTGGTGCACACAACAGGTTCTTACTACTGTTTAGAAGCATCCCCACGGTTTACATTGTGCCATTTCTGTCATATGAAAAAGGACTTGCAACATACCTGCGTAATAGGCTCTAGGCACTGAGTTGCTTGTGTTCAGCTATGAGCCATGCATCACAACCAGAACAAAATTTGATTTATAAGAGTAACAGGTTATGAAAATAGAAACTTCTGATATTTTAGCTTTCCAAGAAAAGGAATTCCCAACTGTCTCACTCAGTTTCAATGATTCAGTGTGATGGAGTGCTTTGAAAAGAGTTCATTTAAAAGAATAATAGTGAACAATTACCACCATCATAGCTCTACCACAGAGAGAGTATCAGTAAGAAATGCAATCCTGTTTTTGTCAAGTGGGTTTAATCTGTGAGAAATACCATTCCTAAGGAGTGAGATCTCATCTTAAATACTAAATTATGTGCATCTCCATCAAGCATTAATCATGAAGAATTATCTTGACTCTTTATCATTTTTGTAAACAGAACAAATACCAATTCATCTAGAAAATAATATTAAATCTTTTTTGTATTTTGGCTAGTAACAAGTTCTAGGCTGCGTGAAAGTGGCTGCTCTAACTGGTACAAAGACATTAATTGTGCGACAGAGTGAAGAGAACAACTCAAGTGGCTAAACCCACTAAATGAAAAGCAAGGCAGCTTTTGGCCAGTAAGAGATTTCGAATTACGTGTTAGCTGCATCCACGTGTCTCAAGGCAAAATACACACAAGACCCACCTGAAAAGGTGTAAAAGAAACTGGTAAGAGACCATTGCTTAAGGTAAAAAAAAAAAAAAAAAGGAAGCATATGTTTGTCCTTCTGGCTATGAATTATGGAGAAGCTTCCTGTCGTCTTCACTTTGTAGCTGTACGGATCTCTTCTGGCGCGTCGTCACACAGTACAGCACTGTGAAACTGTTATACCCATCCCATAACCAAGAAAGACGCAGCAAGAGAGAGAATGAGAGGCAGAGTAAAGAACAAATCTGAGAGACTAAACGCCCCCTAAAAGCTACTAGAGGCAAAGCTGCACATTATGTCCCAAGAGATGGTGGGTTGGACTGACCACCTAGTAGCAGACCAGATGACAGTACTGAAGACATGGAGCGAGGAGGAGGAAAAGTGGGGGTATGTGTAGCACTTTCTATGTTTTTCTAAGAAGGGTGCCTTACTCTTTATTCTGTGCGACATGAAATAGTTTGAACACACACAACCGCCAATTACAGCGAGAACTCACACAAAAAAAGCGAATGCACACATGTATACACACAAAAAGGTGTAGTCACACAGAGCAGCACAGGCGGACCTGTTCCTTTATCTGTTGAGTAGTGAGAATACCTATGGCTGAACCAGTGTCTGAATAAGAGATGATTTTACCCTTAGGGACAGCTCACTGCTGGGCTATTAGCATACCAACACCGTGCTTTGTTGAATAGGCTGCACTCCCCTGCTTTGTGAACACATACTAGCACAAACTCAAACACGTGCACATGCATACACACTCTCTCAAGTACAGTGTCGCTCATTTTTGCCTCTAATCCAAAGCCAGCCATGCGTGACTCCAATCTGCTCCTTTGCTGTAATCACGTCCAGATATTAAGTCAATAAATCATTGTAAACTTGTTACCTAATTTATGCAGGACTATGATGAATCTTTTGTCCTCTGGGCACAGTCATGGTAGTGTAACACAATGCACTTGGACAATGGACAACATTTTCATGCCTGCATCTTCACCTTGAATTATGCCAAAGCAGTTAAGCCGCTTTAATCGCACACCTCTTTGGGTATTACATCATGATCTTACTGCATTACTGTATCTCATACCACTATGCCTGCTGGGCTTAAATAGTGCATAAAAAGGTAAAATTGCAGGTTGATCCCACTCTCTGCTGATGGTAATCTAATTTTATTTCCGTTTGAAAGCAATCAATTTGAAACATCTGACAAGAGGCTGTGACTGTTTCCTTCCCATCCTTGGTGGTTTCTGTCAGATATTAATGGATTCAGGGGAATGTTTAAATTAATCACATGATTAAAGCAATCGAGTCTGGGTGGCCATACGTTAGAGTAAACAGAAGTGAACAAAAAAGATTTTAGGGAAGAGCACAGTCACATTCAGTTAGCACTTCATGAGATACACCTAGTTACATTTGCAAGAGATTTCTGCTTCAAAAAAGCCTAAATTCTTTGAGGCATGGATTCAACAAAATCATGGTTCCCACTTCTTGGTTCATTCTGACTCAATACACACAGTTACAGCAATATTTGCCAGCTCTCTCAGACTGTGAAAATCCCTTGCCGCCACATCTCAAAGGTGCTCTGTTGGGCTTGGGGACTTGAGAAAGTGCAGGGAAGTGAGGTAAATTAAGATCACTGTCGTGTTCCGAGAACCCTTTTGGGATGATGAGAGCTTTGTGACAAGACTTGTTTCAAGCATCCATTAGAAAAAGAGTACATTGTGGCGATGAATGGATGCACCTGGTCAATAACAATGTCTAAGTATGTCGTCGTGTCTGAATAGTGCTCAGATGGTATTAAGGGCAGTATGTGTGCCAAGAAAACATCTTCACACCATTAGATTACAAAAGAAACAATGACAAAAAACTACCTGTACCATCACCACATTTAGCTGAAGAACATGATTCCACAGTTCAGAGGTTACTCCAGTTTCTTTGCCTTAACCCTGTATTTCAATCATTGAATGTTTAAAAAAAAAAACATTTTTTTTGCAACTTTTCTTTAATGTGAAATTAAATTGGATGTTCATAATGAAACATTATAACTTTTATATGTTCTCCAAAACTGCTCCAGATTACAGCCAGGCCGTTTATATTAAGCTTATGTACCAAAGGGGAGCATAATCTCGACCATCAATGGCCGCAGTGATGATGATGGAAAACAACAAGAACAACAAGAGGCAGCCTCCAAAGACAATCTCTGGCCACACCTTTTGTACCAAAATCTAAAAAAGACAACAATTAGGCCTACATAATGAGTTGCTTGCTCTGTCGCTTCTCTCATCCCTGCAAGCACACTGAAGTAAGTTGCACATACTGTAGGTGAAAATGCAGTTAGCTAGGTAATGTTAATGTTACATTTTCATGTCTCGACATTAATCTGATTGATTTTATTGACATTAACTCATCTTGTAGCTAGTGGTCTAAGGGGCTTTTAAATTGGTGTTCTTTAGAAAGCAGTCAACCTAACATAATGCCAGCTTCAATGTTAACATTAATTACTGATTGCAGTACACCCTAAATAATATTGAAATGGAAAGTAACTTGTACTTAGAGTAATTTAATTTCTCAAATGGAAACTTTCACTTTTACTTGAATCATTTCAATGTGAGTATATGTTATTTTACTTGAGTACAGATTTTCAGTATTAAACCCATCACTGATATGGAAACACAAGAAACTGATTACGTTGATTGTAAAATCCATGTTGCGGCCAGATTTTTATAAAAAAAAAAAAATAAAAAAAAAAAAATCAGGCCACCTCTCTGACATGTTGAGTTCTCATCTCAATTTGACCAAAGTCAGCATTGTTTAAAAACTAAGAAATCAAATGATGTGATTGAGGAAATCATATTAAAAAAGAAAACAAAAATGCAGGGGATCCCTACAAAGGAAAAAAAAAAACAAGAGCACAAGACAAGAGGCTAGAGAATACACAAAAACATATCTGATTGGCTAAATGCTACTGCCCCTCCACTATAAACTTTGCCTGCACTTTTCAGTTTTCATCTGGCTTCTTTATCATCTCGGCTTTTGGGATGGAGTCCTTTCCTGTCAAAAACAAGGGCATGTGCTGCAGATAGGATCATTACAATACAGCAGGGAAGAAAAATGTCATAATCTCAGAAAGGCTCTTTCAGTCTGCGTCTCTCCTCCCTCTGCTATTTGATCTTTCCGCCACAGAATGAATAAGCATGGCCCACTGGATCACTTGTGTGCTGTGTGTAGTTGATGGATTATCATAAAACTCATGCATGCCAGCCAGGAAGAAAATATTCCACAAAGCAAGGTTGAGATCCTCTTGTGTGTTATCCTGCTTATACATACACAAGCTGCAACAGAGAAATACTGTTTAGTTGAGTCTCTTTAAAAAGGTGTAATTGAGGAGTTGTTGACTACAAAATTTCTGCCCCAAAAAAGTTGATGAGCTTTATGTTTAGGCACTTACACTACACTAAGCAGTAACGCAGATGCTTAGACAGACACAAGTCTGTAATCCCTCTGATAGCAACCTTTATTTTTTCTCTGTTGCTGTTTGACATGAACAAACCCAACTGCTGCTGGGTTGCCTTTGGGTTATGTTTATCAGTAGTAGTATTACTTCAAGCCACAGGTATGGGGGCCCAGAGATTGTCACAGTTGCCTTACAGCAAGACAAATTCACATGGTTTGTTTGTTTCATACAGACAAACAGCCCAGCATGACTATAGACTATACGTGATAAAACGTGTTTATGTAGCACATTAGCAGCACTAAAACAAGTGGATTACCAGTGTAGCGCTATGTATATAAAATTCCCCTCACTATAAATCACCATTACAATGTTAGCAGAAAAGGAGTCAGCAGCAAAAGTAATGGAGAGGGAAAGTCTATTCCACAGTCTATGGCTTTAATAACAAATCCTGAAAATATACAGCATATCTGCCTAAAATGTAAATATTAATAATTATCACTCAGCCACGTGGCTAACCACTCACCCATGTTAAATGTCTGCCAGTTTGTTATATATGACTCATCAGTGGGTACTGATATTAAATAAGCGCTTTTCTCCACATTCACATGTGACTTAAATATTTGAGATTATTTAATAGTTTAAATGTACTAACACATTCAGCAAAAATAGAGAAAGAGCCTATGGTCAGATCACGCTTACATCAGTGTAATATATCTCAATGTTACAGACTCATGCAAACCACCTGGTTTGTCAGAGTATCAGTTTCCTTGAAATGTGTTTGAGGTAACACCATTCTTCATTTAAGGGCGGTATTTCATCTGTTTATTCAAATATTCATAAACTTTGTTCAGATTATCCTTATTCTATTAAAGCTACCTTGGAGGCAGATCTGGAGGAGGTAATTCCAGGGATGTGTGCAGATGGGATTTTGCATAGACCTCAATCTGTGCCAAACATGGTTTCATTTAGTGTATGATCCTATACCTCATCCACTACATCAAAGCTCAACCAAAGCTGTGACCAATGTCAACAAGCTACAGAAAATTATATGAATATGTTTGCCCTTTGTTATGTAAATATTGGACTGAGATCTACACCGCTTTATCTAAGGTATCTGGCAAAACTCTAATACTATCACTGCTTTGTTTGGGGTGCCAACTCTTCCCATCATCTCTCTTCCTCTAAAAACAATATTCATGATATTGTTAAACTGGAACTCCCCAGTTCCATCTACCCATACACACTGGTTTAAAGATGTGCTATATTTTCTTAAAATAGAAAAGATTAGACCAGCCTTATGTGGTTACTCTAACAAATTTGTAAAGATTTGGAATGCCCTTCTTTTATATCTCAGGAGTATTGTCTTTCAGACTGAGATATCTTTTGTTGTGGTACTGTATTTTTTTTCTCTTTTTTTTCCTCTCTTTACAGTCACCTTGCTGTTGGTCTAATTTATTATGGTTTTGTGCTTTATATAGTTTGTATTTATTATGGCTGTTTGTAGGTCATGTAGGTATGTACCATGGAGAGGCTGTTTGGGGTTCTGTTAGCAGGTTTTTGGTGCTCATTGTGTGATTGCAACTTGCTCTACTGTCATTTTGTGGATAATAAATAATAAACAGAATTTGGGGGGGGGGATGTTGATTTGGCTTTCACTTGGGACAGTGAGACAGACCAACCTCCTGGGCTGGTTGTGACCTGAGGCTACAGCTAGCACACTAAGAAAACATTACCTAACCAAGGAGAGAATAGTTAATCTGAAAACATCTTCATATGGCAAGATTCAAGGAAAATATTACTTTTTTCCGTTATGTGGGACTGCCCTGCTGGAATGCAGGATTAAATATTCAAGGTGAACTTAAGTGGTTATACACAGCGGTGGCATTACAAAAGGCAATTATTGTTCCATTTCATTCAGGTATGGCTAAAACTCAACAAAGCCCTGCCAGCACATCAGTTCTCTGTGGTGATAAAGCAGTTTTGGTAGAGTATTTATCTAAAATGGAGTATAACGGTGAGATAACAGGTATCATGTGGTAGCTAATCAGTGAACCTTGACTGCCTCTGCAGGGCTTCTTTCTCCCTCTGCCCTCGTGTCCGTTTGAAAAGGTCTTAAAGGGATTTTGTCCGACATTCAAGCAGAAGTAGGCCTGACAACTTCAATTATCAGAAAAAAAAGACTGCTTCCAGTACACTTTTGTGCTTCTTTATCAATTTGCCAAGATAGCCATCTTAGCGAAAGTGTAATTGTAATGTCTGCATCACTTGCATATCCATTTTATGCATGTTCTTATCCTCTCTGTCTTCCTAATTTCTGTGTGTTATGTTTATTTTTCACATCAAGCTTCAGTATACCTCATCTGCCCTCATCCACCCCGGTGAGTATCCAGCTCCTGGCACATTTGTCCCCCCTGATTCATCATAGTACATATGTGAAAAACCATCTCTTTCAAGAAATAACTGTTATAGCTCAGCTTACAGTAGGTGCCTTTTTGCTCAAGAAATTGTAGTCACTTTTGCTGTTACCAGCTTATGTTGACGATTCTTCCTGGGACACTTAAGGATGGCACAGAGCCCTCGTTAATGTTTGTAGATCCCCATGTGCTCTTTCTGCAATCAGAAGTCACAAGGTAGGTTGTAATTAAGGTCTGTCGAGTTTGGGTTTTGCCTTCTTGTTTATTGTTGTAGCACCAGTCTCCAGCCAAATGCTGGTAAAATATCAAAGGGCTGGCAGATCTCAGATACAAAATAATAATTTTCCTATTGAGTGGCTGCTGAATTTGTCAGTCAGTGGCTGGTAGATGTTCACATTTGAAGCTTAAGTTACTTCTACACCCTAGTCAGTTAAAAAGAAAAACATTTTGGGTGTTTGAAGCATTTTTACAACTTCTGTGATTCCCAGTTGGATTTTGAACAGCAAGTTCACTAAACTTCACTTAAACAGGTGGATCCAAACTTATACTGTAGTCTGTGATCAGCAAGGGTAAAAGCTGACTGAAGTTCTGGTCAGTACTACTACTCCAACCTTCATTGCTTCAAATTGTTCTGCTATCGCTCTTGCTTCATGAACATACACATTCAATCTTTTAATGCCCGTTTGATGTAGAAAGAACAACATGTATAGCAAATGATTTATTCAAATGGTGTAATTGCCACAGAATAATTTGTGAATGTTGACAAAATTATCAAACGTATAACAATGTGTTTTGTGTAAACTTAGAAGAAAATTACAACTAAGTTAATTGACCAGAGCTGTTTATCTTTGAATTTTCAGCACACAGGGCACATAAATGTGAAAGAATAGATGCAAATGAGTAAAAATGTCTCAACTGCACATTAAAATGGAAAATAACTTCAAAATATTTTTTTCCATCAAAACAAAACACTTTAGTGTTGATTTGGATGTGAAAAAAATGAAAATACAACAGATCAAACACACTCTTACAGGCAGTGTGTGTGCTTAGGAAGTGTTGTGCACCTGCACCGTTATTGTGCCAGACCACAGATCAACCCATGGACGTTGCATACGTTTAACCTTCTGTCCATGTTGTTGGAATAAAACAGAGCATCATAAAACATCATGACATATTGTCATGTGTGTGTTTGGGAGATTTTTGCAACAAACAACTGCCTGCCAAAACCCTACAACCTGGATATCAGACAGTCATCTGCAAATGAAGTTGATGTTAGCCAGCAGTAACTAAACAGTTTTAGAAAGGCAGCAGCGTTCCCTGCAGCGTGGGTTAAAAACCTACAAGTCTGTGGAATTTATAAGAAAACTAACTGTTGTCTATATGATCTAATCTCATCAGATGCGGTTTCTTGTTGAAAATGCAATCGTGACAGGTTGTTGTATGGGGGTTTTGGCAAGAGGCTGCTGTCCCCTCTTCCCAGTATTGTGTACTGGCACTGAATTTTTTAGTGGTACACAGTACTAGATTGTACTGCCTACTTTTACCCCTGGTGATAAGTGACCACTGATGATCTGTTACAGCTGACATTTTTACACTGATATCCTGTTAATAACCATTTTCTCTGCTATCACCACAATGTGTTTTCAATTGAAGAGTTACATTCAACAAAAACATTTTTTGGTCCGTTAAGCTACAGGCCATGATGGCAAGAAATTAAATAAATGGAAAACAGAGGCTCCTACTGGTACACAGCCACTCAGGTAAACTATCACTGGGCCATGCTGTGAAAAGCAATCGTTAAGGACACCAGTAATGTAACTGGAATGTCATGCAAGAACACTTTAACCCACAGTCACTGCATTAGCTACATTTGCCTTACGGCAAAATATGCACAAAGCCAAGATAAGGTGTTAGAGACTCTCACAGCAAAGGCAACAGGAAAAGGTAAGGAAAATGGCAGCATATGTTTGTCCTTCTGGCTATGAATTATGGAGGAGCTACCTGTCGTCTTTGCTTTGTGGCAGCACAGGCCTTCTGAGATTCTGGGCTATGACAGCATACACAAGCCTCATTTACAGAAACCAGAGGGATTGTATGACAGCACAGACACATATATTTTTAATGACCCATTATCACAGTGAAATTGCATCAGCCCTTTTGGCAGGGAGTATGTGGCTGCACCTTGGCACAAGCTGCATCCAGTCCATTAGGCTTCTATCTTGGGTAAAAAAAAACCTCCTCTGTGGACTGAAAGCTGTAAGTATTGGTCACTCCAAGAGAGTAGAAAGAGGAGGAAGAGGACAAGGATATGTAGCCAGTTTCTTTTACTTCCAGTTTTAGCTTCACTCTTTTTTTTTTTGCTTGGGTCTTTATCATCGTTTTTACTTGTTGACTTCTGAAACGGTGTACAGTACTCTTCAGGGGCGTATCTGACAACTAGCACATGCCATTGCACTCACACAATGGGTACCCAGAATCTCATCAACTTGAAAAACTACAGGTTGTCAAATGTAGTCAATGCAGTCATTCATGTGAGCGCTTGACACACTCAAATCAAACAGAGGTGCACTCTCTAATTACACATCCTCAGACACGTACCTGTGCAGCCTCATAGCAAGGTGGGGCCAGAGCGGAGTTCACAGTTCATATCAGGTTAATCACACTGAGGGTAGTGTACACACTGTAAGCTGACACAGACAGACAAGGTAATGGTTTCTATGTGGGATGTAGCAAGTCATGTACTCAGGTGGCCCCAGGCATAATCTTACTCTCCAGCGAACATCACTGATGAGTCAACAATCAGCCCCCGGGGTCAACGTTTTTATGATCGCTCTCAGCGGCACTCTGTTTCTCTCTCCCTCTCTCCTCATTCGCTGTCTTGCTCATTATAACTCTCTCACTCATTATCACTCTCTCCATCTAACTTGTTCTCTCTGAGACTTTCACATTCGGCAAAGATCTATGGGCCTCTTTCTCGCTGTTAGACTCACTCCCTTTACCTCTCGCAGTCTCCACAGTCTCTCTCACGCTCATTCTCTGTCCATCTTGTTACAGCCCAGATTTATTACTGCAATCTGTCAGTGCTCCTGTCTCGCCTCCTGACACATTCTGTGGCAGCCAATATGCATATGTTGTCGTTAGTATTATATAAAACACATACACTGGAGCCATAAAAAGCTGCAGGCAGATAAACAGAGGTGACTGAATGTTGTGTCTGTGAAATCAAATTCACCAATGAATCATTATGAGTATCCTAAGACTACCTTAGGATCAACTATTACAAAGTTAACCACAACAAAAAATATGGCGTTATAGTGCTTTTTTGATCTGCTACAGTCCAGAGTTAGAGGTGTTTATATTGATGCTATTGGAGAAAGTTGGGAGTTAGCCTCAATTTTCAGCTTCAGTCATGTAAATGACTTCTGACAATTATCTCAATTTTAATGAGACTTTTAGACTCACAGTTGTTTTTCAAAGGTTAGCTATTTACAATATTAATGAAATTTGGAGCGAATGTTGCTACATCACATTGGGAATATTTCATTCATGATCCAGTTCAAAACAAAAAAACACATATTGCCTTGCAAAAATAAAAATAAGAAATAGCTTGGAGGGTCCTGCTAATTGGGAGTATTTGGCTCACCTCTGGAGCCATCAAACATTCACAAAGGCGACTGCACCAAACAGACAAATCCTCTAGGCAAAATACAAACTTAGGCTGAAAAGAAAAATCAATTTACCTTGAAGTACAGTTTGGCATTTTTGTCCAAGAACCTGTTTGTCCACAGATTTTTAATTTCTCTTTTTTCTGTGTAGCAGAGCACACAATGGGATTTTATCTTGTCAAAATGTCTGGACCATCAGTCTCCCTGTTTTTACTTAATACCATACACCGCTGGAAGTATAGGACAAAAACAGTTATAAACCAGCCACTGAACTTGGTGTAAACAAGTGTGTATTCCTGTGGGGCAGTGTATGGCTGTATGTTTACAAGCATTGCCCAAGGCAAAGGTTGAGTGCCATGAATAATTCATCTCTTTAAAAAAGAAGCAGAGTTATTGTTTGAAATATGACTACAACCATTATTTCTGACAGAATAATTAAACATTAAAGGGCAAGACAGATGCACATTGTACCTTAATGACATCTGAATGGTGCAAAGTAAAATAAACTATGCACAGAGCATACATATCAGTCCTGAGCTACCAAGAAATGATGACTCACAAATGAATGTAGAGCCTTTTTACTAACTATACTCACAGAGTGCTTTAATCACCGCTGTCTACTGCCAGCTCTTAATTTATTATAATTGTTATGATCATGATTACTGGAATACAGTGCATATATGCCTATATGAATGTGTATGTACACGATAAGAGCAGAAATCAGGTATCCAGATTGTGTAGGACCAAAAAGTCTTATGTAAAATGACGGAAAAAATATTTGTATGATTGAGATGATGCTGCAGGCAGAATTGAACTAGATTACATTGTGATACATTATGATGTTATAGATGGATGTTTATTATGTGCATACATTATGTTAGTATAGCAGGTGCAAAATGCGGCATGGCGAAATGAGGTCCAGAGGATAACATAGAAACATACAGGGACGAATGAACCTATCTACGGCATTGGTTACAGTCAGAAAAACAAAAACCATGAAAGCTTGGACAGAATATGGCAAACCTACACAAACTGTATCACGATACTACTGAACAAAATATCTGCCAACACATAACAGTTGTAAACATTCCCAAAACTTTTAAGCTTTCACAATCCTTTTCACTGACAACCTGTCAGAGAATCTTAAAACACACAGTGTAACCAAAACTACAGCAGATGACAAAACAAAAAAGGAATTGCAGTTGATTACAGTATTGCATTAGTATTAATCCAAAATGTATGCATGCAAAAATCTTGTAGTTAAAAAAAAATCAAAGTCGTAGTAGATAATGACTTGTACTGCAGGGCTTGACAGTAACAGCTGCCCATTTGCCCCCGGCAACAACATCTGAACCACTGAACCATTTGACTTGAACTGTTTTTATTGTTACATAAAAACAAGAACTACAACAAATAAAGAATGCTGAATTCCTCGACTTGGTATGGGAGGAAAATGAATGTGCTGCTGTCACGTTTACTTACTCTTGTGGACAGAGTGTACTGTCATTACTTTACCAGTCAGCCAGGTGCTCAAGCAATAAGAGAGTCAAATTTGAAAAAACATCCCTAACTGATTTTGTCACAAATGGCAAAGCTGAAATTAAAGGATTTTTCTTCTTTCACAACCTGTCATTTTGTAATATTATCATCTGTGAGATAACTGCAAAGATCTGAAAACATGACAGCCTTGCCCATTATAATACAAAATCAGGTTATCCTTGAAAAACTTTTAAACAGTGTTTAATATTTCCTCAAATATGGACACTTTCCGGCTCTGCTTTGTTTGCTGCATATCCAAATCAAATGTAGTTGATATGACTAATGAAGTACAGATCTGATCAGGCTTACAGGAGGTAATTATTTTCCCAGCTGCAATTTACCTCATTATACTTCAGGCTACCTTGTAAATATGCAATTACAAAAACATCTGTCTATCACTGTTAATTTTATTTTGCATTATTGGTGACGCTAAGCCAATTGTTTTTTTGTAAAATCCATCTTATGATGATCAACAATTCAAAAATGGCTTTCATTCTGGCAACCAACCGCTGATGGCTGGCTGCCATCCTGGCAAGCAAATCTCAGACATGATGTCAGGCACTTTACTGGTACTAACTTAATCACATATTCTAATAATAATCATTAAGAGCACATGCTTTAATTAATCTTGCTTTTTTTGCTGAGAAGACTAACACAGTGTGCTTGGAACATATTTGTAATATTAAGAAACATTTTATAATACATACACTACACAAGAACTGTCCTTGTAGCTACACCTTGACAGCAAAAGACATAAATCCACATAATACTGTAACCCCCCTCCTCTCTCCATGTGTAAAACCCTCAGGTCATTGGGCCAGAGTCATGAGATGATATTTCCCACTGACCTTTCCCTGCCAGTTCAACTAGGTTGACATGGTGTCTCAAAGGCTTATGGTATGCTATCGGTCATATGGAGGACTAGGACACATACGTTTGATACTCTACCCTAGGCGCTTACAAATTTCAATTACCTGTATACCGGACACTGAAATGTGATTTCTGCTATCACACTGCCTATAGGCTAGACTCAGCTGCCAAGCTGCTGCAGAGAGCAGAATTTCTGTCCGTACTGTTTTATCTGGAGGTTAAAAACAATGCAGTGCTGAAATCGACGTACATTACTTGGCCTTATATTTAATGTAATTTTACTTGCATGATTAAGTAAAGTCAATGAGGTTAAAATAAACAACAAATGATGTTAGGGTGGTACTGTGGTTGCAATATACTCTAATGTATAACAAGTCAATGGCTAAGAGCACCTATAGTGTATGCTGTATGGTAATGAGCTCTGTTTTGTCAATCACGATTAAAGCAAAAACACTGCTGAGAGCTTGTTTTTCATTTGCAAGGTGCAAGGACATTATCTGTTCTGGCTTTAGCTTCTTTATCAAAGATTCATTTATTACAAGTGAAATAAGGGCACATGCTTTAGATCATTTAGGATTTCTTGTTACATCATAGCTTGAGTTGTAGTCCCAAATTTATAATTTGCTCTACTTAAGCTGTGAGCCCCAGTTGCTTTCTGAGCCTACTACTCAGAGTACATTTCCCTCAAGCCACGCCACGGCAGTCTTGTTCATCATCAGTGGGACTCTTCAATAGCCTCTGTGTCTGCACTCCCTGGAATAAATTTGCAGGCCCAGGTGGGAATGTTGCTTGGCGACTTCCACACTCCATTAAGCTTTTGCAGGCAGTTTAAGCAAAGGCTGCATTTGTATGCAATATTTATAAAATAAAAAAAGAGACCTGTGGGTTCCTGGACTCCATGAGCAGTGGGAGATAGCAACAGAGGATGTAAACTGTCGAGCTGGATCATCACACAGGGGATTAATCTGTGTTTCATAAGCAAGGGGCTTTACAGAATAAAAACCTCTGCCTACGACTCCAGCAGCTCTTTATGACTAACATGGAATATTGAGCAGAAGAGCATCAAGGTCTTCTAGATCTTTGCTGAATTATGTATATACAGAGGCGCTTGGATAAACTCGGCACCCCTGCATTTTCTTTGCTCCATCTATTGCCTATAGCCCTTCGCTGCTTGAGCTTCCTCTCCATTACCTGCGGTGGAGCATTTTTCATGTCAACACAATCAATTATTTGCTGGAGCCCAAACACTGCCATTCTTCAGCTCGTGTTTCAACTCGTATGTAAGAATGGGAAACAGCCAGAGGAGGTGCAGCAGTCCCCTTACAGTATGTTGGTAGTGTAATTCAAAGAAATAAATTCTTACAATGATTAAATCTAATTTTATTCGACACACACCACTGTGAGGGATAGCAGAGGCCCACACTGACCTTTAATGTAACCCCTGGCTTGATTTTCTGTCAATTTTGGCTGACAAATATGAGGGAAGTACATAGGAAATGAATATTAATCCAGCAGCAGACAAGCATTTAACCTGAGTGTCAATGGCTACAACCATCAAAAATCAACAAACTTACAAAATACTGAAATACATGAAAAACAAAATTAAGCACTACAGGGAAATGAATTATGCAAGTCTAAACATTTTGTTTGGTACTATTCTGTCACCTATGACCTGCTTTGAGAGTAAGCCTCTACTTCTTCAGAGACTAACTTCTATCCTCATCATTAACACAGAAAACTCACAGAAAACACAAACAATTATCTCAGTTAGCCTCCTCCACTCACTTTGCATTTGAAGTAGAAATGTTTCTGGAAATCGGTACCACATATGGGCTACAAGCAGCAGTTGAACAGACAGTAAGCAACAATTCTCTGCAACTCTGTGAAAATAATGCTTGAAATGCTTACCAAAGTCCCCAGGGACGAAGATGTCATAGACACAGGTCTGACCTCTGGTGTAATTATGTGGGTAGTTTGGGGACAGCACAGTTCCCTCTGAACCTGTGAAGTGACCTCCGCAGGGAGCTGTCAGGATAAGAAGGGAAGCAACACAGAAGCACAGTTAACAAATATGAAACAAGCACTTAACATTACCTGGGGAAATGAGCCAATGAAATACAATCAGCAAAACCATTTTTAACGGGCACAAGTGCACAGGTAAGCATTTCATATCACAAAATGAGATGAAAAGTCACCTTTGAACTTTCAGCTGCTGACAAATATAATTATGGCCAGCATGTCAAAGTAATTTGACACTTGAGAGACACTTTGGGGACATTTTCAAAGGGAAAGTGAGCTGTAAAAGGACAAAAAGGGACATCTGAGTTGTGTTTACTGGGTTAAAACCTAAAAAGAAAACAAACAGCGAGCAAAAGCATTTTTGCCTTCAAAATAGGCAGAAACACCATCAATCAACAAAGCACACAATCGCACGCCTGTGAGTTTAATCAGCCCATATCACCCAGCAGCATGTTTTGAAAAACTCTGATTCAACTCTTCAAGGCTGAAACAAGCTTTTAGTCAGCAGACTGTGCACATAATAATTCCAGTTGCTCTTGTCGCTAGATAATTATTTACAATCTTAACTGATTAGAACATTGGAAATGCATTTCTGTTAGTATGCAGTAATGCAGTTTGTGCTGCCAAAGCCACAGTAAGGTATGAAGACCCCCATCCACAAGAGGAGTACCAATACGTGCCTTTGAAAATGAATAGCTCCAAACAAAAAGCATATTCTTCTATGCTTGTATCTCATAAACTTTTACATGTACCATCAGCATAGTGTCACTTAATCAATATAAACTGTGGCCTCTCCTACACCTGCATCGCATCTCCTTTCTTAAGCTAATGATGTACCTAATTTGCCAAGAGGCCCTCTAACGGAGTTGCCTCAGACCTCACGGACTGGGCCATCAGGTGGGGAGCCTCGACTGTAAACAAACACACACTCATTTGTCGGAGGGAAGCTGTCACCAGCTGCTCTGAACCCCCTGTGGCCCGCACAATGCACATGTCACTGCTGTTTCATCTTGCACAGCACAGGAGAGATGAGCTAAAGTGAACAGAGGCGCTAATGTAGAAAGATGGATCAGCAATTTATCCGCATTTGGTTGTTGGAGTAGCAAGAGGCATGTAATCAAACATATGTGATGACGGCAAGTGGGACTCTAATTCAAGCTGATTTGTCAGACAGAAAGCGAGCCACAGTGTTGTGGTGGGTGAGGAATTTGAGAATGCTTCTGCTGGGAAGAAGGGTACACTGTACTGTCAATCAACAGCAGGTGAGAGAAGCACTATGGGAAAGACGGGATTCACAGGATATGCTTTAATGATTCCATTCTGACAGGTGGGTGTAGTGCTAAGGAGAAGTGGGCACACCACAAAACCTATTATTTTGTGTTCTATGAAAGACAGATGGCTAGGAATAAACTAAATGCCCAGATAAAAAAAGTGAGTAATTACTCAAATCTGTTCATATGATAATATTGAGAATCAGCTTACCATTTAAGATGTCAATGTACTTGTTTTTCATTTCAAGAGTTCTCAGATTATCCAAATTCCCAACAAACTTTTAATACATAATTTATTGCTGTATGTGGCCCCTTTAAAGAAATGAGAACGCTGTATCATTGCAAACAGAAAGGTAGCTGCATATAAAGAGGTTCCAATGTTTTTTGGATTTTTAACTGGATGCTTTTGAAGGATACTGACCCTGCTCTGCAATCCACTTCAATTAGGAAGACACGCAGGCTAATGGAACCATCACAGCACAATAGAACAAATCTAATGCGCTGACTGTATTGAGCGACATGCTAAAATGTGGACAGACAATGGGTTCAACAGAAATGTAAAACATGACAGACGTACCTGTCTAGAGAATAGAGCCAAACCACTGCTGATCCCTTACATTTGATTGAGAGAACTTTATTGTGTGGCTTTGTTGAATACTCAGTTCTGTTTGGTCCATTACGGCATTCTATGGTCTGTTATTTCTGAACTTCAGACTGTTGCTATGGATGCAGTCCTGATCACAGACTAGGGGATGTAGCAGAAACAATAAAATATTTTTAAAAATCAATAAAATAATTTAAAATCAATATTTAGTGTCAATGGCATATCTGCCATTTTTTGGTACTTATTGGTCGGCATATACCTCTATATAGATACACTATACTGCCAAAAGTATCAGGACATTCTTAATCCGTAGGGTTTAATATGGAGTTGGCCCACCCTTTGCAGCTATGACAGCTTCAACTCTTCTGGGAAGGCTTTCCACAAGGTTTAGGAGAGTGTTTATGGGAATTTTTGACCATTCTTTCAGAAGTGCATTTGTGAGGTCAGGCACTGATGTAGGACGAGAAGGCCTGGCTCACTGTCTCTGCTCTAATTCATTCCAGAGGTGTTCTATCAGGTTGAGGTCAGGACTCTGTGCAGGCCAGTCAAGTTCCTCCACACCGAACTCGCTCATCAGTGTCTTTATGGACCTTGCTTTGTGCACTGGTGCGCTGTCATGTTGGAACAGGAAGGGGCCATCCCCAAACTGTTCCCACAAAGTTGGGAGCATGAAATTGTCCAAAATGTCTTGGTATGCTGAAGCATTAAGAGTTCCTTTCACTGTAACTAAGGGGCCAAGCCCAACCCCTGAAAAACAACCCCACACCATAATCTCCCCTCCACCAAACTTTACACTTGGCACAGTGCAGTCAGGCAAGTACCGTTCTCCTGGCAACCGCCAAACCTAGACTTCTCCTTCGGATTGCCAGACAGAGAAGCATGATTTGTCACTCCAGAGAACACGTCTCCACTGCTCCAGAGTCCAGTGGTGGCGTGCTTTACACCAATGCAGCCAACGTTTTGCATTGTACTTGGTGATGTAAGGCTTTGATGCAGCTGCTCGGCTATGGAAACCCAATCCATGAAGCTCTCTACGCACTGTTCTTGAGCTAATTTGAAGGCCACACAAAGTTTGGAGGTCTGTAGCTATTGATTCTGCAGAAAGTTGGCGACTTCTGCGCACTGTGCGCCTCAGCATACGCTGATCCCGCTCTGTGATTTTACGTGGCCTACCACATCGTGGCTGAGTTGCTGTTCCAAATTGCTTCCACTTTTTTATAATACCACTAACAGCTGACCGTGGAATATTTAGTAGCGAGGAAATTTCACGAATGGACTTACTGCACAGGTGGCAACCTATCAGGGTACCACACTTGAATTTTGTGAGCTCCTGAGAGTGATCCGTTCTTTCACAAATGTTTGTAGAAGCAGTCTGCATGCCTAGGTGCTTGATTTTATACACCTGTGGCCATGGAAGTGATTGGAACACCTGAATTCAATGATTTGGAGGGGTGTCCTGATACTTTTGTCAATATAGTGCATGTCTGTGATAAGCTAATGTCGACCAATGATGACAAAGCCACAAGTTTGACATGTCCATCTTTTGCATATATACTAAACTGGGTACAGGAAATGGTTAAATCGATTTCCTTTCAATATCAAAACACATGTATATCAGGTAATTTAATTCTCATGTCAGTGCCCCTGGCTGAAGCAATGACTTGAATGTGGAATTGGTCTCCTGGGACTGCTCAGTGACTGCTCACTGCTCCTCAGGGACAGGTTAAATGCTGAGGTCACACTCCACTGTTGTGCTGTGTGATTGATTGTACATGTCAATAAAGTGGTTACTTTTTAGCATGTCTATGTATTACGTGTAATTGCTGCTGTCCATACTACCATTCAACAATACATAATACAACATGAATCAGTCTTGTTAACAATTACTGACTTTTAAAGCAAATTGCATGTTTTGATTGTTTGGTAAACACTATCAACTTCAGGTAATTGCTAAATAATGCAAAGGGACAGGAGCTGGCCATATCTTGTGGCAGCTGAAGCCATTAGTTTTAGCCTTTAGACAGGTAAGTCATCAGTTCAAATTTGGCCTCAAAGTGAAAATACTAAATGGAGAGTTGCTGATGGACCCTTTAGTAAAACACATAACCCCAGGGCTGTTCAGTGAAGTTACACAGGTGCCAACTGTAAAAGTAATGAATAGCTCCCTGATGTGAGAGTAGGTGTCCCCCCGTTCCCCACTGCTGAAAGTGAGAGCTGAATTCTAATTCAACCTTGGCAGATTAAATACTTTGAGGATATTAAAAATGGTTTAATGCTACAGGATGGAGGAGCACTGGGTTTGAAACTCCTTACATCTTGTCTCACTTCCCATCTTGACACTGTGATTACTAGGATATTAAAAAGCTCCATTAAATGGCAATACAGTAGATTTGGCAGTGAATTATAAACAAGTAATACTTATGTAATGCCCTTTTACAATATAAAAAACAAATAAAATTGACTATTGCTCAACCAGTTTATGTCAGCACTGTCTGATGTTTCTTCAACTACTGTTAGTTTAAACATAAACTAATCCTGCAGAATAGGTAGACTCTATACACCAGTCAAACAATGTGATTTTTATACAACCAATTATTAGTTTCTTTTCTTTTAATGTAACGTGAAATGTTGCCTCAATATTTGTGAAGCTATGGATGTGAATATCAAGAATGTATAAGTATTGCTTTTGTTCATCAACCAATTGAATTTCCCCAAAGGGGGACTGATAAAGGATGATCCACTTCTTCTTCTGTCAAGCTAAAATTTTACTCTGCTAAAATTAACTGGAGTTGCAGGTTTTATGTTTATGGTCAGTTTATTGGTGAATTTATGGGATGATCAATTGATAGCTTAAAATATTATGTGCCTAGATGGAGCCCGTTGCTATCTGTGTTTATTGTGCTGAAAGGACAATGATTTAGTCTGTGTAGTCTGTGTAATGGAACATATTTGGCATCTGGCTGTGTACAGGAGGGAATGGCTATTAGTATGAAAACTGATACCATTTTGACCATAACACATTTTTCCTGTTGGCAAAAGCCAGGACAATGAGACTGAAAAAATGTATTGTCTAACATTGTATAACATTTAAAGTTATAGTATTTATAGTATTTTATTTGAAAGCTTTTCTACCTTCTCACTAATGTATTATTTAATGTAACTTACCTTTTAGGGTGTCATCAAAAACACAAACACACACGTGACTTTTCCTGACAGACAGTGTGTTTCCGGAAAGTGTCACATTACAGTCATAGTTTGCTGTGTTTAGGGGCACTGGGGTAGCTTTAATAGTAGTTAAAAGGTATAATGAGCAGCATTTTCCTAAAAAACTCAGTGCTGACTCATACAAACACAATATCAAAATCCCTTCCATCATTACTACAAGTGGGTCGGCAGTCTATAATGCATATAATGCATATTTTATATTGTATAATGTCACAAAAAATTGGGCCTTTACCTTTAACCATTAAGTGTGTGGTGGTGTCTGTATCTGCAGAGACCCTGCCCTCTGCCTGCATTTCTTTAGTTTCTCATTATTTTGCTTTGCTCAAGATGCTTTACTAACCAAAAACATCTGTATTTGATGTCCTGAGAAAGAGACTCAATCAGCTATCTTTCTGGTTCATTTATGAACAACTCAGACAAATCCTACTGACTCTACCTTTATGTCTACAATGCGTAAATTCAACTCCTATCTGTTAATTTCTGGAACAGACCCACCAGTCTAGACCATGGTATGTGTGTCTGATATAAACCTCTGACATAGTGTGTGCTCCCAACCTTTTTTGTGTTGTTTTATTTACACTATAAAATATAAAAATCAACAATAAAAGAAGAAAATAAATTAAGTGCTCCACACCAACAACACATTATTCTCTCCCCTGAGTTTGCTTTTCTTGCATTCTGCGAGAAAAGTGCATGCCACGCTTTAGTTCATTGTCAAACAACACAGTCTTGGTATCACAGAATATCAAATATTGACTAAACAGCTGGAGTGCAGTTCTCTGCTACTTAGGCCCTTCTGTTAATGCGGAAGTGTTGCCTCTCACCTTGACAGCTTGGTTTAGCTCTGTCCCACTCTGGTCTCTTGCTGTTGCCCATGACACATGTCAGAGTGGAGTAGCCCTGCAGCAGGTAGCCAGCCTCGCAATGAAATGTCACCATGGAACCCAGCTTGTAGTCAGTACCCATTCTTGTGCCATTCATCATATTCCCAGGATCAAAACACGCCTCCCGCAGTTTTGCTGCCAATCGAGAGAACAAAGCTTTTAAAACAGTGACAACTGTCTAAAACGAGAGGAGTTTCTAATTAAAGAGAGATAGGTACAAATAGTTATACAGGCTGCAAGGGTGTGTTTGATTTAACAAAACTGTGTTATTAAAAAGGAACATGGTAAACATGTTGGAAACAGATAAGGGTGAACCAAAGGCTATTCTCACAGCTGGTATAAAATTACAAAAAGTAGTTTTGCACAGTGGCATACTTCAAAGACATTATTTTCTAATTCATTTACATATGCATTAGTGCATTAATCCCCTGCTGTAATACATAAACATATTCTGTATAAATGCATGTAGAATCCCACTTGCATAGGCTATCGCATAGTACCTTTATACTCCAAATGAAAGCCGGTGTAGCTCACAGAGCCATCGCTGCGAAATGCCAAGTACATGAAGTTGGAAGTGCTCTCAATCTTCTCAGGTAGTTTACTGTCTTGGAAACTGCCAATCAGATGAGCGGTGCTGTCGGCCCCATCGTAGATATACAAGAAATCATAGTTGGGCTCAATACTGAAGCTGTGGTGAGTCAAAGAAACAGACAAATGAGAGATAAAACAGTTATTATTTTGCCAAGGCTTAACCACCAGATTGTACAGATTGTATGTTAGATTTAGAATGCATTAGGGTTTCAAAATGAGAGCGTGCACCGCAGTGTTAGAAGTGACTCATGCCAAGCGATTTGTTTTGCATCTCCAGACAAAGAGATAAAAAAAGATATCTCCCCCAAGAGGTGAGAAGAGATTAAATTGTTGTGACACTGCGCTGGCACAAAATCTTCCCAGACGGCAATGGCAATGCAGTGTGAAAAGATCGTTTCATATTGTAGCGCTGTATATCAAATCACATGCCGCAGTGAGGGAGAGAGCAGCATTTGTTTTCAAAATAATGAGCGTGGTTTATGACAAAAATGTAAATAGCTTGGAGATAATTGCATTTGAGTTGGATCAAGGCAACTCCAATTTAAAATCATAACTCCATCCTTTCATTTGGCATTCCCAAGAGAGAAGGCAGCATTGTGCTAACTCTATTAGATGTTTGTTTTGAAGGACAAAGTTGAGAAAGAAACATGGTGAATTTCTCTCCTTCACCTCGAGAAGAGGGAAAGTGGGTGGAAGTGCAGAAAGAGCCGACATACCTATGCACCCTTCTCCAGCCCTTCAGCAGATGACTATAAAAATAATACTCAACAGTCAAGAGTAACGCTGCCCTTGAAATGTGCCCTGAGGCCCATCTGTGAGTTTGCTCTGCCAGCATTGCTGCTAAAAGCTTAGATTGCAATTAATAATGTAAAGCTTACAGTCTGAGTATTATTCAGCCTAGGAAATGAGTTGCACTCGTATCACAATTCTGTCTGCAATATACAGGGCTCATCCAGAAATCTTGTTTCACCACATTCCGGCGAAGTGGCAGGAACACCCGCCTTCTAGGTGTTTGTGGCAGCATTGCTGATTCCACCCCCTATCTCCCAACACACCTGGACTCAACGTCAGGTCCTCTGCTTAACACACATGGCCAACTTTGCTCAATACTATGATGTTATAGCTGGTTCCACTGCAGAAAACAAGCAATTCCATGGCACAACCTGAGCCGCTGTGCATCCACTAAGAACTGACTCCATTCTGTTACAGGTAGGTTACACAGGTTTAGGGAAAGCTTCATCTTGTAAGCTACTGGACCATGGACTTAAGAGGACAACACTTTTTTTCCCCACTGTCTCCAGTATTTTTTTTGTAGGAGGCATAGTTGACATCCTTAAATTGTACTCACATGATCTACACTTGTCAAGAAACCCATGTGCTTTAAATGGTAAATAAAAATAATTATAGTTATTTAGCTAGTTAGCTAATAATAGTTTTTTACATTTTATCTGACCAAAAAAATCAGTTGACTGATATCATCAGCCCGATAATGGCCTATTGCATGCTCTATCAGTCTATATCAGTCAGTGTATATATGTTATCTGATATGAGCCTTCACGCATTTTTTTTTTTTTTTTTGGTTTTACAGGACATGATGCAGATTTTTTTATTTGTTTGCTTTACAGGCAGCATTTTATGCATACTTGATCCTTTAATTCAGGTTTAATACATGCATATATTTTTCTCTATTCAAGTTTTATATTTATAGTTATTTATAATTATTACAAATACCAGTGAAAGTTCAGTGTCCAGCATTCTTTACTTTTATTTTTGAACTAAAAGCAACCTAAAGTAACATGGACACTGTAGCAGCTGATGTTACCTGATGAAAGCCAAGGAGATGACATAGTCAGAGTGGACAGTAATAAGCCAGTCACAGTCTTTGCTGTGTGGATAAGGGTGTGGGTAGTTGGGAGAGAGGATGAATCCTGAAGATCCAGTCACGTTTCCACCGCATGGAGCTTGAGAATTAAAAAAAGGAAGGAGAGATGAATGAGAAAGCAGCAGATAGTGATCACGAAGAAAGTCTTTAAATGTGCCTGAGCTGCTGCAAACGTCTTTGGCTGAGTTAAATTCAGTCTGAGACAGGTAAGGAAGAAGCACTTGTAGGTCATTAAATATAATTGAGTCCAATTCTATGACCTTTGTCAACCTCTATCAGCAACAACCATCAGCACCGCAGTGACATCAGGCCAAAAAAACAGGGCATTAGTAAGACTGTTCCATTATTTCCCTACATTATGATTAAAAGAGGTATTTTTCTGACACTCGTCTTACCAAGGCATTGGATCTTGCTGGTACATTTTCCAATTAAATTCTGGTGTAGCCTGTAAGTGTTTTTTTCAGTGTTCAACAGGTCAGCTACACACAAAAATATGTTTTTATCTCTATGTAGTTGTACATAGCAGGATGTGAAGTATGATAAATATGGAGAATAAACACACAATTCAACAAATACAGAGAATAAACTCTACAACTATAAATTATTCAACCAACAAAACTGATCTGTTTTTCCATTTATAAAGACTTCAGCAACACTTTCAACAATCCATCTGATAATTTACTTATTGTTCCTTGATCGCTATGTAATTATCTTGATGGTGTTTTCCACTGTTTGATATGTGGCTATTGGATCTCACAGGGCCTAGAAAGAGGAAGCGCCTATGAAACTAATGTAAGATATACTGTACATGTGTGACATCTCATTTGAAGGGTGGAATGTCAACGATAACAAACTGGTAAAAATACATTTGGCAGCAAGCAAAAACGCCGTCACAAAGAAGTGGCTAAAACCACAGCCACCCACCACTGACAAATGGATAGAAATAATATATCAAATATATATTATGGAAAGGTTGTCATTTTCCATATAAATCCAAAAACATTTTTTTTTCTGGATTTGAACTAAGTGGACTGAGTATATTAAACCTATAATGTCAGACTCTACCTGACCCCACATAATAAATCAGGGAGAATATAATGTAATTTATATTATTTTATCGCATCTAACAGCTCACTCGTCATTATTATTTTCTTTTTTGTAGTATCTAAGATGAAAGCTTCGCCTGCTTACTTGTAAATAATTAAAGATAATGTTATAAAAGAAAACCTATGGAAATGCCAGGCTGTAAAATGGTCATCAGTTGTTTTAAGTGTGCATGATGCTATGTGAATCTACCTGCAGTAAAACTGATACTACATAAATTGACTAATTTGAAAATAATTAAAAAAAACTGAGATATAAGGACAATTGAATAATCAGTTAGAAAATGTCAACATTTCTGCTCTAGGATTTAATTGGATGGATTATGTTTATGTGATTTTTAATGACATTTTTTACTGCATGTCAGAGGATACTCTCTGTGCCTGAATCTGAAAGCCTCACAAAAAGGATTTACTTGTCATTTGTTGCTGTCATGTTCTACTATAAAGTAGTGACACGCTGATGAGTATGTTGCTCTTATTAAGTGTGGTAACACTTCATTTTGTATGAGAACAGCTGACATTTACATCAAGTTCTCTCTCATACAGACTTGCTTATGGTGTCACTAAATTATGCTGAGTCATGTGATCTTGTAATCGCATTGCGAGACCTACAAATGTCTAGCTCTTTCCTGGCCAGAAAAACCTCAGCTAGACCCGTTGGCAGCAACTCAAGAATATCTAGGTTTCTTTGGACCTACTTAGTGTAATTATTTCTAATTGCATTGTTAAGTAATTAGCTGTTAAGCTCTAATAAGACAATGTGTTGGGAGACCTTAGAGTACTCAGTCTTTGACTGGCTACAAAAGTGGATTTGTCCACATAAGAGTTGGCAACAACTCAAAATATATCAGAAGAGTCTTGTTTATCCTACACATATTCTTAAGACATCAGTGTGAGAGAATTATTGTCTCTGCTACAGCCAGTTAATAGAAAAACTCCCTTGCTCCCTATTCCTCTCACCATCTCTCTTTTGCTGATCCCCTATACTTCCATACTTCCCCCCTTCCCTCCTTCAATCCATAAACCCCTCTCTGTCTCTTCCACACACACCCCTCCTCTTTAACTCACACTATCTCCCCTCTCTCTCACCAATGCAGCTTGGAGGGCTGGGCTGCCAGTAGTATCTATTTTCCACTTGGATGCAGGTGATTCTGCTCTCCCCCTGCAATTCATATCCCGGATCACAAGAGAAGGTCACAGAGTCACCGGGCTCCCGCCCTTCCCCGTTGCGACTACCATTCATGGGAATACCTGGATCTCTGCAAGCTGTCGCAAGCGAACCTGAAGGGCGAACACACACATTTGACACACACACATATTGTAAAATGCCCATGTGCATATAAAGTACATGGAATCAATGAGCACAGGACAAAACACACACACAGAGTCTCATATCACACAGTAGACAGCTGTCAAGCTGAAACTGTAGCTCAAACAGAGTTAGAGCACAGAGCAGATTACATACTGATATCAGTCAAAATCCTGCAGTGTTTTCCTAATCTCTTTTCCTAAACCACAGCTGTGAAGCAGCCCAGAGCTACTAGAATGATCTGGTAAAATCTGATGGATTCTTCAAATGATCCCATCTTGACAGACTTTATTGAGAGACTTAACACAGTTAAGTATATTGCAGTTTGGTGTCATTTCTTTCTTTTCTTTTCTAAAATACAAAAACACTGAGCAAAAATACATCAAGTAAAAAGTGTAATGTGATCAGAGTATATATGATGTTATTAATAGATGAAATATAACACACAGATCTGTTTTCAAAATGTTGGTGCTAATAAATCACTCAATAAGTTTTAACATTTGTGAAACAAGGGGTCAGACACAGACGATAATTATAAAAAGTGTAACTTTCAATCTTCTTACCCGAAAATAAACAAATATCCTAAAAAACATCCTGGCCACCATCCACAAGACACTGTTACAGGAAGGTCTGTAGAAGTTCACTTAACACAACCAGGATTTTATTTCTGTAAACCAGTAGCCTTTACCCTTAGGCAAATTGGCTATTTAAGTACAGTATGCATCACCAGAATCGATTCCAGCTTCAAAGATGTGCAGTGAATCCCATGTAATTGATTTTTATATTAGGCTTCCATGCCTGTATACTAAGGAAAATAAAAACAAACTCATGTTACGTGTCACACATGATATGTTACAGACCTGCTATAGTCGTGTGCTTGGTTTTGAAACAATTCATCAGCAGAAGATATAGAGTGCATTTAGTAATATAGCAACAAAGGCTGCACAGGAGACTGTCAGCACTGAACTGTGACATACCTGGGACTCTCACTGCTCATCAGGACATGGTTAAAGTTTACATAAAATACAGAGAGATCCAGAGGCATGAGGAAATCTGCACTTAATAACATTTGGGAGCATACAGGACTCGAAATTAACATAGTGCGTATACATACCCGTACATTTATATGGATATAAACTGAAAAAAACATCTGATGAAATACCTTTCAGCTCCTCTCAGCGACTCACTCAGAGCCAACAAATTCCATCTACAGTACATCAACTACTCGGCATGAAATACTCACTGGAGAAGTCGATGGCAAAGCCAGACTTGGTGATATAGAAGTCAGTCTCGAACTGAATGGTGACGACATTGAGAGTAGAGTGGATCCCTACACCGAGCAGCTAACGCTTGAGACGATACTCTTCAAGTGAGGCCCGTCCCACACCTTCAAGATGTCGTGGGATGCCTCTGTGTCGAATGCAAGAAACTGGAGACTGGGGAGAGGTGAATACAATGTAATATCACTTTGGCTTTAATTGCATCCAGTCACCTTCGCTTTTAACATATGATCAGACTGAGATGATTTCAGATCCAGTCAATTCACTCACATTTAGTTGATGCTTGTGATGCCTTTGCATCTCAAACACAACAAAAACAAATGATCCCAAGGAGAAAAGCAAAACGGGTGCTGATCTTGGCAAGATTAAATGAGTTCAAAGAAGAGATCTATCTCGAGAGTGTGTCCCTATGCTTTTGGGCATTTCAGTTGAGATTTGGTATCATCAATCAATTTCTGCCAAAGTTAGAAATATGAGTGCACAGACTTATCTGCAATCTCATCAAGAGATGGCCTCAAGCAGCTCTTCTGACAAATAATGTGTGGCTGACTTTATGAAATCATACCATGTTTACTTCGACCTCTAAGCCCAAATGGGTTTTATTTCACAGTAATACTAGGCGCTCTCAACCAAAAAAAAATGCTTCCATGTCCCAGGAAAATTCCCCTGGGTGCTGTCACAAAGTCCCTCTTCGAATCATTGTTAATGGAGCAGCTGCAGACTGTTTCTCTTGATGACATCTAGCTGTAGCTGAGACATTTTTATGTTTAGAATCTTAACTGAACTTTATAACATCTCATGAAAACATTTTTAGGATGTTTTTATCTTTAAGTCTTTTTCAGTCAGGTCAAGTTAGGATGACCTCAGTTAATTTAAGATGTATTTAAATCAACTCAATTCAGTTCTAGGCAATTTCCTTGTGTATAAACTGCAGTCTCGTGATAACGTCAATCAAATTCCCTTTAGTTTTATCACACAGATCCACTGAGTGTCCTGCTTTGCCTTTTTGATTTTAACTAATTAGATACTTTAGAAGACTACTAATTTAAGGCCCAAATACATGTTTTTCCCCCACCACAATATTTCATGAGAAATTATGCTCAATACAATTTGCATATTTTGATAAATTAATGCACATCTAAATTTGACTATTCAGTATTAGGATTTTCTAAAACATTATAAATGGCTTAGAGTTACACAAAGACAGCAGCAAACTTTTTTTTTTCATTCATACTGGGTATACTGTACATTCATAAATATGTATGTGGTATTTTATTAGTTTGAGTTACCTGACAATGTTGCCAGAGTTGACCTCAATTGTCCAGGTGCACCTCAGATTATTGTCATAGGGGAAGGGATACCCAGGAGAGAGGATACGCCCTGTAGACTCACCCTTAAAACTGCCACCACACTCCGCTGCAGACACACACACACAAACGACTCACACCAGAGGAAACACTCAACACAGTATGTTGAAACCAAATACGGAAAAAATGCTGTAAGACTCCAAGCTCACTGGAGCTCTGAGTCTACAATGAGAACTAATGAGCAACAGTTTAAATTCTGCTGAAAATGAACAGTTTTCTTTTTCTAACAGGTAATGGGACTGCAACAAAGACTTCCTGCCTGGGCAGAGATACTCACAGATGCAAAACTTGCTTTGTCTCTAAGTATGCCTCCTAATGATGCCATTAATTAACTTTAAAAAGACTGTGTCCAGAGAATATATAGTCTGGGCCTCACACTACAGGGAGGACACTGCTACAAATGTTAATGACTGAAGGAATCTTATCATCCAATCTATGTTGTCTCTCCCCTGGTTATCATCTTGCTATCTATATTACAGAACAACCGGCACTTAATTAATAGGAAAATTGCATTAGATTACCACAGTGGTAGGCTATAATCAGTATCATAACACTGGGCAAATGTAAAAGTCCTTGACAGGAGCCAGGATGTAGCCCTGGAGAAATGACTGGTAATCCCATTTAACATTCAGCTCACAGATACCAAGCTTACTATCAATATTGACCATTCAGTGATCCAGCACTGTTAAACGCTTAATCAATAGACTGATTTAGCTTTTTTGTGATTGTATTGAACGTTCCACAATGCCAGACTGAAGTGCTTTTACCGAAAAAAGAAACAAACACGTTTCATTGAAAAAAGCAATACGACATGGTGGCATTTAAAGTGCAATTCTGCACACGTCCAGAAATTTGTAAATCATTTTTTACCCTAATCCATCACTGTTAGGCATCAAGAAACAGACACTGGCTCACAACACCTTGCAGACTCTAGCTGTGTGCAGGTAATAGCTTTATCATTTCTCTGTCCCTCTGTCTCAGCATGTTCTGAATATGAAAGTACAGCCAAGACTGTACGTCACATCCATGACTCAATCTGACATGAATACATTGATAATTGTGCCTTTACTTTTAGAAAAATGCTGGTCAATTGCTTGTGGATTAAAACATCTAAATAACACAGTCTATGAATGAAAGCAAGGCAGAGCAACACGATGAAAGCTCAATAGCAATTAAGATTGCTTCACTATACTGTTCTTAATGACTCTCTACAGCCAGTTCTGCATCAAGGACACACAGAGCGATCAATGATTCACAATAAAACATCAGAGCTGTTTATATTATCTTACAAAATGACAAGCAGCCTATTTTCCTTCAACACAGTTCAATTAGGTAGAAATCATCTCTGGATAAATCCTTGGGATTAACACCTAGCTGAGCAATGTTGACAGTGTGCCTGGCCTGAATAGTAATATAAGCTACAACAGAAAAGGGGAGCGATGGACAAAAACAGGGAGACAGAATGTCTTGGAACACAAATTGAAACACAGACAAAGACAGCGTACAGACATAGGCAGAAAGGATTACCTATACATGACGGCAGGTGGTTGTCCCACGCCCTTCTCTCCCCGGTCATGCACTTGAGTATGCCGCTCCCGTGCAGGGTGTAACCTTGGTCACAGCCGAACGTGATGGCACTTCCAGCAAAGTGACCCTGGTCACTGACTTTAAAGCCAAACTGTGGCACACCTGGATCATCACAGTGGGACAGCTCAAAGCCTGAACAAGAAAAAATTAGGAGAGGACGGTGGAGAAGAATGGCAACATGAAAAACCATGAACACATACCAGCAAAAAACTGCCTGTCAGCATTTAAAACCACTGGAGAGCAGCCATTCTGTAAACCAGGGCCATATTGCCATTTATCTGTATTGTAGAGAGGTATTGATTGAGCTTTGAGAATTAATTTCCAGTTGAGCACAGATGAGAGCTGGGCTTACAATCCCAATATATTACTTGGCAGTAAAAGATTCCTTTTGGACAGAGAGAACAATTAGACGTTCACAATTAAATGTTAAATTGAGTGTGGACATTTACCACGATTGAGAAACAGCCCATCCACTCGTAACGCTTTGGGGTAATAGAAAAGAAATAAAATAAACAAGCCACAAACAAGAAAATGTTGCAATAACTCTTTAGCTCGCCATGTTTGAACTTGACCGTGGCCGTTATGTGCGTCCCTCTCTTTCGGGTACTAAATGTAAGTGTTCTGCTATGCAGCAACAGTGGCCGCACATAAACCCAGCAGTGCTGATTTATGGTCTCTTCTCACAGCGAGGTCCATGCCCATGCCAGATGTTATGGTAGTATTACAAGTGTCATGCCCAGTATAAATCTCCAGCAGTTGCTGCTCACATTTAGAAAATTACCCCGGCACTTTTGGTAGAGGAGCCATGAAAACATGATCAGATTTCATGTTCAGCTGCCCATATCCCACCTTCTCCTTGCCCTGTACTGTTCATACATCAGTCAATCCTCCTCCACTTGAAAAGAGCTATTCATTCTGATGGAGGAGACCAGGTAAAGGCTGCACTTTGAGATGGATAAAGGGTGCTAGCTTACATTATTCTATTTACCATGTGCACATCCCTGGAAAAATTAGGAATGAAATGACATTACATGATACTTAATTATGGGTAATTCTGTAACTCAAAAGACAGCTTGTAATTAAACCATAATATCATCGAAACTAATGCAGTTGCATTGCTCGTGGCAATTTATTTAGCTGTTGTAAATGAGTGCACATCCCTGATTAATGTACATGTTATTATTATTTCTGCAGGTCTGTCAGGACGCAAAACCAAAACCATGAGTAATGCTGAACTGCACTCTTTAGTATAAATGTTATTTGAAGTATACTATAACTGTACCCAGCACATTTGGTGCATTTATCACAGACTAAAAATTGCCAGTGTGGGCCTAGTAACTGCAAGTTAGCTGCAAACTTTTTTACTTTCATACTATTCAAGTGAAAACAGCTCTTGGCCTGTTGCCATTCTCACTAACTATGTTGAATTCTACCTAAGGAAACCCACTGGTAGACAAAAAGAATTCAGAGAGCTCAATTGCAGGTGAAACACAAAAACACTTTAAATTGGACTGCAAAATGCAATGTCACCAAAACATTCCCGTGTCACAGTAATAAATTAGAAACGGTTAGTAACAATACACAGTCAGCAAGCCAATTAGAGAGAGAAACAAAACCCATCTATTATTGGCCCACTTACAACAGTGACCCAAACTTTCAATGCACACGCACTCATACATACTGTATGTAGAGGCACACTAATGCTAATGCACACACAAACACACTGATTTCAAACAATCCCAGCAATAATTCACCTGTTTTAACAAGGTACAGTTAGGCAGGCATTGGCGCTAATTGCAGGACTGTAGAGCAAAGGAAGAGGGAAAAGGGATTCACAGAGAGACAGACAGAGGGAGGCGAGAAAAAAGCTAATTTTCCTGCAGGAATGGCGCAGATACACCATGCTGTGTTTAATGGATACCCTGACAGTGAAAGACACAGTGAAGCAGGGTGAGGGTCAATTAAAATTTTCTTTTAAATTCTGCTACTTGAGATGCCTGGCTCCTGAAGTGAGGCTAAATTCACTCATTTGGAAAAGCTTTAGGGCCCTCCTCCCCCAGGGAAATGAAATGTGACTTACTGTGGTATATGAGCCGGAACCCCGCTGCCGTCGCCTCCTGGTCAGAGTAAAATTCAAGCCACAGATAGTTGGAGGTGCTGGTGAGGGACAGACCTTGCATCAATGTGCTTGTGTACGTGCCAAGGAGTGGGGCTGCGCCGTCTTTACCATCATACACCTGATCAGAGACAGAAGAACGTGATGGAGAGGTTTGCTACTTACGGGGAATTAAAAATACCCACAATAAAGTAGAATGATATTAAGAATTAAATATTAATACTGAAGAAATAGAGCCAGAATTAAAAAGAAGCTATTAGTACTGTATTTCCTCTGGTTTATATGGCATCTCTATTGCAAAACCAATGACCTAAATGGGATGTGAAAATTAGATTGGAGTGACCATAATTCCCCCCATTGATTTGCCACTATGCATCTGTAAAGCTGGATTAAAAAGGTGGTGGGATCATGATGTCAAACAACAAAAGACTATTTAACAGCAGTTAACAACCAAATTTTAAATGTTCTTCAATATTGAAATACCTAAATCCAACAAGGGTTTAAAAACAGTGCATTCCTCAAGCAAAGAACAAGGTAGATTGTTTTTGTTATGTTCAGAGGATTTTTGCAAAACATAATTGCATTTTTAATCCTCATTTGTTATTCTTTTTTTTTTTTTTTTATCACAGATATGTTTTGATCCAGACGCCTAATGGAAATTATTTATTGAAGGAGAACTCTTAAAATTCAAAATGTACAAATTTCCAGCAGTATACCTAATCTTTCCTGATTGGCATCTGTGAAATAACAAGAAATGACACACAAGGCTGTGAGCTCTTCCTTTGAAATATTAAGTTTATGTACGTCTCTGTTTTGTTTTTCCATTCTTCAAGTCAATTTAGCTCTCTAAGCATGTCTTTTCACATTTCAGATGTTCACAAAATGACTAAGTACAAGAGATTACCGTCTACACAACTCCATTACTAGAAACACAGATACTAGGCTACAATACTCTGTTAATTGAAGCATTAGACAAGACATCTGCATCCCAAAAAGAGTGCGTTCCAGCTGTGAAGTGGCGACTACACAGTCATTTACATCACATCTGTGGTGCTTACCAAAACTGTTAAAATGCCCTTGAGCAAAGAAATGAATCCCTTCCTTTCCAAAGGGATGATGATGCTGCTGTTGCTGCTGTTTGACCTTTGCTCTGCCTTCCGAGGCAAAACAATTGTGCATTCTGCCTGGTGCTTTACATAAAATCCCCTTTCTAGTTTCCCGTGGTGTGTATACTGTAATAAAAAGCATCAAGACCTGCCACATATACTTAAACATTAATTAATTGATTTGAATTTGTTCTTCACCAACACCCTGTGTTTATTTGTTGGTAATCTCTTTTCTGTCAACAAAGAGTAGTGACAGCATTGTGTTTTTACCTTGAGGATGTCACCTGGTGCAAGCTGAAAGGTGCCGGCAGTGATGTTGATGCCTTTGCCTGTTTGGACCTGAATGCTGTACACACATTCGTGGCTGTTGTCATAGTTCATTGGGTAGTTTGGTGACAAAAGAACTCCCTCGTTGTTGGAGACTGTTGATCCACATTCGGCTGCACACACAGACAATGGACATTACTAGTTACATAATAACAGGCACTGCAAAAAGAGACTAGATTTGGTGCTACTAAAGGGATAAAGGTATAATTCAAATCTCTTATTTGGATAATCGTAATTACTGATTCATCCACATGTCCATCCCTTTTTATTACTTTACTATCATAATAGTCATTAGGAACTGGCACTGACACATTGTGAAATGTTGGGCAGACTATTAAATGCTCAGTATAAAAACATTACAGGCTTCATTTCTAAGATTTACCCCACTGGCTTTCTCACACCATGCCAAGATAAAACACAAGAGGATTACTTTCCAAAATGAACTGTACTGAATCTAAAGAGCAAATTATAGACTATGAATGGGTTGGACATCAATACACACTATGCATTTCTCTGAATGTATACTAAACAACATATGACACAGATTTTAATTTGTTTATTTTCCTTTAAAACATGAGCAAGCCTACTTTAAAACTCACTACCAATTAAAAGAAGTCCCTACAGGCCCTACATAAACATTTTGCTACTTGTTTCCAAGCGCTACTATCATGTAAAATTCATATCATCATTGCTGTCCTTTTCTAACATGGAGCTAACTGGTGTGCCAGAGGCAGGGTTAAGCACTCCATCACGGGGTGTGATGGCACCAGTTTTAAAGACACAATCCCTCTGCTATGAAATGGCTAGATCCCTGGAGTCAGCTCTTAAAATGTGCAAGTAATGTAATTGAGCTTCTCTAGGGGGAAGAAAAGAAAATCAGTGCAGTGGTACTGCCCCTGAAGTCATCTCCCCTGACCTGCCCTTGGAGCACCCTTCAGTGGAAAAGAGATCTCCCAGGACAGTTTTAGCCTAGCAGCTTGAATCAGTATTAATCACAGGTCTGAGCTTTTAATTGCAATCTACTTAAGTAAATCCAATTCCACTGAGCTCTTGAATGTCTAATAAAAAAGTTTATATCTGTGCCAAACACATTAAAAACCTTACTAACAGTGTAAATTCTGCAAAGTACACATGCACAAATAGGAAAGAAAACGGAATAAAAGCAGCTGACCACGTACCCACACACCTTGGCAGAGGGGCACTCCACATGCGGCGGCCACCTCCCAAGCACACGATCTCCTTTGCCCCCTGCAGACGGTAGCCCGTGTTGCAGTAGAACCCCAGTGAGTCACCAATGCCAAACCTGGAGCCCGTGTGCCAGCCGAACCGAGGTGATCCAGGGTCCTGACAGGGTTCGAGATCATACTCTGGAAACAAGACAGCCCAAAAAGAAATCTGTTTCAACAGACAAAAAGGTTTTCTTACCCATAAAAATATAGTACTAATACTCTACAGATAATACAGATACCAATGATACCATTTAGGGTCCCCTTCCATTTAGAGTAGCAGAACCTTTCCAGTGCATGACAGCACAACCCTGACTCTGTCTGACCTGAATGGAACGCAACCTTAATTAGAAGAAGTGGCAAAAGTACACACATTCTTTACACAAGAAGAAGTACAGATTTTTGTGTCAAAAAAAAAATCCCTCTCTCTGAAGGACATTTCTACTGGCTGTTTCTGTGCAAAGTTAAATGAACCTCACCTTTTCTCCATGGTTGAAGCTCCCTCTTGGTCTGTTCTGTCTTGTTACATCTTTTTACTTATTTTTCATCTTGTTGCGTCTTTTTTCATAGTTTTTGTATTGTTACTTTTGTGTGTGATATAGACTGTTGGATACACCAAGGAATCGTCATTTCTATGTTATTGTTCCATCAATTTAGGCTGTAATCGATCTTGATGTTGGGAAGGCAGTGTACGATGATGTGAAATAAAAATAATCAATAATTCCCCTCAAATGCATTAAAAGCAAAGCTTGTTTTCAAAATGTAAGGAGTAGAAAGTACAGTAGGCAGTAAAGGTAAAAGTTGTCAGAAAAAAAAATATAAGTAAAGTAACTGCTAACAAAGTATTTGTACTTTGTTATTTCACACTAGAGCTGGGTATCATTGTGGGTATCATCAAAAATGTTCAGTACTGCTATTGACACCAATACCTTGACTTCGATACCAGGTCCTGAACGATACTTTTTTCCATACCAATTTATATATCTCTGCCTTAGCTCCCAGTTATTTATCCCGACAGTGGCAAGGAGAATGCACCAGGACATCCATCTGAGTGGGCATTTAGGTGAGCGGATTCACTGTTGAGCTAACAGGTTAGCTGCACTGGCTAGTTAATAAGCCACATTTAGTTCACTGAGTGATCATTGGTGCAGATAAGTAGCTGGCGTTACAAAAACAAACAATGATCCCCCTCTCTGTCTTGTTTCCCTGCATGCCACTACCATGTGTAATGTTAGATGGTGAGTCACCAGCATTGTTAGATCTTTATACAAACAGCCTGCATGCTTTTGTGCTCACTCACTCCATAGGTATTGAAATTTGGTGCTGAATGACGAAGCTTTTTTGAATACTCGATAGGATCAAAAGAAATTGGTCTGTGCAAGGAAAGAATCGGAGTTTGGTACCTAGCCCTACTTCCCACCTCTGTTAATTAGTATCATAGGTAACACTTGGGGTTAAACCACCATTTAATATCAAAACAACTGCTGTGAAAATGGTCTATTGTAATGATTTGTTACTTATATTTGATATTGATAATATTCCCCATAGGAAACATCAGTCTGTTCTCTTGCTCCCTTTAAAGAAACTCTGAGTGCACATTCTGCCAAAGACAGCAATATCATAGCTGGAGAGGATTAACTGTCTTGCTCAAGGACACTTCATCAGGTTGGGACACATGCCAAAAGTTTGAACCCTGCTTGTCTGGATGAAGAATGGTCTCTCTGAAAACTAGGCCACCCTGCATGCATGATTATTATACATGGGCTGTTGGTGGCCTTATCATTTGAGATGTAGACACAACTCAGGCTGCATTAGAAGAATAAGGTCTCGCTGCCGGCAGCATTCCTCTGACAGTCTGTATTTGTCAGAATTCAGAACTATTTAAGGTTGTTGATTTCAACACGGCAAAACGCCACAGCAGCACCCTACTGTAGGATGTGGCCTGACATCATTGGCAAATTTTCATCAAAAGGTCATAAAAGGTTAAAAAATGAATTCTAATCAGGAAATCTATAGATGCTAATTACAGAGCATGGCAGGGTACACACACACATTAACACACACACTCACAAACTAAATTTCATGAATATTCATGGCTGCATAAGTTATGCTTCACTTCAGCGAACAGCAGGCAAACATTTAGCCAGAATGCTCATGAAGCAGACCCTCTCTCTCTCTCTCCCTTCTTCTAGATTACTATATCTCTCCCCCTCACTCCCTCACCCTGTCTACCCGCCCTCTCCATCAACCCTGCTCACTCAGCATCACCATCTGTCTCATCTCCTCTCTCCCTCTCCCTCCCTAAGCCTCCCATCTCCACCTCTCCTTCTATTACTCTATTCCTTGGTCTCTGCATGGGGGGCCCATTATTTCCATACACAACCTCCCCACCCCACCTCTTCCCCCACTGTCTCCTCAGTCCTGAGGATAGTGACCCACATGGCATGCTTTGATGATCATTCCCATCACGCATCACCCTCTACCTGCATGACCTCGTTGTCTCTTAATTATCCTCCTCTGATCGGCACAGCCTGAGGCATGGTCTACCTTAAGCCTGCTCCCTTTCTGACCGACAAATCACTCCTCACATGTTACTTCATGCACACTTTAGAGCGGCTTAGCACTTTTGATCTCATCACTGACTTTCTCCTTCTGTCTGTCTGTCATGCTGTCTTTTACTTCCTACCCCTCCTACTTTAACAGCTCCACCCACCACATTTTCAGCATCATCACTCCTCCCTTCTACCTCCTCCACACAATCCATCTCTTTTAAAACCTTCCCTACCCATCCTGTCTACACATCTACCATCCCTGCCTCCTACAGACAGGAGCCCTCAAATGCCTTCATACCCGAGAATGAGATGTTGAATCCCTGCAGCGATATGGAGAAGTCAGAAATGAAGCGTAGCTGGGCCTTGAAGTTCCCATACAGGCCCGCGTTAACTGGCGCAGGCCTCTCTGAGCCGGTGAGCCTAGCCAGTGGCTGGGCAAAGCTGCCGTTTTCTGTTATCAGAAGGTAGTCATGGTGATCCTCCAGGTGGAAGTAATGGAAAGTGAATTGGACACCTTGGAGGAGAAAATAAATAAAGGTTTTCAGGAAAATACAAAGAATCATTGGGAAAAAAAATATAGATAGATGTGATGCATAAATTTGACATTTTCATGTCAATACTGACCCATAAAGGTTAAGAAATTGATTTGCTGTTTACATTGTAGGGCACAGTCTGAAATTTAATGCAATGACCTCACACTGAACGTGACTATTTATTTTATTATTTATTATAATGAAAAAAATTTAAATTATTATTTTTAAATGTCATTATCATGATTAAAAACTGGCTGTATTAATTTAGGTTTAGCTTGCAGAAACATCCATCTGCACGGTGCATTTTCCATTCATTAAATAATAAAGGCTTTAATCCTTACAGCAGCACTAGGAAATGAATCCCACTAAAATGATCATACTTAAACTGAGAATTTAAAAAAAGATGCAAATGTTACATTTAAAAAGAGACAAAAAAGATAAACAGCAATTTCAAAAAGCAAAGTGAATATCTTACAGTGGGAACTAAAAAAGGAAAAAATGTTTGACTTGCACGGCTGTCCTTTTTATAAACTATGCAACTGAAGAAGCAAGACCTCTCCACCAGTTCATGAGCTTTAGTCAGTTTTCATGAGTAGAGAGAACATAATCGATGATAGAAAAGAGCTACAGGAGCAAAAAAGATCCGGAAAACGTGTTCATGTGGGTCAAACTGAGTCTACATTTTCTATCAACAAACTATCATTTAACTTTTAGGTTGGAAAACAAGATCAGAGTCTGTACAACCCGCTTCTATTTCACACTGTAACTCAAACCCAATAACAACATCTTTATTCCATCCGTGATGGCCAGTTGGCTGCTTTTCAGTGCAATAAGCGCTGCCATTTTAAGGCCATCTGTTGAATCTGTTCAAATATGACTCTATAATGTCCTCCACAATGTTTGGCTCACTTGATATAGAAAGTCCCAAATGGCTGTAAAATGGATAACAAAATGAAATGATTGATTGTGCTCAGTAAAACAGCAATTATATTACAGTGAGTAAAGGCAAATGATCAATTAATCAAGAGCCCCTTGATAGGACATCTCAATATTTTAATAAAGTCGGTACGGGATGTTGGTAATTACTGAATGAAACAGTTACATATCTACTACCCCTGAGGATGAATTTCTTCTGCAGTCAGTAGCCAGAGGATAAAATACACAAGGTAGATCAGTGGCTCTTTTTACAATGTCATTTACAATGAATTACAATACCAGCAAGAGTTTGAATATTTCTCCATGCAAGAAAGAGCCCCCCAGATGTGACACATCATCTGTGCTTCAACTAGTGCTGATGAAAATCTGAAGACATCAATGTAATGAGAATAATCATACTATACCACCTAGAGAAATGTGTAAAATGTTTATTATGTTGGTCATAGACTACAGTGCTCATGGTAAAAGTAAACCTGCTCACAAAAGTCAGTGTCTAAATAGGGATTCTTGGGCTTCTTGGCTTTAGTTTTGCTCAGTTATGCTAGTATGTGAATTGTGAGACCCTGCCACTCAAAATCATTATGTGCGATAGCTTATTTTTTATCACTTATTATTTATAATTAATCAAACATGATTATCACCTTTATCAAGTGAGGTCTATGTGAAAGTCCTTGCCCTCACAATTTCACACAGATTTTTTAATGTGCGTATATGGGTTTGATGATAATTGCCCCCACACTATATTCCTTTGACATTTTGATTAATATAAATAAAGGCTCTGTGTTAAATTTGATTTTAATTAGTCAATTAGTTGGAAGTTTTCATCATTTCAAGTTGTTATTAGTGATTGTTAAAGTAAGAAATGAAAAGGATAATGCTGTTGTAGGAGACAGAATAGTGGTTATTGTTATAATAATCAAAAATAAATAAGACATGGAAAAGATATATGCATGTGTACAGTTAACATTAATTTTGTCTTATTGGCAAGGAAAAGAGAATTAATGAGGCGATAAACACAAATTGGACATATTTGAGGCAGAAAATTTTACAAAATGCTAAATTTAGTTTCTATGATGTCAATAATTCAAAGTGGCAGGGTTGGAAAGTCTAAGAAAAATTTGTTACATGAGTTGCTGACTTGTTGTCTGTTGACGTCATCCATGTCATATACAGAAATATGATGGATGAGAGTAAATGTCTGGGCAATAAATGTATATTATTTCACATATTTCATTAAAGAAAATGATCACATTCAATATCTTTTATATTTTGTATTACCATAATAATTAATTTTTTTATATCTTGTATACACACCTGTATATACTTTTATAAGTTGTTTCTGCACTCATGGTTGAATCTATTTCATATTAACATCTGGTAGTACTCAGCTCTGGGAATTAAGAATGTAGCTTTGTGTTATTTCACAGCTTTACACATATACACCTATATATTATCCAGTGAATTAAGTTGGGATCTTTTGTTCTGTGCAAACTCTGAGTTGTGTTTTGTCTACTCTGACATATGTGAATAAAGCAGCCTCAACTAAGAATCAACATATTGCTTGATTGATTTCAACTTCCATTGACTCTCAGCTTATGAAATCTTCCTCTCAGTACCGTACAAAGAGTGCAATATGGGAATTCAATGGGCCTTTTGCAGGAGAATAAGAAACACTATGGTAAAACGTTTGGATAATGCTCCTAAGTGCAAGGGCAAAAAGATAAGCTCAGTGTACTTTTAAAATTAATACAAAATATCTCTGAGAACTGGTCATTGATCACATTACTGACAGTGGGTGCTGTGATAACAGAATTAAACTAATTAAATAAAGAATGATACGTGAATAAAAGAGAGATACCAGAATTCTCTTACCAGGTGAACCACTGAAGTGTCAAAGCTGTTAAACAAGCTAGGTGAAAAGTTAATGAAATGTGATATTCTCCTAACAGAGTAAAATCCCATCCAACTGGTGAGCATATAAAGCAGCCTACTGCAAAATACTGGCTCAAATGGCTAGAAGTGGAAGAACTGCTGACAAAGAAGATCAAATTAAACCAAATTTTCCAATACTAGAACATGCTTTTAAAAAGGAATCAGAGAGTTAATTTTTTAGTGAAGTGAACACCTCAGAGTGAAATAATATTCTGGCCAGTTGCCATGGATGAAAACAGAGAGTACATTTAAATTATCTTTGCTCAAGTAAAATATATGCTTGATGCACTTTTCACTTTATAATAATAAATCCCTGTAATGTTCTTGGAATCTGTAGAGAGGGTGTCACTTTAATTTATCATTTCATAATGTGGCCATTGTTTGGACTATTGAGTGTCACTGTGGTACAGAAAGGACTTTTAAAATAACCTCTAAAATGCTATTACCAAGGTGTGTGAATGATTCCCAAAAGTACAAATTTATTTCTTAAATTAAGATATCTATACTCTAAGAGATCTTAAACCAAAATAATAAGGTATATTAGAAGGTATTGTATGTATACTTTATGTTGAAGGATGTATTATATTAAAGTAGCTGGATTTTCCTACCTTTTCCATGGCTGACTTCTACAGTCCATGTACAGTTGAGAGAGTTGGGATACAGCTCTGGGTAGCCGGGTGATAAGATGATCCCTCCAGGTCCCCTGATATCCCCACCACATGATGCTGAATAGAAAGTGGAGATAATGAATGATAACTGTTGCAGGGGAAAAAAATGAAAATTGCAAATGAACCAATAAATCCTTCACCTGAAGACAGAGGAGCGTTTTAAATGAATAATGCATTTGAGTCATATCACATCCTGTCCTGCTATTTTTATGAGTACCTGTAATTCTGCCAACACAATGTTTTTTTTTTTCCTCTCTCACTCTCTCCAAACCTGTTCTACTGCCAGGACAATAAATTATTCATTAATTCAGTTATCCATCCATATTTTCCCCTTTCCTATGGTATCTTAAAGTGAAAGACATTGTCAGAAAACATGATAATCCATTAAATTTACTTAAGATTCACAACAACTGACACAAGCATATTTGGCATATTAGAGCATCAGGCTTTTATTTTTGATTGTGACTTCAAAGTCCTTTTGAATTTCTTGCCAATAGAAACAATCACTCCAGTGATTCGTCCAACTACGTTACAGTCAGGTTGAGAGGATAATCCAGTTGTAACCCACCAGGTAGAGCAGTCACAGTTGAGATGATAGGGAGTGTTGTCTACAGGAGCCGCATTTATTGTCACCCCAGTAATATCATCTCATGCATGTTGATGATTGACACATACTTGACTGCCACAAAGCTCTTTATCTCATCAAAGGACGTTAATGAGATAAAGCTCAACCCTTATTGGCTGCTGACAGCAGGGAGGTTAATTCTAGATCCATCTGAAGGTTAACTGTTTTGATTGGATATTGTTCAAACCTGCAACTGTTTTCTCATGCTGTCACTGTGTCTCAAGTAAAAGGTCATTTCACATAAAGGGCACTGCTTTTTAAATATAGCGTTCATGAAATTTGACAAGCTTCGTTTTTTTTCTCTTTTCTTCTTTTTTGTAGGTCTGTGTGCGCGCGGTGTGTGTGTGCTCTTTGGCCTGAATGAATAAGAGTGGTGTTACAGCCAAATGCCTGGATGCCTCCCTCAAAACAGCGGTCGTTGACAAATATTAGAAGTAGAACTCTTGTGCATGCACATATTTTCAGAGTAATGAACGTCAGATGATGTTTTGGAGGATCACTGAGATGCCTGAGGCTCCACAGCTGCACACACCCACCCCCCTCTTATCCTCTCTCCTTCCACCCTTGGGCCCTCCAGCGAGCACAACACATCAAGGCCTGAATCCTTACCCACCAACAAAATTATATCAAATATTTTATTAATGAGCCAAAATTACATAAAGTCATTAAAAGTGGATGAGTACGCTTGGCAAACGATCTACTTTAGAGGCTCCATAGGCAGATAGCCAAGGCATTTGGCACCAGTCTGGCACACACCTAGACAAGAAAATGCTCCGAGATATAGAATGAATTTCCATGACAACCACTGGGATGAAGCTGTACAGCATGGCACTGTATCATACGCACGGTATGGTGCTCCCAAACGACCCCTTGCATGTAGTTTGTTCGTTATAATCTTTCAACTGAGTGATCCGTGACTAAAAGACATCATTTATGGTTTGTGCACTGCAACAATAATCACCACAATTGTCCTTTGGTGTGCTTCTGAAGAGCACAAAGAGCAAAACTGTACAAACACGGCTGAGAGAGATTATATGTGATAAAAATTTCAGGATCATGCTGAACTTCATGCTTTGAAGCTGAACATAATCTTTCTTCAGTCTAACATGATTCCTAACACGCCATGTAATTTCGCTCACACAAGGACTGGGTCTATTTGTTGAACAAGGAGACTTTTGACAAGTGTCTGGTTAGTTAGGCCTGCTGTGGGCTACTCATAGTCATTACAGCACTTGACGACCAGGCCATTTATTTTTCTGTTTGTTTCTTTTTTTTAAGGTTTAAGAAGAAATACAGCTATAGAAGCACGTGTAAGAACCCAGTTACCATTTGCAAAATTAATTTAAAAACCTCTGGCCAGTTATTTGAACCAGTACTTCAAGTCATAACTAGGTCAATTATTAGATGTCAATTATTCTTAACATTAGTGACAGACCAGGCATTTAGGATAATTGACACAAGGATGATAGACAAAAAGCATCTGCACACATCTGCAGACAGCCTTGTCGGTGTGGCTCCTGTAGAACGACGATAGCGCTCCCCTTTTTGAGTTTTGGGAATGTGGTGAAAAAGCTAGTTTCAAGCACTGCACTTTTATGCTCTTATGCATCGTGCAGGAAACATTTGCCGAAATTCCATCAGTCACCATTGTCTTTTTCTAAATGTCAACATGTTGACATTTAGAGAAGACAATGGTGACTGAAGGACAGCAGATCTAATCTTAAACTGTTACTTATCATTATTTACTAGCGTTAAGTGTATATTATATCATAATGTATAAAATAATGCAGTTGAATAACTTTGCTTCTGACATATGTACCTGCTCTCCCTTAAATACCAATCACGTTCTGAAATCTGCAGCATAACCAAATGCATTTCTCTAGTTCACTGATTAATAAAAAATCAATCTAAAACAACATGTTACCAGCTGAGACAACCGTGTATGTATATTAGGTCGAAATGTGCATGCAAAAACATAATTATGCATGACTTTTCTTTGTTTTGGAGATCAATATTATATATCAGCCATTGACCATCCTGCTGTCTAAAAACAGTATCAGTATTGGCATCGGCTACTGAAAAACCCATACCGGTCGACCACTACCTAACATTCATGTTCAAATGCTTCAAGGCCAAGAAGGGTGATCCTTGTGTTTTATAGTACTTCAGCTCTAAGGTGTTCAAAAGGGCCATATAATTCCATACAGTGTGATCCAGAGACATTTTAAGAAAATAAAAACCAGAATATTATTAAACAGATCATATATATTTGATTTGCTTTAACTCAAAAGAAAATTGTGGTGTCATGAATTCCATGGATCATGAGACGGTTGCCTGTGCTGCAATGCACTGTGAAAAATTTAACATTTTGTGTACGTACCATCACAAGTGGGCAGTGGGTGGCTCCAGAAGTGGTTCTTCTCACAAACCAGTGGTTCCTCATGGCTCAGCCTGTATCCAGGATCACACTGGAAGGACACCGTGGAGCCGATGGACAGATCATGGCTTAACCGTACGCCATTCACTGGGATGCCAGGATCCATACAGGAGTATGTGTCCAATGTGACCACTAGAGAAATTAAAATTAAACAGTTATTTCTTGAACATCTTTTGAGTAAATTAAATTTAACTGCTGTTGCGTTTGATTTTTTTTTAAAATACCAAGTTCTCTTTGTTCACAAGCTGCATGGTGTGTCTAGTTTAGTTTTAATCTATGGTCTAATTGTATGTTAATGAGACAGGTCATATGTCATGTGGACTATGTATTAAGTATAGCAAGTGACTGTATGTGTTTCCAGCCTGTCACACAGCATATCAGGTTCTATTCAACTATTTATACAGCAGAGGAGGTCTGCTCTTGCTTATGCAAATACATTATGACTGTTGAACTACAAAGGTATGTTTAAGTCATACAGCATTGATGAAACATGAAATGGCAATTCTATTTTTGCAATCAGCAAAATTTCTAGGCCACATTCACACACAAAAAAGACAGAACCTTTGATGTTATTACAATCATCACAACAAAGGTAGGTCTCAGGTCGCATACATAATAGAGGAAGAAAGAACGTTTTTCAAAGTGAGAGATTTACTTTGACTTTTATTTTGACTTTTAACTTTAAAAATGAATGCTTGCTAATGCTTACTCTAAAGTGAGAAAAATATTCTACATGATGAACAAAACACTGCACAGAAAAAGTGACACCTTTCAGACAACAGCAAAGGCTGTTTTATATCATGACACAGTTAAGACTTTAAATAAAATTGCACTACTGGGTTGACTGCTATGATGTTTGACAGTTTCTTTCTGAATAACCTTGATAGAGTTGTCAGTTCCTCTGGTGCTAAAGAAAATAGGGTTTCATCTTCATGCTATCCTGCTTTTGTTACATTCAACCAAATCATTCACTGAGAGAAGGTCAGATGGCAGAAGGCCGATGTTCTGGGAGGTGAGGAGGAGTACAGGGCAGTACTTTCACGAGGAGAGAGATCTGACCTCAGAGACACTGCACAAATATACTTTCTCCTGTTCTATGCATTTGCTGGACCACCACTTCTGGTTTTCATGAAAATATTTTTGTCCACTGGTTTTGCTCCTACAATGAGCTGGTTGCACAGTGGTGCCAGCTCCCTCTTAATCTTCAGTGATGCAAGCTGCAAAAAGATGCCCCCGTTTTTCCCTGTGATTTCCAGGACTGTCATTTGGAGATCTTCCAACTAGGGCTGCTTTTGATGCACTAAAAATATGCTGATTTTAGGCATTGACTGTCAACAGCTGTGTAAGCAGCTATCAGGTCATCAATTGGTAGGCTATTCCAAGCTAGGATTAACAAAACCTGTATTTTTATCTCTTGCGTGTGCTGTTAAGTTTATTCAAATAAATTATCTGAACATGTAACTATTATTGTAGGGAAGCAAATGTCTGTGGTCTGTCTATCAATTTATCTATCCATACATATTTCCACAGCATCCGTCTACAAAGCCAGTCGGATATCACTGAAAACAGACATTTAGGTAGAAGTACACCTGATGAGTAACAGATACCACAAATGCCTGAGCTACTTGGATCAAACTGTGGCCATACATATATTTTGTACTATAAAGTATATATGCTTAAAAAGAAGCGCTAATTCAGAACAGATATTAAAGCTACAAGGTGCAAATAGCTATCACCTTCCATTCTCTCTCAGAGGTGTCCTGGTTCTTGTCCAATTTCTGGTGCTGCAGAAGTTTCAGGTGATTGACCCAGTCAAAGGACTTAGACATGTCAGCAAATAGTATCCTGTTCACTGTGGGATGTCTGGCATCAGTGACTGTGAGCCCAGCATAAAGTACATTTAAAGGGGCAGCAGACAATGTGAAATTTATGTAAAATTGCACCTACTGCAGAATCAAACCGCACCAGACACACACACTCTCAGCAAGTCAAACAGATACTGTTGAACTGAAAGGGTTCAGTACTCCGCTGTAATAAAACTAATCCGTTAGAAGTGTGGTTCTACTGCATGCCCAAAGAAACGTTACTTTTGGCCATGTGGTACAGCATTATCAACAAGAAATGACACCGTTAACAGTCTAGCACTGTGACATTATATGGTTTGTGAGCTATAGATTGCAGTGATAAACATTAATAACCTGTATAATGGCCAAGGATGGTTGATTATTCATGTGTGATAATGGGGCTTTTCCTTTGTACAGCAAAGCCTCTGTAGAAAACTTGTCTTGCTCTCCTTGAGTAATACTTGATATTTTTAGGAAGGAAACACATGCATTTTGCTTGAACATGTTAGAGAAGTAGAGCATCCATTGATCACTGCTGGCACTGGCCTCTAGGGTGAAGGTATTTCATGGCTAAAATTACTCAAAAACAAATATGAAAAAAATTGGAACATACATAAAATACCCACATAGAATATATGGGCCTGCATATGAACATTTTGTAGTATTTTTTTTATAACTGAATAGGTCTATGTTGTCCATTACATACAAGGGAGGCAGTGCAGTGTTTCTGTGTCTCAGTTTATTCACAGCATAATTCACAACAGCTCTTCTTTGTAAGACCAATTTTACAAATGAACTAGGCTGGGTTTCCCTAAAGCATTTCAGCAATAAGATATGTCCTAAATTGCAATGGAAGAAGCTAATATGATCTTACTGTTATTGCTTTTCAATAGCCTCATCAACAAAAGAGAAATGCACTTGAGAGTGAAACATAATAAGACAAAGGCACTTGTGGTCTGCTTTCAGTCAATAATACAGACATAATAACAAACTCCGTCTTATGAATCACATCTGAGTGACAAGGGTAATGGCACTAGTGCAAACAATCGTGAAAATAGATCACACTATGTCCGCGTATTTGTCTATTTAATTTTTCAAAGTTTACCACTCCGTGCATAATCATGTGGAAAGAAAAAAAGTTTACAGCACAAACCCCCCTGAAATCCAAAGATTTTACCCAGACAGTAGTTCAGTTATGTACCCCTGAGAGTTAAAAAATATTTTCTCTCTCTCTCAGATTTTCTTGGTCTGTGCACTTGAAGACAACCTTCCTCCACAAGCTCATATCTTTTATCTTGGGGGCCCACTGTTGCTTCTGACAAGGGGCAGTAAGGTGCAAGAACATATTTGGAAGGCAAAACGTGAATCTGAGGACTAAGTCTGTTGTTGACATAAATCCCAGTCCATTGTCCACAGTTTACAACGTAATATTATTCAATTAGTGATGCTAATTTGAATGTACAGCAAACTTTATCCTGAAGTTTGGCTTATTTCTCACCCTGAAGCCATTCCCTAACATCTCACACAAAAGGCTCTGCAAACTGTGGGGTTTTCAAACTACTATGCAACCTGATATAACTGTGTGAGGTTTCTTTAAGAATTAACATTAGTGATAACATAAGACGTACAACAGCAGTGTTGACTTTAGCCTTCCTCTAAAATAAGCACTGTTTAAAATTCTGTAGTCTCACTCTTGAATTTTTATCACCGTACCTAAACTGAATACATTTAATTTCATCCTGAAAACTGAAGCTCAATGAGCCAAGTTGTTATGATAATACTGGTGCTCTTGTTAGGTAATCCACCTGAAACTGATCCTCAACACAATTTGGTCTTGACACATAGTTACAGAAACTTTAGTTTTAGTTAGAAGTGTTACAAGAAAGGCAGACTAATTTAAATTTCTACCGCCATTCACCACCGCATACTTGTCTTTTTTCTTTCCTTTATTTGACATATCTAATTTAATATTATATAAAAGTTTTACAAAAAGTAAAAAGAATATCCATGCACAGTCCTAAAAATATTTTGCATTCATAACTCATCCAGTATAATGTTTTGCAATGCATGCTGGGAATAAACGTGTACTCTCACCTTCATAGAATATCTTGAAGCCACTGTTTGATCGACTGTTATCGGTGGTGAAAAGCAGATACAGAAAGTTACTGCTGCTGAACAGGAACTGGGGGACCTGGGTTCCATTAAACGAGCCAATTAGAGGAGAGAGCAGGTTGGGACCGTCGTGCACTTCCAGGAAGTCATAACTGAGCTCAGTTTGAAACCTTAAAAACAAACAAGCAGGGAGAGGGAGGCGGAGAGCAGACAATTATTAGTATTCAAAACAATACCTCTGCTTTGACAGATTAAAGAGTTTGAAGCCATTTAGCCTGTTGTGTCCGCAGAGAAAACAGTCTAATTTTGAGGAGATAAATGAGAAGAAATAGCTTTCACAGCCAGTGTTCCAATTATTGCAATAGTATAAGATCAATGAGCTCCTTGGAAATCTGACGTGGTATGGATCCGTGGTCACCCTCAGGTCTCTACATCATCAAACAAGTGACATCAGCACGAGTCCCAGTATCACCATCAATACCTTCAGACATATTCAGCTAAATAAAATCCATGGGTCTTTATGTTATTAATGTGAGGAGCTTAAAATCATATTTCCAACAGTATAATGCCACTAACTGCATAAAATAGACATAGGAAAACTTTGTCTCATTTTAGGTAAAGAGGGGTGATGGGTTTGGGCTCATTTCACAAAAAACTCATAGGGAAAGTGGTTCTTTGTTTCTTTACAAAGAAGTGTGTCAGCACTGAGAAAGCGTAATTATAAAATATGAACATTTTATAGTTTAGCTTCTTAATGGTAAGGAATAAAAATCTTAAAGACTTTTTTTTCATTGCAGTTCTCTGAGGAAGTGAGCGGGAGCCAGTAAGCAAAATAAAGAATTACTCGAGGCTTTCAACATTTTTGGAAAGTAGGTCCAGGACTGCGTTCCACCTCCTCTGACTTTCTATTTGTAACTCAAAGGCTTCCACAGCTGAGGGTACGCCTTCTGTGCTTGTGCACACATACAGTACATGCGGAAATTCACATTTTGCGTGTGTATATGAGCAGGTCTGTGTCTATGTTTGGTATAGTAGTACACTGTGTGGATATACATACACAAGGGATTGTGTGCCGTCTCAGTTTTTGTCTGCGTCGGTGTCTGAGTGTGTGAGAATGTGTATCTATGTTTCCACGGCTGAGTTGTTGCGGCGCTGTCATACAAACCTGTCAAAGCTGATCTTGATGGAGCTTCCCGGCTCGGCCTCAATGACCCACTCACAACTCAGGGAGTCTTTGTAGTAGCCTGGCCAGCCCGGGGAGAGGATGACACCAGATGGCCCTGAGTAGTGGCCCCCGCAAGGAGCTGGAGCAGCAGAGAGGTGGAGGAATGGTGGGAGGGAATTGAGGATAAAGATATAAATTGAAGAAATAAATAGATTGAAGATGGGGGAGAGGAGAGAGAAGCGAAGGGAAGGAAAATAGGTGGAGAAAAGTTGTTTTTAAGATGATACCACTCAGTAATCTTTTGGTACCCACATGAAAAATACTGAAAGAAAGTAAATGTGAGTCACCAAAGGGCTGGAGTTGGAGAATACCTGACACAAGTTAAATGTAGCCCAGTTTGGGTGGACTGCATGTTTCACCCACTCACTTTTTAAGCAACAATTCCCATGTTCTTTCTTTCTCTCTTTCCTTTCCTAACTCAACAGCTGGCATTTCTGTTCAACAACCACACATTTATTAGCTATTCCGTTTCAGTACCTTCACATTTGGGAATGAGTCCGCTCCACATCACCTTGCCTTCCTCCAGATGGCATGTGATGGTGTCAGCCCCCTGTGTCTTGATGAAGCCCTCCTCACAAACCACAGAGATGGAGCTCCCCAGCTGGAAGCTGTCCCCAAAGCGCCTGGCATTCAACGGTATGCCAGGGTCAGGGCACTCATTACGGCCGAAAGCTTGTAATGAGAAGAAAGAGAACAAGATCTAGTGACAAACGCTCTTGTGTGAATGAGAAATAGGGTCTTTGAGGAGAAGGGAGATAAGGGAAATGGATGTAGCTGTCCGTAGCAGAGAAAAAAAACCTAACAGAGGTCTGCTCTGTACACCTGAGGGTGACAACAATAGCCCCTGTCTTTACAGCTTGTTGTGACTTTGCCAGGAGAAAAAGAATTACGGTTGTGTTGTTTTAGGCAATGAGACACAAGAACTTTATGTACTTTCTTAAATGCTGCTTTTTGTTTTGTTAAGGCATGTTAGATTCACTTGAGATGCAATGAAGTAGGATTCATTTATCTTAAAAAGAACAAAAAGACAAGATTATGCTTTGTGACTGAGAACATGTACATTCACATGGGTTACAGGTGACACTAAACGTCATCCATCTTTTTTATTATATGATATAACAGATGGAATTTGGATTTAAAGGGTAACGCCAGTATTTTTTTAACCAGGTCTCTATTTTCCCATGTTTTTGCGTCTAAGGGACCAATAAAGACAACAATTTATGACACTGGTCCGGTTTTGAGGGACAGAGCGCAGAAGCGAAACTAAGATACAATGCAGCCCTCTTGGGCCACTGTGCATCAAGTACGTTCACTAAAAATGCTTGTTTTCGCCACTGAGAGTAAGATATATTTTGTTTAACCAGAAACCAGATGTTTTATTGCTCTTGCCAAACTCAGCAGACTCCCTTTGAAAAACAGTAACTGTCATCATAAAACACACTTCATTAAAATTTGAAAGAAACAAAATAAAACTCATCAAAAACGCCTTGGCTCTTCTTTCCACTGTTCTAACAATCACCAACTCCATTTTGTCAGAATAATTTTCTGCGTTAGACGTGAAAATGTTCTGGCTGTATACACCAGTTCTTCCTGCTGCTTCTCTGATGTCCAACCTCCCTCTCGCTCCTCTGCCAGTATTTTCATTTCTAACGCAGTAAATAAAGGGTTTCAACCAAACCAGAGTTGGTGATTGTTAAAACAGTGAAAAGACAAGCCAAGATGTTTTTGGTGATTTATTTTGTTTCTGTCAAGTTTCAATGAAAATGATGGTGATCAAATTACAGTTTTTCACAGAGAATCTGGTGAGTTTGGCCAGAGCAATAAAACATCTGTTTCTGTTTAAACAAAATGCATCTTACTCTTAAACAAAAAGGTCTACCTCTGTAGCAACCATTTCCATAATATTGTCAGACACTTACAACAATCTGAGCCTGTCAGTGGCAAAAACAAGTACTTTTAGGGAACCTACTTTGACGGTGTGCAGTTGCCTGTAGGGTAGTGAAACTCAACTTTCAGCCCACCTGCCAAATCCAGCTCCCAGTAAGCTGTTGGGTGGCCCATTTTCTAATTTACAATTTACAAAAAAACAAATTGAGGATAATTCTGATCCCATAAATTTGTATTGCACACCAAGAACTAAAATATGCTCTTCATTCTCTCCCTGGTAGAAGGAGTTTATGATTATGATTTATGTTTATGAATCATTCCATCATTTCAGTAATTGCATTATGGAAGCCTAATCGTAACCCTAGCACTCTAGCTGTGTTTAATGTTGTATAAACTCTTTTAAATGTTACCAAAGTTTCAGTCATTAAATGCAGTAAAATATCTAATTTATCTGTCAGTCCTTGCACCAGGTTAATTTAGTTCTAAATTAATAAATCAGTTTAGAAAGAAGAAAGATGAGATATGGGCCTTTTAATGTTTATTGATTTCATCTGATGAATAATGTTATTATTAATGTTTGTTTTATAACTGCCCCCCTGGCCTCCTGTCATTTTGCATAAGTGGCCCTCTGGCAAAGCAAGTTAAGTATCCATAGGGATTACGTTGTAGCTTAGCTGTGCTTCTGCTAGCTGCAGCACTCTCCCTTTATCAAAAACTGTTGTCGCCATTAGTCACTTAGACACAAAAACATGGGGAAATAGGGCCCAGGTTGAAAAACACCAAAGTTACCCTTAAATTGTCGTTTTTTGACTATTTGTATTTTATAAGTTTAAAAAATGTGTACAAATTTTAAAGCTTAGACAGGCAGCTCTGATATTTATAGGTAGATATATTTTCATATAAATGCTTTACTATGATATGATGGTGTGAATAAACAGTCCCTTACTGCTATAGGTGATGTTGAACCCGCGTCCCGACATGGAGTGATCAGCCTGAAACTCCAGCTGCAGTACATTGCTGTTGGACGTCAGGTGGGAAGGAACTTCGGCCCCTGAGAAGCGTCCGAGTATTGTAGCTCCTGACTGGTCCCCATCTTTGATAGTGAGGAAGTCATAGGGAGGCTCCAGGTCAAAGTCATTGAAGGCGAGGTGGATTCTGGTGCCAGGCTCGGAGATAATCAGCCACACGCAGTTGAGGTTGTTTCCATAGCCCTCTGGGTAGTCAGGAGACAACACCGTCCCCATGGGAGCAGTGAAGTTGGAGAAACAGGGGACTGTGTGATAGAGAAATACATTAGTGATGATTAAAAGACTTAAATGTCCCAGGTGAGTCAATTTGTTTCACTGCAGCTCTCACTGGTCACATGACAATCTATACAGTGGATTCTGCCATGACAGAATCAGGCACAAAGTTCGGTATAGAACAATGTCAGTACTGTATAACTAGCTCAGCAATCAGGAGACAGCACTGCTCCCTTGGGTGCTGAGTAGTTGGAGAAACATGAAACTGTAAGGAGAATGAGCTCAGGAGTTAGTGTACAAAAATACAGACATACGGCAATATAGGCGCACAGAAATACTGCACACTGTCCCAATGGACACAGTTAACTTGCAGAAACAGAACAGTAGATTTTTGTTATGGATATGGGTTATGCATAGTGGAACTCACAGGAGGGGTTCAGGTTGTCTTAAGGAAAGGACCATGTAACGTATAATGCAGGTTTCCCTCCATAGTATAGCATGACAATGTGCACCCTACTTCAAATAAACCTAAATCATAAGGCAACAGTATACGATCAATTTCCCATTTTGCATTCTTTATATTGCTGTTTATACACAACGCACTGCATGGTCATTTAACAACACTGTAATTAATCCTGCAATAGCTTAGTGTCACTGTGAACTTTCCAAACGCATAAGTAATTGCTTCATTTACCGTCATGAAAAAAAAGCACGTATTTCACTCACATATGCAGATGGGGATATTAGCCGACCACTGATTGTTGTTCTGGCAGGTTATCATCCGCTCCCCAATGAGCTCGAATCCAAACTGGCATTCAAAGCGCAAAACATCTCCATTTAGAAAGCCACTACCCTCCTGGTAGCCGTACAGGGGTGTACCAGGGTCACCACAACTCTCTTTGTCAATTTCTGTGGGTGAGGGGAGGGGAGGAGGAGGGATGGAGAGAGGGAGAAGTAGAGGATTAAGTCAAGCCAAGTACTTTGAGGTACTTTTTTTCTTTAACATTATCTATAAAGGTCCAGGTGAAGAGTCCAGGAGCCTGGGTAAGGAATTTTTAAGGAGATAGAGAAGAGAGTGACAGACTGGCAAACAGACAGACAGACAGAAGGACGGAAAGGCAGACAGGAACATAGACTCATTGCTTTAACGAACGAGACAGTCACAGACACAGACACGGATACAGACAGTGAGAGATGATATCAGCACTAAAATCTGTGAACCTTTATAGTTGATCTTGAAGCCAATCGAGCCCACACTCTCATCAGACTGGAGATGAAGCCACATCTGATGGGACATGCTGACAATAAGGTCAGGGACAAAGCTCCCAGTCAGCCTGCAGATTGAGCAACAACAAAAGTCACTGTGGCATCAAAATGCACTTGTCAAAAACCATCTCATCATGTAGTATTATTTAAAAAAATGTCTGCAGTCCTGAAAAATGCACTGAAGCTCAGGCTGGGTACTACATTGATAGCATATTAACATTGTGAAATGAAACTAGATTGGATTTTGGATATCGTTCTATTGTGATATAGCATAAGTGGCGTCTTCTCCTGATTTTAAAGGCTGCACTACAGTGAAGGATGTAATTTTCTATTACTTGCCTTTACCCACATCATCAATACATCCACATTAGTGATAATTTAATCAAAAATCTAATTGTTTTAATATTTTGTGAAAGCACCAAGACTCATTCCTACAATACTGACTATCAAGGTATTTGGTCAAAAATATGAGATGTGAGATAAAGAGACAACTGATTTTGTCCATGAGTCCTGCTGTTGAGTAGTTCAATCTATAGCAATGGATCATATTCTATAAGATCATAATGCGTTTGTACTATTGGAGCAACTATATGCTGCTTTTGAGAATATGTGAATATTAGATGTATATTGTATATCGAGACTTAGCCTAAAAATATCAAGATGTATCATCCATCCCTAATTGAAAAAAGGACAATGTAAATTGTAAATTGTATACAGTGTTGCATAATAGTAATTATAAGGCATTATAAAGGTTACTTCGAAAAAAGCCAAGCCTTATTTCAATGATGCAGTCATTGACTTTAATTCAAGGTTCTCTGCATATCATAGCCTCACAACATTATCAAAAAATGTAGATCTCACCAGGTCTTTATCATATTCAACTATCCTAAGCAATATTATAGAGCATTATATATGCAATGAAGTATTTTATGTAGTACTTACACTTGAATTATTGTTTTAGAATCACCTACTTCCCCTCCATCTCCGATTGTTAGCGAATCATACCCATTTCCAGATCAAACTCTTCAAAGTTGATCTGGATAACCTGTAATGAAATATAAAAGGATGTGTTAACATGCAGCATGGCAGTGCTCATGAGCAGTGAAGCATGTATATCCAAGTCTGATAGTTTGTGCACATATGTTAAACAATTTGTCTGCCAACAGAGTTTTATAGATTTTTATGAATACAAGCTGAAAGCACCATCTGCCCCTGGAGGACATTGTGTTTATCACGAAAAATGTACCCGAGTGGTTGAAACCGACAGCACTAACGGCCAACATATTCTGAGGGTCGATCTTATTCATGGTGTTCAGTTATATAACCCAAACCCTCTCAATCAAATGAGCAGTAATTCAAGATGATTCTCATGTTTTATTACCAAATAACCCACCATCTCATTAATGTGAAATTCATAACATGACTGCTCATTTCAATAACTCGTCTTTAGAGACAGTGTGACTGGAGACAGCTAAACTGAAAGAGGCAAGCCTTTGTTGATAAAAGCCTATGTAATTTTGGCAAGAAGACAGCAACATGTTTGATCAAACAATACTGTAAAAACCAAAGACTTCCTCCTATCTTATAATTCAGATAGCATAGCTTATATGCTGGAACTTAATGATTTATGCAAAAACTACCCCTGGAACTCAAATTAACAATGGCATCAAGAGAAAATGGAAGGCAAACATAAAAGTCAACTCACATCAATTTTTTAACTGTTTTTAAAATAAGGCTTTGACAAGTGCATGTCAATGCTGTAGATAGACCACAAACAGCGTCTCTTCACATTACTTTTGAGCACAAATCAAATACTGAGAAACAATCATTTGCAATCTTAAAAGCCCAAGATTTTTAATTGCCTGTCCACGTTCACCTTTGAGACATCTTTGTCAGCTGTCACTGGTATATCTTTTTTTCTACAAACAAATGTACACAACAACACAACAGATGACATATTCAAAGATCAAACTGGCAAGAACTGCTTACACTAATAATAATCATGTAAAATTGAGTCTGCTGCACAATAAAGCCACATCACCTCAGCCTACACTTTGCCTGCATGAATTAGTGATGAGAGACAGGATGTTGTAATGACACAAATGTCACATCTGTTGATGACAAACATATGATGGCTGCTCGCTCAACCCTCGCATCCCATTCTCTGGCCAAGGGGAGGACAATGCCTGCACAATATCCGTGTATAACAGCCTCATTACAATGCACACATAAGCATAATTACCATAATAACACTAATGGACCAAGTTTCAGTGCCAAGTCAATGGCTTGTTTGCCTAGGAGAGGGCACGGCGGCACAAAGCAATGGCACTTGCCAGTCCTAGTGAGTTGTGAAAGAGTGTTAGTTGGTTAGTTATTGTTTATTAGCAGGATAGGACTTAGTTGACACCTCTGTGTATGTGACCCGCTGGAATACCAATAGAAAGCTGGATTCAATGCAGGAGAGCAGTAATGACCATTAGGAAAACAGCTTTGACCTCTTCACTTCAGGGAAAAGCTGGTCTCATTCAATTATTATTTCTCTCCATTTCTGCTACCCCAGCTGAATGAAGCGAATCGCTCAATTGCCAACAGCCACGGTCAAACTGGTGGTCTATGGAGAACTAAAATGCAGTGAAACTGCAGCTATGTACATTAATGAGGGACAGCAACAATGAACTTAAGTCAAAATACATGCATATTCTATGTAACCTTTTCCCACCTTGGAAAGCCCTTGGAAAAATAGATGCATACAAAAATACATATCCAGGAAGGGAATGCCTGGACAAATGCTCTACACTGCAGGGAGGGAGAGCAAGAAGGTGAGGGTTTCTGTTTATTATATAACTAATAAGGGGCTGTTGTACTTGAAAAACATAATGAGGTCATTACACCACATTACTATATTCATTCTTGTACTGTGAATACTTCAGCGAATTAATCTAGAAAAGACATTATTTCGTCTTTTAATGTGTACAGTGAAAAGAGACTACTCTGAGGTAATTTTTTACAAGCATTAGTTAAGTAATTAATACCTTACGGGATTAGTACATGAAGGCAAACACTTCTTCTCTCAGAAGATTTTCACCACCTTGAACTGTGACCTTCATCACGCCTCTAGTCTTGATCTGCGGTATCCTGCATTGTTATCTTGGAACTGACTGCTTTATTCAAGCTGTAAAAAGCAGATATGAATATGTACCACTTTTTATAGCTTTTATAGCTTGTTTTTTCATTCATTTTTATTCTTATTTTGTTTTTAATTTTTGTTTTTAATTCAATTTAGTTGCACTTAGTTTCCAGAAAGGGTTTGCTCATTTCAGTTTCATTTCTATGACTTAAAAATGTTCTAGTTCAGGTTTTATTAGTTTCAGAGTCAGTCTAGCTTGTTTGTACGACAACACTGGGAGTATATGTCAGGGGCAAACTTCAAGGGGTTCAGAATAGGCATTACAATATCAACACAACATTTTGTGAAGACAAGTGACTTACAGTGACCAAATTGAGAAAAGACTTAATGTGTAAAATGTTTTTTATACCTAGTTTTAGTTTTAGTTCAGTTTTATGAACTATAATAACCTTGATTGCTTAGAAACAAAACTTACGTACTATACATTGTTATAGCAACTGTAACCATTTTGTTTACCATTTTCCGAGGAATAACTGGTCAATTAAGACAAGTGAAGGTGAGAAAAATGACTCGGCATCCAAAGGTTATAGTAGATATTGCTAGGCTCTTGCATGACAGACAATAGATATGGGATTTCATTAGACTTGGTCAAAGAGTAAGAATACTACAGCTTCAAAGAAGGCTCCTGATTCTGTTGTACTACCTTGTTTGGATCACTGGCCGTGATGATCCACACACACTGGGAGTTACTCTCATACTGGATAGGGAAGTTAGGAGATGTAAACGTCCCTGAGGGTCCCTGTAGATTCGACCCACACGTTTTCACTGAAACAGTATAAAGACAAGCATGAAGACTCAGATGATGTACATGAAGTTAACAGACAGACACAAAATAGACTTAATCATTTAAAAAATATTAATGCAGAGTATACATAGTATATTCTGTATTATAGATAGATAGATAATAGATAGAAGATAGAATAGAGAAGATAGATAGAGAGAGAGTATACATAATATAAATTATGACTATGAAACCTAAAAGTCAGTCCTATGAATGTTAAATTCACAATAAATATGCTCGAAAGGCAGAGTAATAACTCCTGCATTGTAATATGACAGAAAGGTAATATATTGTTTGCACAAGTAGAGAGAAGGTCTATTAGCTGCATTTCCATTAATCAAATTCTAAAAGGTGCTCCAGGTATTATGAAACATAGAAAAACAGTCAGGGCATTTCGGAATGGAAACGCAGAGTGCTGCAGTAGAGGCTTTCATACATAATTAACAAAAATGAACTTTCCTCTATCTGCATAGAGCCTATATCCAGAGGCACTGCCTTAATCAAACTGTTTTATTAGCTCCTCAGAAGCCTCCCTCACCCTTGCAGACGGGTCTGTGGTCGCTCCAAGCAGCGAACACTTCGGCTACGCGCTGGCAGGTAATCGTTTTGGAACCCTGCAGCACATGGTCTTCATCACAGGTAAATTGAGCAGTTGCTCCGATGCTGAGAAGATAACAAACACCATTAATGCCTCAGAAACCAATCAATTCCCAAAAAATGACTCCTGATGAAATATCAGATTCATTATCTACTTCATGTCACTCATTACAGTTTTACACTGCGCTGTGCATTGATATATCAAATTCAGTGGATAAATGAGTGAATGTGTTAATTTATTTATTGTTGTCCTCAGTCACCATACTTCCAGTGCAAATGTACTCGTTAAAAATAAGAAACAATGATGCCCTTTAATGCAGTGAGAATTTATTTGTACATGAAGTAATAAACACCTCAGTTGTGTTCACCATGATATATATTAGGAATTAGAGCTAAGAGAGTCTGAACTGTAGACTGAGAGTGATCTAAGACACAGAATGTGTACTGTACATTTGGATACAAAGAAACATTCACTCAGTTGTAAAGTGAATAGGTCTGGTTTAGGGCTGTACAATTAATCAAAATATTTCAAAAATTGCAATATGACCAAGTACAATATCCAAATTGGAGAAGCCTCTGTTTTTTAGATAGAGGTAAAATGTTTGTCAAAACACTATTATCAAGAAATGTCACATCATCATGACTTTCAGTGAAAGTGAAAATTGTGATATGAAAATGATCATTCATACTAATCATAAATCATACTGCAATCGTAATATCTGTTAAAATAATTCAGTGATTTTTTTACAATATCATGCAGCCCTAGTCTGATTCATGAAAAAGAAAAAAAAAAAACATACTGCACAATATCAGCAAAAATATTCTCCATGACTTTAGTAGGACTTCAAAGATCAAACATTTGATCAGTGACAGTAATATAACAAAATTTCAACACAGATGCAGGTTAACATAACAAGATTAAAGCTGGGATTACATGCACACAGCTTTTGTTGACTTAATAAAATGTGGCACTATTATGTGAAATATACTAGATGTCATAATATTGAAATTAGATCTAGAGCTTGTTGACCCGCTCCTTGTTAACTCTCCTCTACACAAATCTGAGCTCTGTCACTTCAACCGTTGAAGCACCGACTCACCTGAAGTCGGAGCCGATCCGTTTGCCATTCTCCGGCTCCCCTGGGTCAGGGCAGTAATTAGACACCTGTTTGATTCCTCCTTCATTCACTAAGTGAGGGAGAGAAGGACCAAGAATGCTGTGAGAGAGATACTTTAATTGTCAAAGCTCCGTACTTTCAGAAAACACCCACTGCAGTGAAAAGCACTTGAACAGAGCAGAGTAGAGTAGCCTGTTTGAATGTTTAGCAGTTACGTTTGGTAACAGAATTTGGGTCCAGGAGTCACGTAGTTTGACAAATTGACCTCATCTCTCAATGTCAGAGACTTTCATCTGCCAGTTATTTGGCAGCGCTGTTGTGAACACACTCATGTTTTTGTGGTATCTGAGTGAGTGCCAAGGGTACATGCAACTCTCTTACCTGGGCTAGACAAAATAGAGGGAAATATATCTGAGCCCAACAGGGACTAAGAGGATTAAATAACCTTCAACTATCAATAGCAAGAGCTGCAATAATCACTCAGTGAGACTCTCCATACATAATAATTGTTTAAGTACCAAGATAAAGCCTTGCAGATATGGTTTCATACAGAGCATAGCCTTTGCTATGGCAGGAATGTAAAGAGGTGGCTTGGAAGAAGAAAAATAGTTCAGCGTTTTTCTGTGTTCTGACTTTTAACAAGCTAATCTCCTCCTCACATTATGATCTGTAAATCAAGAACTGCATGCACTGGAAATGAAATTCATGAAATATGTAGTATCATAATTATTGTTAAGGTCTGCTGTAATATTTGCAATAAAACATCACCCACACACATACCCACACACACACGCACACACACAAAGACCCTTTCATTTTAACGTGAGAAACTCTACCGGAATGTTCACTTCTTTGAATTCTTTCAGGAAGTTCATTAGCTTTGAAGTTAATTGTTACAGGTTATAACACAGTTATGGGTTCAATTATATGCAATGAATCCACAAGGCTTATGAAGCATCTCTTCACAGACTTTTAAATGATGTACAGAATTATCTCATAGAAAAGATTACAACCCTCTGCATTATTCATGTCTCCATGCAATGCCGAATCTATGACACATAAGGTAATAAAGGTTACGACCTGTTATCGTTGAAGTGTTTAGCACACTGTGGAGTTGGAGGAATTGTGTTCCAGATTTATGTTAATGACAGAGCTCCGCAAGCAATTAGAATGCATTCACTTCACACTGAAGTGTACATAAATCATCCAACAAGTGAGTGGTCACTCAACCTTGACTACTGCTGCGTGCGTAGATCACGCAGTGCATGAACATAAGTCTATCTGATGTACTGCTTAGATGCAGAATGAAATACAGGGGGTTTGGGACGGCTGAAACTGATCATATTAAGCATTTTACTGCAATATACGTAACTAGGCCTGATCTAGATGAGGTCATTTCTGTCAGGACAGGAAGTCCAGGACAGCAGGGGAAATAGGTCATCAGAAAGAAAAAAAGACTGCACTTCTGCAAAATCTAGTACTGTAGCTTAAGTCCTTCACCAAATGATGCAGCAAAAAAGAGGCAAGAAAGAAAGAGAGACCCAGAACGCAAGCCCTACATAAACAAAAAAAAAAAAAACAATGAAAACAGTGCATAAGAAAAATAAAAGACTTACTCAAAGACAGTTTGTTAGTGTTGTCCTTTCCTGGTAATAATTTTACCCCTCTGGATTTAAGCTCTCCAGAGCTTTTCACTGGTCGAGAGCAATAGAAAGAATTCATTAGATAAAAGAAGTTACAGTATTAGATGTGAGAAGATACAGTACAAGTGTTTCTTTCTCTGGATAATACTTGGTCCTATGAAAAAAACATCAAAATGTAATTGCTAATGGTGTGCATCCTTTTTCAAAAGAAACGTGTCCAATGGCTCTGATGTATTCCAAACGGTTGCCCTGGCAATTCTATGAAACGTAAATGAGTTTCTCATTGTGGTTTGTTTGTTCATGTGATTCAGACATATTAAACAGTGGATGGGAATTGATTGGTCAGAGTAGATTTAATAGTTATAGCTTGTAGGGGGGGAAATATCGCGCAGAATCAAAGAACAGCCCAAGGACTGCAATGCTACAGCCTAAGACAATCTAATTAAACACAGCAGGAGCCAGATTGCACACAAAAGCCAGGTGATGCAAGCGCCTGTCATAATTTTGAAGTATCAACAGAATAGCCAAAAGCAATTAATGATGTATCAAGGAAAAAACACGGCTATTTGAATTTGAAAACATTTGGACGATGCCTTTCCTGTGAACTGTGCTGTAGGTCAAATGGTTAATTTTACCTGTGATAAACACAATTTGGATGTGAAATCTATTTAGTGACCAGAAAAGGCTTCTTATATGCTTGTCTATGCTTAGAAAAATATCTGCCCTTTACATCATAAATAACAAATGCATATAAAAATTGCTTTACCGCTGCACAACAATTGCACTGCAACAGATGACGAAATGCAATGCAATTGATTTCATGTCTTCATTTACAGTGAGTTGCCACACATGCATGTTACTGAAAGTTTTTATAGAGCTGTTTATGGTGAAGTTGCAGGTTTCACATCTGGCTGAGAGCCAGGCTTTAAGCTGCTATGGTATCGTGTATGCAGCAGCACATACTCTGACTTTAAAGCCATGCCAAAGAACAATGTCAGGGTAATGGATTATTGAGCTGCCAGAGCTGGGTTTTATAAGGGGCGAAGTATATACAGTATTTATCTCTCAAATTTTTGATTAACAAGGCCCTTTGAAGTCAATGGTTTGAAGCAGAAAAGGCCTTCATGCCCTCTGCAGAGAGGGTATTAATCAAACTGTTTAATATTCAGTTAACAAAGATCAAAAACATGTTTTGTAATTACAGTTTGTTTTTTCTACACTGATCCCTTTTTGTTCAAGTAGGGGGCTCTCGATTACGATGTGCAAATGAAGTAATCATGTCTTACCTTGATACTGAGCCCTGAAGCCTTTGTGGCGGTGGTTGCTCTCTGTCACAAAATGCAGCCGTAGCCAGTTTTTGTTGCTGATGATGGGTGCTGGAATATTCATCCCAGTTAGCCTGAGTGTGTCACAAATAAAAGAAAACACATGTCATCTGTTTTAACTTTAATTCAACTGCATGGCTTTCTGGTCAATAGCATCCTTGCATCACCATAATCACTTGCAAGCACTTTGGTAAAATGAAGAACGAATGAAAACCTTGGGCAAAATTATTAAGAATTACAAAGATTGACTCAGTATGTTGAGCCTGGAAAGAAAACGGTGCTCTTATAATGAAGACCAGCCCATAAACCTGAAAAATAACCCATCTTACTTTGACTTTGCAGGTGAGTTTGTGCTTTTATATGTACAAATGTGTGTGAGGGAAGAAAATGGGAAGAGAGATAGAGAGAGAGATAAAGTATGTTTTACCTATCTTCAGACATGTGTCATCATACTGGATGTGTGGCTCGCTCTGTCAAATCTTGCCTGTGTGACTAAAGTCTCTGTGTTCCAAATACATCTTTCTTGTGTTTTAGATCAGAAGTGTTATTCTGTGTGTGGCCTCAGTATCAGGGATGCTCTATAATCATAGAGATTTAAAGCTGCCAGGGGTCTTCTCATTTGTCTGGCTGACCAGCTCAGGCTTTTTTATATTTTCTTGCAGTCCCTGCCCCGCACACTGTCATACCACAGTCACTAGCACACAATGGCATTCTAGCTATTAATCGGAGGCTTGGGACAGGCTGAAAAGGAGCATGGTGCAGTTGAGCCCTGTGTTCCCAAATTGGCTCAGTGCATAAGAAAACAATGTGTTAACTCGTTATTTTGTCTGTGTGTATGGGCGTGCACCCGCTCATGGCTGTGGTATTGTGTGTAAGGTTATGTGAAGTCCTGTTAAAGGTTTGTTTTTCTGTGTAATTTCTTTGGCATTTACTGCAGAACCACCTAAGGGGCAGACATAACAAAAAGCAAAAAGAAAGAAGTGAAAGTGGCAGTGAGAGAAAGAGAAACAGACAGGAGGAGAGTGGTGGGGACTTTTTTTCCTGGTGGCCACTGCAAAAAGAAATAAGAAATACATTAGTAATTCTACTCAACATTTGATTTCTTCTTATTTTGATTACACCAATTGTTTCTGCTGTTTAAATTGTTCTTAGTACTTCAGAGAGGGAAATACATCCGCCAGACAGATTATAGGCTGCTTTATTTTAAATTGATCAGCAAACTAAATGCGAATCTTAAATACTAATATTTTTAATCCAATTTGTCCATCACAAGAGGAGGAGATGGCAGCTCCTAGAGAAGAGTTAAAAGGTAATTGATTTTCACACAAAAGTTGACCTTTTCTCTCATTGTGTCATTGATAAAATGCTAATGACACCAATATACGGACAGAATGAAAAAGAGCAGCCTTCAGGTAGCTGCAGTATTCAGAAGAAACTGCCTCCCATGTATCCTGTTGTGGAAGCCGCAAATTATCACAAGAAGTCTAAAAGAAAATAGATAGTGACAATAAAGCTGTACCCATCCAGAAGTTGCACAGACGCTCCAGGCAGCACAGGAGTGATGTTACAAATTTAACATCAGCGGAGGTGAATATACTGTTGTCACAATGGCAAAGTATGGCAGAGGAAGTGAAACATGATCTGCTATCAACAGTAAATAAATGCTTAATGACACCTAACAGAGGACTTACTCCAATGGGTGCATTTCTATCTATGTGAGGTAAACTAGTCTATTATTTATATAGTAATAGTCTGCATGAAAAAATCTCTCTGCTCTACGAAATGTAATAAGTAATGTGAGCACAAAGTGAAAAAATATGCAGTGTATTATCAATACCGGGGACGCGTGGTTTGCACAGACGAAACACACTCCCTCACCACTCCCTCCAGCTGCTGTGCTTCCAGTAAGCACAGATGTCCAAATGAACACAAATGTGCTCGTAGGCTGGAAGCCGGCAGAGAAGGAAGACTTGCAGCATCTGACGTGACCTGAGAAACTGATGGCGTGCATACCGAAATATTCTCATGCTCTCTTTGATGAAGATATTTAATGTTGTACATAACTCAGTGCTAAAGTGATAAGGTATCACGTCAGGCATTATATGTTCTATCACTGATAACGCAAAATGACCTGCATTTGATCATTTCATTCATACCATTTTGTCTCTCAAGTTGTCCAGATTGTGATAAACTTTCAACAGCAGCCAAATGGTTATGCAAAATAATTCAGGGCTACTTCACAAAACTTCTATGCTCGTCGCTCGTGCTCGTCAATGTAACAGTCATGAAAACAAATAAATTACTTGTGGAATGTGGGTTGCCCAGTCTCCTTAAAACAGATAAAAACAAGTGAGTGCTGTCTACTGTTTTCTTATTGTATCTCCTCCAGTGCATATTGAGTGACAAAAGATGAGAAAGTCCAATTGGAAAAATGGATTCCTCACATAATGCACTGCTATTCTATCTCTGCACACTCACTCAGGCTGTCTGTTTGTCCCTTCATAGATATGCAATATGGCTTTTTGGAGATTACTTCTTGGCATGAATGGAGTGTTTTATGTGCTTGTTTTTATCCAAGTTTTAGCATGCTTCGTATCATCGATTTGGGGTGTCCCAAGGACTAATGGTAGATTCTAACATACGTTTGCGATGCACATCAGACAGTTTTTTCGTGAAGTTCTCAGTGTAAAATGTCCTGATTTGATCGGATGAAGGGTTGAAGGGAGCATGGCAATCTCATCAAAATACCAACGTAACAAGTCCCACTGTGCAGGCACTGTGGCCAAATGTGGCCTTGAGGGCAGAGCGATAAGTTGAAATCTCTGGTGTCTCCACTTAGTTTCACAGAGGCAGGTTATACGTATTGTGCACCCCAGATAATGAGCGATCAATTCAAATTTGTCAAAAAAGATAGGGCCAGGTGATTTTGTCTTTTCCTCCCACACATATTCTATAAAATCTGACAAGAGGGAGTAATTGTAAGAATATTTTATGTGATAAGGAAGAAGCCGTCACTCTCTATCCCTCTACAAGTTGCTCCCTCGTCAGGGGCTGTTCAGGAGACGCATTTATACAGCTTCGTGCCTGCCTGCCAGTAGATTGGCTTCTGAGAACAACGAGCCAGTTACTGTAGCTCCTTACATTAATTGCCCTGCTGGAATACCTGGGTCAATTGTCAATTCACATGCCTTCAATTAAACATTGCATTTTTCCCAGTCTGACTGCAGCAGAGGAAAGATTTTGGAGGCGTTCTGAAGGGTTATATTTTGCCTGGGAAGATCAATAATAAATCCCAGAAAGAAGAAATTGAATCTAATACACATGGTAATTTAACCAAAGTTGGTAATTTAGCTGCAGGGCACCTCTTGCTCTCACCCTGCTTTGAATATTGTAATCTTCCTCTGACAACCATTTAGCCCCTCTGTTGGACTAGGATTGTTTATGTTCAGCGATCCAAGTAAAATATTGCTAGATTGTTCAGCAAAGTATCAATCTATTTGAAAGTCTAAGCTTTCTTAGTATGTTTACAACACGCAGAGTCCATGTTACGGTGGCTAATCAAAAAAATCGGCAAAGACACTGGATGATAAGAAGGTAGAAAATGAGGTCGACAGGGAGAGAGCAGTATGAAAAAATGAAAAAGAACATTTCCTGGCCAAATTTCATAGTATATACGCAGAAAAAGTGTATCTAATATCCGCAAAGCCTTTCAGGTTTTATGTTCTGTGTCCATATCTGAAATAATGAGTGACGTGTAATCTACAGCTTGTTGTTTTTGCCCTTTGTGAACAGGGCTGTACAATCATATTAAAGGTCAGGAGAATAACAAAGAACTGTTTTCCTTGGTCTACCTAGGCTCCGACGTTGGCTTTTGCAGAAGGAAACTGATTTTTTTTTTTGTCTATTTTCACAGTGATTGATGTGTAGCTTTACATCAACCTTCCCCAGCATGGTGATGATGGAATCAATAAACTCATTTGAGCAGATCTGATAGAAATCTTCAATTGATAAAAGGAGAAAAGCTGCTAAGAGTTGTCAGCAAAACATATATCTTGCCCTATAGTCCTGGATTTTGTGTACTGTCAACTATCAGACCTGTTTTTAAGTATTAGTTATCATTTAGTTCATTTCAGTTCATCCACTTGCAGGAAATTGAATGGTCCTACTTTTACCATCTGATAACAACTATTACACATGTCATAATTAATATTAATATATTTTCAATGTCATCTATGTGGAGCAGATATGGGTTGATCTCATGTACTGTGTTGACAATTATTATGCAATTCTTATTCTCCAACACTGAAGCTAATTATTCTGTCAGGCATCAAAGATTCTTAACGCGCGAATCATTTTCAGCATTCATATATTTACTCATGTTTGTCATTCGATAACAACCTGTATCACGACAGGTTGAGAGAGGATAACAAGTTAAGTTGGGACATGATTAAAGTCTATTTGCCTGAAAGAGGCTAAGAGGAGATGTTAAATCTGGCTTGACTTCAAGGTTCTAGGCTGTCAATCATCGTTAAGCAGCTCTAAACCTCAAGGGTAAATTGACAGTTTGCTTGTCTCTGCCTGCAGCTGATGCTATATGTTAGGATGCTTCAAAGTTTAGTTGTCCAATGGCCTTGTATGCAGTCAGAGACACTCATAAAAAGATAGGGGGGTGAGAGCAATGAATTTTATGGGCATCAGAGAATTGCTCGCTCTGAATCGTGTTTGCTTTCTTGTCTGTTTGTTTACCTGGCCGAGTTGAAGCCATCTCTGTAAAATTCTGGCCCCACTGCACTCAAGCTCACTGGGTCCCACTTGGATTGTAGGGCTTAAAAGGAGAACTGTGCCTGACAGCCACTGACATTTGGTGACATACAATAACATCACCTTGGAGTTTCAAAGCATTTAAGTGATGCATGGTGAACACTCGGCACACACGTAAGTTAAACTCCCACAAATAAAAGGTGCTGCTTGTTAAACTGCTTTACCTGATAAATAAAAACAGTAGGTGTCTTTCTAACCTCCCTTTGAACACTAGAGTGAAAAAAAACTTCAGCCTCGACTCCATGGAAGTTTCGCCTAATAGAAGACGGCATCTTGTGAAATTTTGACTGACATACTAATGTATTTTAATTTCCATCTTTAAGAGTAAAGCTGGGACTTAAGATAAGGTAATGAGAGTGTAAGAAACACTGCACAACACTGAGACGCTATTAAAATTCAAAATATTAATGAAACATTTCATCAAAAACTCAATGGTCTACCTCATTTCCTTGTTTACAGTTAAACATACAATTAAATCTGTCGCTCGGGATCTCTCTCACATTAAAACAATAACAAAAGACATAGTTTGATGACATTTGAAGTAGTGTGAGATCATGGGACTTAAACAACCACCATTACAGAGGAAAATCTACCTGACATGACTCAGAAAAAAAGGAGAGGGAGAAGGAGATGCAGAACGGGCGACCCAAAGCTGCACTTCAATTATTTCAGCAAGACAATGCCAAGACACATTCTGCATGTGTTATAACAGTGTTGCCTCATAGTAAAAGAATTTGGGTACTAAACTGACCTGCCTGCAGTCCAGACCTGTCTCCCATTGACAGTGTGTGCTGCGTTATGATGTCCAAAATACGACAACAGAGACCCCGTGCTGTTGAGCAACCGAAGTCATATATCAAGCAAGAATAGGAAAGAATTTCACTTTCAAAACTTCAACAATTAGTTTCCCCAGTTCCTCAACACTTACTGAATCTTGTTTTTTTTTAAATTGATGTAAAACAGTGGCAAACATGCCTCTGTCCCAACTTTTTTTGGAATGTGTTCCAGGCATCATTCAGAATATTTGCAAAAAACAACAAAGTGTATCGGTTTGAAAATTAAATTTCTTATCTTTGGACTGTATTCAATTGAATATAAGTAGAAAAGGATTTGCAAATCACTGCATTCTGTTTTTATTTATGTTTTAATCAGCATCCCAGCTTTTTGGGGAAATGGGATTGTAAGATGCAACCAACCTAACATCTATTCTAAAGACTGGCCTTAGAAAAGACTGTCTTAGCAGTCAGGACCAGGCGTAGTTAAGACCAGTTGGTGCAACCCACTCCAGGTGCAGAAGTCTGTTTGTTTTCTTCTTAATAGCCAGTAAAACTTAGAAAGACATTCATTTTTGTTATTATTTGAAGCAAAATGCTAAATATTTTATGACCAGAGGACTAAATGAATAAAAACAGTTAGTAACAAAATAATTGTAAATAATTAATCACTTAGCCTCATTTTTCTTAAAACCTGAAAAGCAGCAGACAAAAGATAATACAAAGCATTTGCCTCCAGGGAGCCGAGGAATTAAAACTGAGGGGTATTTCTGTCAATGAAACAGTTAAGTTTGGAGCTTTTATACCTGAGAGAAGAGGGTTACCTGATGCTCTGTCAAAACACATCAGTGTCATCCAATATCAGCTGCCTGTCACACTCTCTTTAGCTACGTCAACATACAATACTTAGCAGTCATTGCCACACTCAGAGCACCTCTCCTTTTGACTCTCTCTGTCTCTCACTGACACAGTGTCTGCCTCTCTCTCTCCCTCTGACTCCGGATGACAACTCTCAGGGACAACAAAGCTCGTAGCTCAGTGATTGATTAGAGCCTCTCTCAGCCAATTATAATTAATGCCCAGCAGGATCACATAAACCTGGCGGATGCTCCCATTCATGCAGGACGCAGAAGAGATGGATAACCTGAGCCTCAAGGTTGGGGGTCAAACCCATTTCATATTTCCTTGTTTCAGTTGGGAGTGACTTCTACCAAGCCCATACGCAAAGCCATAAACCAAAGTGTCTGAAAGCTGTTTTTTATAACAAAACTCTGTCAAAGATTTGTAATTCATGTGCACTTTAATTTGAATTATGCAACAGGGAATCATGTGCCCTCTCTATGAATTAGTTTAATTCAATCAGAACCAAAAGGAATATTTAAAACATTTTTTTGCAAACTACTGTCCATGAAAATTCATTAAAAAGGTACATTTGCATGCCAGTCAGCTGGCTCTTTCTCTTAAGTTTCCAATACATGCTGCTGATTGTAAAGTGCTGCTCCTATAAAATATTACATGGTCATGCTCAACCATACATACTGTGCCTTTGTTCCTTTGCATGCTTTAAGATCTCAGCAGGCAGGCTTCCTTGTTATCCCAAGAACTAAGACGAAATCCTGAGGCAATACAGCCGTGTCTTATCAAGCCCCCACTTCTCTTTTGGAACAGATCTTGGGATACAGTAGCCAGCTGTCTTATGATCTGTAAATCAAGACTCAAAATGTATTTATTCTCTCTGTGTGTACCCTTTTGTTTTTGTTCTGATTAAATATACAGTTGTCCTGTTTCTGCAGGACACAACAATAAATTAGATTGGTACATAAATTATTAAACCAAGTGCAGAGCAGTACCCAACTCAGAATTTTGTCAGCCAAATCAGATTGGGTTGTTCAATACAAAAAATTAACTAAAGTTTTTTTTTTTTTTTTTTTTCTTTTCAGTTCAGTCCCATGCTAAACTCCTATATCAGCCTACATGAGCATATTTTAATTGTGAGACATGTTTTACAGCCTTCTTCGTCACCTGTGATGTGACAAATTCAGATTTCCATGCTGTCAGACAAAGTGAAAGTGTACCTCCTGCGCATAGTTCAGGTATAAAATCCCAGCACACCATGGAGCGTTTCTCCTGCCGGGCTGCTGTCAGCACTGTCAGCTGCAGTCTGGCGTCACGCTGCCCTCTGTTTCTATCACCCCTCTCTGCCTCCATCACAGCTAGTTTTGTGGTGATTTTGAGCCTCAGTTTGTAAGGTTTAAAGCCTACTATGCTGTTGCTTTGCTCTGTGTACAATGAGACAGCTGAAAAACAAGAGCTGAAACTTGTTTACTCTGGTTTTACCTTCTTTCATCAGTCAACCACTAGTGCATGTTGTCACACAGATCTTTTTTTTTTTTGCAAGCGTACCAGCTAATATAAAAATGATTCCCTCATCCATCTTTATCTAATTTTCTCATTGAAATCTCTGTTATCCTTATGTAAGCTTTTACCTGTTTTATCCTATGTGATGTAAACTAACAAAAAACAACCCAAAACAACTGTCAGTTGACTGATAACTCCAACTGATGATCACCGACTTTCAGGAGAAGCCCTACACAAATGTAACCTTTACTGAATTATAATCCCATTATGTAAGTTAATAAAGGATAACTGCCTAACCTACATTTCTTCATTTATTGCAACCCAAGTTACCAAAGTGATTGGAGATCTCTCCTTGCATTTCTTCATTTTTTTCTAATATGCTAAGGTTTTTGAGGGAATTCTTCCAAATACTCTTGGTAAATTGGGTGCAGCTGTGGGCTCGTGAAGCCCATTGAAATACTGTATGTGATATTGAGATACAGAAATAAGCATGACTTTACTATTACGTAACCTTCACTTGTCAATTAAAACTGAGTCATACTTACAAAACACACTTATTGGATAAAAGTGCTGGCATCTTTGGATTTCAAAACTTACTTTGTGGCCTACATTTGGTGTGGCAGCCCCATTTTCTAACAGAATATAGGCCATGATTTAACACTTTTACTATAGCACTAAAAAATTTTTTCTTGAGAGTATTTAATACATCTTATTATTTCAAATGATACAGAGTCAGAAACACTTACAGAAACCAAACCTGCATCCTCACTAATACAACCTCATCTCACACAAACCACAACACCTTTCTGTTCACACCTTGTCAATACCATACGACACATGCACCAAAAAACACACACATACACACCTCCTGTCACAGTCACAAGCACTACACGCTCTCACTCCTCCTGTCACAGTCACAAGCACTACACGCTCTCACTCCTCCTCGCTGCTCAACTCACCAGATGGTTGGTGGTTCAGATCCCTCGACTTCCAGATAATCCGACTTCTCTTCCATCTGAAATTCAGTGAAAACCAGAGAGATCGTGTCCCCCGGATCTGCCAGGATGGTCCACTTGCACTCCCCACTGCTGCCCAGGCCTCCAGCCCCTCCACCTCCACCAGTGCCAGGGGAGTCACCGCCGGGGAAATCGAAGCTGGAGATGAGCCCGCTGGAGCCCCTCAGGGTGCCACCGCACGTGTCCTCCGCTGTCAGTCACCAAAGAGAAAAGCGGGGTGGGGAGGGTGAGGGGAGAACAGACACAGAGTCTCTGGGTTATTTCAGTGCTATTACTCAAAGTTCAACATAGGGAAAGAAGTGGCTTCAAGCATAAAACATCTGTACCTGTCCCTTCAAATGAATGCAAACCAGAAAGAGCGTGGACGCTGATGCTCGAGCTGCACGAGCCATTTAAACACATTTTATTTGTTTTTCACACATTCACAGGTTGTCAAATTCAGCATCTACAGCTATTTCCAGCACAATTATGAGATTGCTAACAACACGAGATGAAAGATTAAAAGGTTGCTTCTGTTTTCTTCACACTGGCGAGAATTATGAAGCATTCAGACAAGTGACAATAAGCACAACTATTTAGCAATTAATTGTGCGCTAATTCTGTCGCAGTTTGCTTCTGTGTTGTTTCTATGTGGGAAGAAAAAAAATCTAACTATCTCTTTTGTGCTTTTTCTCTCTTTCCTCCCATCTTGTCTCCTCACTCCATCCACGAGTCAGTAATTCATCATTGTGTCCTTCGAGCCTCCTCATGTTTTAGGAAACAAACAAATGGTGATAAACAGGGCTTATACTGCTGTGAAATTGTATATTTTTTTTCCAATGCGGGGAGCATGACACGTCAGTTGAATGTTAATGCACTCTACCATAACAGTGGCTTGCTCTCTTTCACTCCATGTCCCTTTTCCCTTCTCTCTCCCACCCTTTCTTCTATCTCTCTATCTCTCCATCCCTCTCCTGCAAGCCCTCTCAGATCTTCCTGCTATTACTCACCACCCTCCCCTCTGTCCCTGTATCCGTTTTTTCCCCCTAAAGAATTCTAATGATGGCAGGGCTTTCACAGTTTTCACATCATTTAAGACTAATATGTGACACTCAGCTGTGCCAGCTGAAACCTTTGATGGCTCAGCGCTCCACTCAGGGCTGTCAGAGCTGCCAGCCTTGGAACATTCCTGTATGCTGCATTACACGATTGGTCAAGGAACAAGGAAGCGGATGTATGAAATTCAAAAGAAGATAAAGAAAAAAAAGGGGAAAAGATGGAGGAGCAGGGGGTGCTAGTTAGTTTGATCCATGTCCTTTGACACATTAGCAGAAGCATGGCAATAGATCAAAGTCTTTATAGGAAGGGCGGAGATGTCATTGATACTGCGTGAGACATCAATGATGGCCACACATATATGATTCATATCAAGGGCAGACCCTCATTTGTAGTCTACTGCAAGGGCAGTCTTTCATTTGTTGAATGCCTGCAGCTTTGTAACAACAAAAGCACGCAGAGTCGCGATTTGTTACTGGTTTAAATCATAGAACTCTGCGCCATATAACACTTATCCTGAGTGACAAATTTTTTATCGCCTCAGTGCATTTAAGATGACAGTCCAAAGAGTACCCAGTAGATTTGTGGAGTAATTGACTATAGACTGAAATTAAACTGATATTAAAGTGCAGCGAGTCTGACCAAAGGAACCATATCACTTTTTAACCTTGATGACAGACAGGAGGGCAGTGTAAGGGGTCCTCACAGCCATCAAGGCAAAGAGAGCGAGAGAGAAGCGGTGGAGAGGCGTTAGATAATGAGAGGGGGCTAAGTGTAGGAGAAGACAGACAAAGACAAAAAAATAAGTGGTAGGGAAAAAGACAAGTAGAGAGCAAATCAAGAGCGAGAGAAAAGAGATGAAGCAAACAGAAAAGACTGAGAAAAAGAGGGATTTCACAAAAGACAAAGATGGTCAGAAGAGAGATAAAAGGGAAGTAAAAGTAAAGAATAAATAAAATGTCAGGAGCACCTTAAAATGGATGAAATGGTTATGATAATGAGTTAGCTCAGCAGTGTTTTAATGCATTCAGTACTGAATTCAACCATTTATAGTGGTATCAAATAAGTATTAATAAGCATTTGGGTGAGGGATAAACTTCCTCCACTGGTTATCAGTGGGCTGGGCCTGACAGTATATCAATAATATATCAATAATGTGATTTGAGAATATATATACTGTCTTAGATTTTCGCTATCGTTATATCTTAATTAGAACCCAACCGATACATTGGCCTATCACAGATATGTCAGTCTATCAGTATCGGCATATGTTGCCCATTACCATGGTGGTACAATGTGTGGTGTCACTCTCTGTCTTGCTGATCTTGTCTTGAAGGCAACCCAAGAGTCTCTTGCAAGATTGTATATTGTTCTATTTGTTTTTGTTTTTTTTTTAATGTATAGTTCAGTGCTCTGATGTCATTGTCGAACAATGAGCATTTGAGAGATCATTGCAAAAAATGTGTTGTGTAATAATGTAGTAGTAATGTGTATGTATAGGCAATGTTCTGTACATTGTATTTTGTATACAGACTATCAGCTGATATATTGGTATGAGAATTCTTTTACTCCCTAATATCGGTATTGGCACCAAAAGGCCGATCATCTCTACAATATTATTGAAATACTGGTAAGTAAAAATTGAGGTATTTGGTCAAAAAATATTGTGATATTTGATTTTGTTTGCCCATCCCTATCAGTAGCTGCTCCTATCAAACACTATCACAATTCTACATTCTACTTCACTTTCACAGCATCTTCAAGTGAAAAATACAATATAAAACAAACGAAAGAGAACTACGCAGTCATTTAAAAGTCAAGAGAATATTTTCTCATGTTGTTAAAACATGACATTATGGAGATGACCTTTGCACTCCTTACAGATGGCTGTTTTCAGAGAGAGCTCCTCTATCATCACATAGTTATGGGTTGCTGGATATAGCAACATGCCATGTTTTGTTGACAATAGCACCAAAATCAAAAACAGAATGTTTCCCCTGTCAAAGTAAATTTGGTTCTAACAATGGAGATATTTTTAAGAACACTATTTTTAAAAATGCACTAACATAAAAAAATGAATTGACTGGAATTTGGCAGCATCTAAACAGTCTTGATGGTGCATCTCTGTCACCATTACACAACCAAAAAGAGTGAAGTTGCATTAGCAGCTTTTCACAGTGCATAAGGATAGCCCTGGGCTGAGAGCTGACCCTGGGATAATTTGGCTCCTTTTCACACACACATTGCTAACCCAGGGTTAACCTAAGCCCAGGGTGATAAAAGTCATATGGCACCTCTACTAACCCTGTGTTAAATGTCTTGGAACAGGAACTTTTGTTTACATTCTAAAATGACGCATGACTACTCTTTAACAACCTCTAGCCTCATTTCACACTGGTGTCTTTTAGTCCTGTGCTTGATCAGTTTTTAGAACATAATACTGCAACTCTGGGCTAACCCTGTTCCAGACCCGAGCCAGCAAACCCTAGCCTAAAGACAGTGTAAGCCCACATAAGAATGTGAATGTGCCGGTGTGAAAGCTTTCTTAGCCTGAGGCCAACAAGGTCCTTGGAAAACTTTTAGAGTTAAGTGCTAAGTGTAAATGTGAAAAGAATTTCACATTATTTAAAAATTATATTGGTGATATTGGATAAAAGTATCACAATTACATTTCATACTTATACATACAGTAACACACTAGCCATTTATTAGGTACACCTAGGCCAGCTAAAACTATTGGAGTCTAATAAAAAAGTCTACAAAAAATACCCCGCCCCAGATCTCACCTTCATGAAGGTTATAATGTTAGTTTTGTGTCTCATGAAAGTAGGATTTATTGCAGACTGGATTAGTTTTAGTTGTACAAGCTATACTGGAAATGGTACAGTACCTATTTGGTGATACTCTTACTGTCTCACTAGCTAACCACCAGCCTACCATGTTAACCTAATAAAGATATTCTATAGTGAACTGTTATTTGCTGAAATCAAACAATCATTGTAAATTCATATTTAACCCCTTCAATAATTTACACTATAAAATATTTAATAATTACGTGTTTTTAAACATGCATATCACTCCTAACACATCCCTTTGTTTCATTCCATCAAAACCCAGTCACAAAGCATTTCACAAAACATCAAAATTAAAACTGAAACTTTACTATCATACAGTCTGCATGTACACTATCCTTCGTTTAAATAAAATCTAAAGTTAACAGTGCAGGTTTTGTCCTTAAAGTGAATGGCAAAGCATCTTACAACAAGGCTTTATTAATGAATCCACCTGTATCAGACAGTGTTTTATTTGATCCAGGTAGATAGGCTTCAAGCTAGGGGTGCAACGGATCAAAAAACTCACAGTTTGGATCGTATCACGGTTTTGAGTCACAGATCGGATCATTTTTCGGATCAGCAAAAAAGAAAAAAGTGGTGGGATTAGGGTTAATAATAATAATGGTGATAGTAATGATAATGGTAAATATTAAAAACTTCAAACTTATACAGTACTGTACTATGTATATACTAGGGATGTTCTGGTGACTAATTTCCCTGTCGATTAAACGCAAAATTTAATTTAGACTAGTCGACTCATCTAACACTGAGAAAACAGTCATTAAGCAGTTAAAACTGAGCAGAACTTTTTAATTTATAATGTTAAACACTGTCCGAAAAAATACTGTGTATTAAGAGCCATTTGAAGCCATTAATCACAGTCAACAATTGCCAAATTGTACTTTGTACTTACTTACTGAAATGTGCAATACAAACCGTACACATTAACTTACAAAACATTACAACAACTCACTAAATGCTTCAACTTTTCAGACCTAAGAGGATCACGGAGTCTGCAGGTAAATGACCAAGAGCTGACGTTAGCTGCCAGTCTGCTACACAGCGTGGTTAACGTTAGCAGTGATAGCAGCTGCAGCAGCAGCAGCAGCAGCAGCTCCACTTGCAGGTTTATGTCTGTGTCTGTGCTTATTGTGGTCACATGTAGCTCCAGTCGAGTGATTATATATCAGCTTATTATGTTACAGTCTACATTCAACATTATTTCTATTGTCTAGATTAAAACACTGCCAAATCGCGATGGTTTTACTAGCTGTCATCTGTCCGAGATTGCTGATATAAACATGCGGGGTTACCTAGGCAATCGGGGCTTGCACGCTGGGCGAGAGGGGCTGCCGTCAGTGCCGCAGTGACAGTGCTGCAGCCCCAATGAGTGCCGGCTTTTAAATCAGTCACTCTTCGCAGCATCTGTCCTGTCTTTTCACTGCAACTCTGCATTGAGATTTCGGGTATTATAACTTATACAAAAGTAACAGTGACAGTAAAACTATGATGCTCACACGTGGTCCGCGGACCACATGCGTGCTGAACCGTGGAGGGTGATCCATATGGGACACGGGTCAACTGCGATCCGTTACACCCCTACTTCAAGTTAATATCTGGTCTGGTCAATAACTGCCAGGGCTGCTTGGACTAGTGTAGCTGTAGTGGTACTACTTTGTGAGAAAGATGATCTTTCTCAAAAGACAAACCACTGTTTTTTACTTATCTACAGGTGAATCATCATCTACGTACACCAGATGACTGCTTGTGCATGCTGCTAGGTTTGAGGCGGCAGCTTTATATGAGCGCTTCTTCTAAGGGAATGTCCAGCAGAGCAGATAATGGGGGACTTGTTTCTGATTTCCACAGCTGACAATATGTTTTGTTTCTGGGGTTTCATCTGAAATCCTTCAGGGTTTTCTAAACAGTCTATTATATAGTGTGTCTGTCAAAACAAACCAATTGTGCTCCAGCAGTGTTCTCATTACATTGAAAAGTAAAGAGGTGAACAATTTTGGGCACAGAAAATTATATCTATTATGAAAACATAGTCAATGTGACCACTGGTACACATACACTAACAAAACAAAAATCTTTAACATTTGAGGAATATAAAAGGAATAGGACAGATTCAAAGAAAGCAGCTTTAATATCTGTCTGATGGCTCCGACTGTATCGATTATCTTATCAGCCTCACAAAAAGCATGAGAGTCTGACTAGGGCATTTAATGATATTTTAATATGGAGACCAAACTAAATATCAAACTACCGTTAAACATTAAAACAAGATGGACTGATCTTATTAGAAACACAGGGGTTGAATTTTAGAGCTCATACTGCTAAATATGTGGTAAATATTTTTATAAACTCACTGAACACTGTGACATTGATTTACACAAAAAAACTGTGAAACCAAAAGCACTGACTGCTTGTATTAAATGATGCATTATGTCGCACACTGACATCAGCATGGGTATCCCATCTTAAGCATCTTCCCAGGAGATTGAACTTTATTGATCCCTGTGTGGACATTGGGTAGTGTCTCTCACACTGATACACACTAAATTTGAAACTGTTGGTGGCAAACTGAAGGTAGCAAATGTAAACAGTGAATGGACTGCAGTCTAATAGGAACAAACTTTTTGCAAAACATTTGAAAATTCATTGCAAACAAAGAAGAATATTACACAAGCTCGATTTACAATAGCCTGGAGAAGAAGAAAGGAAAGCTGTTTTACATCCCAAGGTCTTTCCTTCAAACATTTCTTCAAACTCTTTTTTCAGTGCTCGGAATGTGTAGGAAGCTGTAACTTCACTGCATATGTGCTTACATTATAAGACTGTTAACATTGTCCTGTTGTTAAATGTGAAAAAATGTGAAAGAATAGAATTATTACAATTATTCAAGACCCTGCAAGGTTATCTGCTAAGGCCTAGCAGCATCGTATTATGAAACTTGATATATAATCAATCAAATATCAACACACAGCAGTAAGACTCAGTACTGTAGATAAGAGTGTATTAAGCTAGGCCTTGAGGTGCATGCAGAGCGCAAACAGAAACACCAGGCTGTCATTCAACACTGTTTATGTTCTAGGTTTTGCCTGGAAGGCACAGAGGACACAATGTTACCACCATGGCAAATGATTCCACTGATATTACCGTAGGAAAAAAAAAGAGACAAAGAAAAGGCTCTCCCATAAACCGTGCAAAAAAATGAAAGCCCTTTTCTGTTTTTCAGATCTTTGTACACCAGAATAGGCTGCTGGAACAAATAAAAAATGGCTCCTTTATGGTTTTCTCTGAAGTGGTTTCCATGATAACAGACATGCCCTCTGATCATCGTTGAATATCATACAACTTCAGTGGTGGCAGCAAGAAGCCATGTGCCAATGTGTGCAACTGTGTGCAACAATGTGTACCGTAGACAGGTAATAGTCGGCATGACGGTGGTAACTGCCCGCTGTCTGCCGCAACTTTAAAGTGACGTTTTGGTAAAACTAAAAAAAACTTCAATCCATTCACTGGTTTGTGTGCCATTAATTACCAATATTTCAGCACGACACAGTTTTCCACAACCACATTTAATAATAACCTCACTTGTAACTCATTAATATGTTGTTGCCAATTAAACTGCACAGGAAATTTGGGTAGGTACCAGGGAGCAATTCATTATTGCAATAATTTATTACAGATGTACTGAGAAAAGGTTTCTTAGCTGTTTCTTTGGGAAGCATCCATGCATGGTACCTTAAATCATGAACCAGCAAACTCCTGTCTGAGGCTCAAAAAATACTTCACAGCTTGAGAATTTTAAATGGCATCAACTGGGTAATGCCTCACAGGTTCCATATATTCACATGCAGTGTTTCATTGGGATGCATGGCAGCATTTGTGATACAGTTTGCCAGCGAGGTTTAGTGACATAAAAGGCACTGAATGCTGGGCAACGTGTTCCTCAGCAAATCATTAGAGCATGCTCTGGATTTAAAGACGTAGAAGGATCCGTCTCTTTTAAAAATGGTGGCAGTGTAAAAAAAAAAAAAAGATGGTGGTGAGGATTAGGACTGCTTTAGCTGAGCTCATTTACATCCCCAGCATCAGCAATCTAATGCTACTTGAGGAGGGATTAAGCCTCTCTCCCCTTGACTTTGATCAGATATACAACACTTGTCTTTCTACTTAGAAATATTCACCCCCAAGGATAGAAGGGAAGGAACTCATGTATAATTTTCTACACTACCTCAGGTTTTTCCTTTGTAATAATCCTGGTGTTAATGCAAAGGCAGTGACTACGTCTACAGTAAGTCCCTCATTTGCTCAGCTGCAAGTCATGTTAAACATTGATAGGGTTGATGAATAGTTAAGAGATCTGTAAAGAGTGCAGAGATGCAATTCATATTGCACCATGCGTAACTGCTGGGGGTCATTTCATTACAGTGACCATCTCTCTGTAATTTTAGATTTTAAATGAATTATGAGAGACGGGGACGATTTGGTGAGCATTATGGCCCCTCAGCACCAATAACAATGTTACAGAGTAAGGTCCTTTTGTTTTATTTAATATAATGATGACCACATTTTCATTCTGATGAAATCATTATTATAATATTTATTAAAATTATATTGAATATAGAGGTTCATGTTGGTAACCTGGCTCTTAATCCAAACCGTATTAAAATGGCTGCCTGTTATCAGAATTATGAATTCAATGTAAGGATTTCTGGCAGGAGCTTGGTGAAGATTTTGAGCTGTTTTCAAATCAGCTCTAGCTGTAGAGGACAACTTAGCTCTCACTTGGACTGAATAATCTTGCCATGGGCAAGTAAAATTTTCATATTTGAATTCTCAATCTGTGTAGCAGAGAGGTGAGAAGGCATTTGTAGAGAGAGCTTTGTGCCTAGTCTAGTCACATAACCAGATATGGAAATCTTTTAAAGGAGTAAGGTTCTTCTGTGAACTAATTCTCTTATTCCGTTGGACAGTGGCTGGCAGCAAGAATGACAGTGTATCAATAGACCATATTCTCATGTTACCAAGCTGTCCCTGTTTGCTGTCTCACTGCCTGGTTTAATGAATGTCCAGAGACAAGTTAGATGGAAGGAATCGAAATGGGCTCCTGGGAGGAGCAGTGGCAACTCATGATTAGAATAACCATTAATTCTCCATCTCACTGCCTTTCTGCTTGGAGTTGATTCCTCTGGTTTTCACGTCAGTCTTTCAGTTTCTTTGACTCTACGCTTACACCTTCCCTGCACTTCTATCTCCATACATCGCTCTGTTTTTCTGTCAATGTTTCAAGCTCTAATGTTGCCTTACAAAGACAGTGCTGTAGGATAAAGGCTAATTTATGGATCATCTAAATGGAGTGACACCTGGCATTATGATTAGGGCTGGGTATCGTTTAAGAAATGAAGATACCAGTACGAATACCTGTACCCTTAAAGTTGTACCAGTACCAATAGAGTACATAATTTGATATGTTTTTTCTTCTTCTTCATTCAATACTCATCATGTCAATGAAAGCATTCCTGAAATCATTTCGCATTTTATGTAATTACTTTTATGAGATGCCACAGGTGTGCAGTACAGTCATACCTTTTAATCCTTTGGTTGCATCTTGGCACGCTGAACTGCCAACTCGGTCAAATACGCCATGCTCAGCTTCACTACATCACAGACCGTATAGGTTGTAGCTGTTGTGGTAGTGGGCCAATCACATGCCGCATGAAATCAAAGAAGATTTGCAGTGATTGGCTGCAAACAAAAACATATAAACTATATAAAAAGGATCAAATGTAAGTATCAATACTTGGTACTGGGTTATTGCGGTCAATACCTTAGGGGTACTGAGTACCAATATCTAGCCGTACTTCACACTAACTACAGTATATGATTAGCGCAGAATTATTATTGTCTGTGCGTTGTCTAATAAAGAGACAAACAGAGGACAAAAAATACTATATTACAACACTTTATCCATACTGACTTCCATTTTGTGCCTCCAGGGTAAACCAGTAAACCAGTTACCGCTTTTAATTAAATGAAAGTTGACAACTCTGTCCAGCAAATACAGTTATATCTGATAATTTCACAGTTTAATAATGATGTTTAATACTGGTCAAATTTGGGTTCTGCAGCTTCTTTATCCTGCTATTAAACAGCATTTGTGTTGTACATTTGTATGTATCCCCTACATTTTTCTCTTTCCTCCTCTATCTCCTGTGTTTCTGTCAGCTGTACACACACAAATGTTTGACAAACACGATTGACTTTGGAAGTTGGACAGGGATGGAGAAGAGAACTGGGAGAAAGATAAAAGAGAGAGAGAGATAGTAACAAAAGGAGGTGACTGGTTGAAAGACTGAGGTGTTGGGAGACGGTGGGGGGTGGACAGTGGATAGGGGAGAGATTTTGTGTAGCTGTGTGTTTAGCGTGAGACAATTGGTGATGAGCAGAAAGGGCAGGATCTCTGAGGAAATAAGATCAAAGGACCATCTGCCCACATACAGGAGCCGGGCCGGATTTAGACGAGAGAGAGAGAGGAGAATGTGTGGCTCAAGCAGTGCCCAGGCCTGCAAAGGAGTGATGTTTCTGGCCCGTGGCAATAGAGGCTAACACCATCCTTGAATGAAAAGGAACCCTCCATCTGCAATTTTTTGTTTCCTCCAAGCTTGCCATTTCTCAAACATATGCTGAACCATTTTCCTTTTCTGTGCCTTGGACTGTAGAATGAGTCACGACGAGCAAATTTGCTCTGCTTGCTTTGGGATTGCATGGGATTGTATATTAAGATGTTTTTAGTATATCCTCTCGTCTGTTTGCATGACTTTTCACAGTTGTCCACCGGGATCAAAATGTACTCATATACTCAATTAAGACATGCAGTTATTCCCTGCATTTCATCTCAATAAAACCATGAGATAAATAGAGTTAGAAAAAAAAAGCCAAACTTGAGACTTACTCAAGTTAGTGTAAGACAGGGACACTGTAAGACTTTTCAGTTAAATCATTTTAAGATCAGTTCTTAAAGCTGGAAAAGGCCATTTCAGTATGCAGCAATAGGAACCCACAATAGCAGACTATTCTGTTAGATTGGAAGGGAATGACCTGTGTATGAAAATGGCTTTCAATCCTTCTCTTTACGAGCTTTTGCCTAATGTCATTTATTTGTCCTTGCCGTATGCTGTATGAAGTGGTGGCTGTGTCTAAAAATAATAGCAAAAATAGCTTTCAAGGTTTCCCCTTCCTCAAAATGAGAATGCAGCAGCACTTCTCTGATGGTGGTTTGGGGTACAGTGAGGCTGACACAGCAAAAGCAAAGGAAATGGTGTTACCTAGCTGGGATATGCGTATTACAGGTTTGAGGTTCACCGAAACTGCAATAAATACCTAAATCTAACCAACTGTAAAGTTGGCGGCAACTTTAGCAGCAAAAAGAAAGGCCGTTGAAATGTTCAACTGAAGCTTTAGACATGCTTGTAACATTGATTAAACCTAACTCATCTACACTAAGCTGCCTCCAGTGATTGCAGCTCAAAAACTTTGAGTCTTCATCACAAAAGCCTGTGTAAGCGAGCACTTACAGTACCTGGCCCACCATATCTAATGCTGAATCCATCATGCAAAATGATCACACTCAGTTCTTTGCACAGACACGGTGACAATACTGATAAATTACATGCTACATGTACTACCTTGAGTCCCTACCTTCTGTGCACACATCAGCTCCAAATGCAAGAGATCACACTCTTATTTGTGTCTGTGAGATGACAGGTCATCTAAGCACAGAAAGGGATAAACAGCATGGTATGCAGAGCACTAGTCAGTCATCTATCAACCAGCCGGCACAAAGAAACCATCATTATGCCATAGCATCTTCGCTGTACTTCAGCTATATATGTACAGCATATCGTTAAGGGTTCAAGTTCAGGGCAACACAGTGTTTTTGAATACGCTGGAAAGATTCTGTGTAGAAAATCAAGCAAAAACCATTATGAAACTCTGCAAGTGTCAGAAAAGAAAATCTATTACACCTCAAGCAATGCAAACTCTTAAAACTTTCTGAAATATCAAAGTACAGTATATTAATACTGTGAACTGATCTTGGCTCTTGCTGTACGCTCATGTCGTATATGTTAATGTTATTTTTCAGTTTGTACTTTCTGGATTATTTAAGTAGTCTGACCTGCCAAATTCACGCTACACGAGACAAATGTTCATTTATAATGTGGAAAAGTTGAGACTGCTGGCTGAAGCGCCTTCTCATACAGTATGGGGTGTTAAAACTTGGTGTATTATTAGCAGATTTGCATTGTGAAACCTGACCCGTAAAATGCTTCTTCTCCTACAGATAATGTTCACCAGTGGATACTTGTGATTTACATAACTGACTGATATTGATTGTCTTCACATCTCTGTGTAACACTGTTAAGAGTCCAAATAATTCATCTTATTTTTAGGTCAGTTGTCCTAAAATAGAAAATTTTGTGATTAAAGTTTTCAACCACAGGTTTGCCATATTCATGTATCAGCAGTGCCAGCAAATTCAAGGTGCCTTTTCTGGGCAAGAGAAAAGGCACACAGTAAACATTGCAGTTTCATTTAAAATCCGCCAGACTGTGGACTGTGGTCTTTTTTTTTTTTTGTTTTTTTTTTTGCTGGACCTACGGTATGTGTTCAAGTTGCTGCTGATCATTCTCATGGACAATGATTCTAGAAATGGAGGACAACCACTATGGACTAAGTGAGATTGTATTTGGCATTTTTTTAGTGCCAAAAGCTTTCAGACTTGGTGTGCCTTTGTAGCTAATGTAACGTGATGTTGCTACCATTTCAGTCTGAGAGGAGAGGTGACTGTGACCCCTATAAAGCAGCAAGAGCTAACAGCTCATCAATTGTGAAAAAAAACCCCATCAAATCAGGAAAAGCAGTACACATTTCAAAGAAGAGGTGTCTAAATCTCATACTCCACTAGTGTCAAAATACAGTCTAAATGAAGATGCAAAAATCTAGCAGTAGTGCCACTCCTGCTTACAGCATTAATGTATTTAAGCTACTTGCTCTTGAATAAATATTTAATTAACCTTTTGAGCCACAGAGGCTCTAATCAACATGATTATAATCATTCTATCCCATCAGATTGCAAATAAATGTATAGATCTAATGAAGACTAGTGGCACAGACATGTCACCCAATCACACAGCCATCATGCTGTCAATCATTAAAATGCAATTAACTTAAAGCAACTCTGGAAATCACACGACAAGAGGTCAAAACAAAGCAATCACATACTCATTTAAAATTTCCTAGGGGAGCCCTACAATATGTAGATAACATCATGTATTCTCTGTGATACCCTAAAGTCATATTGTTCAGCTGGGAGAAAGAGTTGGCAGCAGCCACTCCTCTCATGCAGTTAAAATGATTAATAACTCATTTTTCAGTGATAAAACATCCTCACCTCTGCAGATTGGCACAGGGAAGTCCCACACTGACACACTGGCCGCGTTGGTCACACAGGTGAGGAGTGAGTGTCCGTCCAGGACATAGCCAGTGATGCACCGGTAGCGGATCTTGTCACCTACGTTGAACTGTGTTCCATTCAGTATACCTTTGGGTGGAATCCCTGGGTTTCCACATGAGCTGCTTCTCAGCTCTGGAAAATGGAAAGAGAGGACAGTACTGTTAAGAATAACAATGTGCTGCTGCATAAAAATACAGCATGTACCACAGTGTTTCCTTCCTTTTGTCTGTACAGTATGTACATTACAGGCTGTCAAAATGTAATTCTCATAGTTTTTGCCACCTAAACTATTCCTATGTTTTATTTTTGGATATTGTTGATAATCTTGACTTCAGTTTAAGAGTCTACCTACACTGTTTATATCTACCAAATGTCAGCACTGAGTCTAAATTTTATGCCACTGCTTCTCAGATGCTTAGTTATGAAAAGCTGACATTAATATGGGAAGATGATAAAATGCACTGCCCAGAGAGAGCTAAAGCACTGCACTGTTTTACCCATCTCTTTACATTAAGAGTCTACTAAATAACATAAATCTATAGCTGGAGGCGGCATTGAAGGCAATGAAAAAAATACATTTGCACAATGCACATGTAAAGAAAAAACAAAGCAGTAAAAAAAGATGGGAGGAAGACATGAAAGAAGCAGCTACAGCTGTAGAGTATAATCATTTTCCTGTATGCTCCTGAATGGCTGCTTTGCTCGACAGTAGGGGCAGAACTCAAATCACTTTCATAAAGTCACAGGTGAAAAAAAAAACCTCATCACAAAAAACATCACAGCCCTGAATGTGCACTAGACCTTCAATTTTTGATGAGCACCTATTGTGTGATATCTACTGCAGGGCCTAGTGACAGGCCAAAACATCATTTAACATGAATACTGGGCTTCCATAAGGATGCACACCCAACTTTTGGCACATTTTACTGTGAATTAACGATTTTCAAAGAAACATGTTAAATGACTCTGAAAACAGTAATATGGTAAAATCTGCAACAGGCATGTTCAGAATGACATGAATATTTCTTAGACTTACTGTCTCCTCTTTTATTACCTCATTGCACCCTCTATGCTCTGCGTCCTTAGTACTGTAGCGGTTGTGTATCTATCATTCACTACTAATCATGGTAGAAACACAGATATTAGGGGCAAAGAACTGCATGACAGAACAGCCATTATGATGAGAAACAATATTACTTGTAAAAAAAATTGCATTTATATTATTTAAATCCCTAGGCAGACATATTTTTGAAGATGGCATATTGAAGTTATACATCTTCCACAAAAAAGAAACTCCCGAGAAATTACTAATGCCATTCTTATGTGCTGACAGAGCCACAGTGCTTATGATCACTATAGTCCTTGGCAAACTATAGAAAGAGAATTCTGATGATCTACTGTAAGCTGCGATAAACAGGCAGGGAGGGCTGTTCAATCCTGTGTTCTTTTGGTTGAACACAATCTTCCAGAGCATTTCTCTTCTCCAGTAGACCACCATAACTCAATCTCTGTCGAAATTCTCCTGCACATAGAAAATATCAGCTTTTATTTCAAGCTGCAGAACAGGACAATAACACATCACTGACTTTTGCCCCAGCAGTTACATGTTGATTTTTAAATGGACTATTCAGCTTGAAGGCAGGATCGGGTCAGATCAGAGTTCATGTCACGAAACTTTTAACACCTGTAGGAGTCACACTGCAGATTAATGATTTTGGGTCCTTTTGGTTGTCTACCTGCAGTCAACCTGAACAAGATTTGGCCTGCAAAACAAATTATTTACATGGAAAAGCCTTTTTGAAGAGGTGACATATGGTGTTCATACTTTTTATTATTTATTATCATTTATTATTATTATTGTTTCAATAGTGCTCCATACTTCTGTCTCTTGTGTATTTTTTAATTGCGTTTACAAATGATACAGCTAATGTTGTAACTAAAACAATTTGTCATCACTCATTTTTAAATTACATAAGTATATGTAATTATGCATATATAGGTTTACCAGTATCAATCTTGTGATCGCAATTTAAAATTAGAATAACTAAGACACAAAGCGACTTTTCAGTAGCGACTCTCTTAGTGTGGTGCATTATTAGTGATGATTAGTAGCCTCCTTTTCATTGTCCATTCACAGGTTAATATTTCACATAAGCTACCTGTCATGAAAAGATTAATTAAATGAAAAAAACATCCATCCTGAAATGCAATATAAATCAGCACAGACACTTTCATTATTAAAATTGTATTATTAAAATAACATTGTCATATACAGTGTATTCTAGAGACACTCTTGGCTCAGCTTTATGATAAAGAACATGTATAACTAAATTTGTGGGTAATGATCAATACAAGCCAATTAGTTTGATCAGATCTAGAGCAGTCCTGTTGATGAGAATATAAAACTTCTTCCATCCCACAGCTTGTGACTGATCATGCAGTCAAGTTAAATGATTATTTTTGATAATGTGCCATCTGTTTGGGGCTAATTATTCCAACTGGCAAGCCAGGAAACCAAAAGCCATTCTTACACTTAGATAAACTGTGTGTTAAAGATGGATGGATCTATGGATAGACAGACAGACAGACAGACAGAGATAAAGTATATTTTACACCCTGATCCTGAAGATGATTTCATTGATAGAGTGACATTGCATTTTCTAATGTTAATTTCCAGGAATCATTTTTGAAATCCAATTATTAATCCACTTTACGCTGCAGATGCTCACATACACATCCCTCATATGTATGATCACTAATGAATGCAATATAAATCCTCAGCATCAACTGCCGGCTGTTTATGTTTATGAGCAAAATTAAATACCAACAGACTGAGCCAGGAATAAATCAGGAGGACCTCAGAGCATGTGTGATTTCTTTTTTAATCAAGTACGGAAATTGCCAACTAACAAGTAAAATACTGACATTCTTAACAGACTCAATACTACGGTGACCATATTAGCCTGACACTCTAAAGCTTCACACAGGTAAATGATTCTTACCACAAAGACAATATCCAAAATAAATTATAGCTGCAAAGCTTAGTTGTTTAATCAATTAGTTGTCAACTATTAATCACCAACTGTTCTGATAATTTATTAATTGTTTTGAGCCATTTTTTTGAGAAAACGTTTTCATTTTTTTTTTGAGCAGCTTCTCTAACATGAATATTTTCCTGTTTGTTTAGTCCTCTATGACAGTAACCGGAATGTCTTTAGGTTGTGGATAAAACAAGACATTTGAAGACATTTGATTGATTACCTCTGGCTTTGGTAAACAGTGATAAGTTTTCCCCATTTTGTGATATTTTATGGACCAAACAACTAATCAATTAATTAGACAAATGATTGAAATGAATGAAATGAAACTGAAACTGAATGAAAATAATCATTCATTTCAACCCAATCCAACAGGCACAGTAGCTTCTTAGGTTGATCACCTTTTCACTGAGAGAGCTAACTGAAACACTGGCAGCTGAGTCTCTCACATTGTAACACCAGCTATTTTTTAGACAAAAACCCCTGCAAATGAATCTGTCTGAAGAAGAGTAAAATATGTATAATGGGTTTATTATCTATTTATGTATGATCCATGCATCTTTTTATTTCAAGCTGCAACACCTCCTTTCACGAGGGACTCCCAAAAATCAGTGAAAATAAAAGTGTCATTTATGAGTGACAGCCTATTTGAGCAATGTTTTTTGTGAGACAGGTGCAAAGTGAAGGACGATGGGTCATATATCATATGTCATATCATATATAGCGCAGCATTAATGATGCGTGACCAGTGTAGGGGTGAGGAGTGAGAAGCTGAATTGAGATTCTATGCAGGATTGACATCTGACCAGTGCGGAGGTCAGGGGTGAAGAGGAGCAATCCACTCTCCTAAGAATTGACATTCATATGCAACTATTTTGCATCAGCAGATAAATTATTGTTTACACCAAGTTTGGTCAAGTACAGCCAGACTGTTTTAAGAGATGGGTCTAAGGTTGACTGTTAAGGTTCACCTCTCATTAATAGCCCATGATGTCATATGTATATATTTATTTGTTATATGTTATATCTACATTTGTTAAAACAGATCTAAAATATCATCCAATAAATGTAAGTTCACATAAACTGGAGGGTAAAGCCAATAAAATCTTAATAATAATATTCTGTGTTGACAAAAATACTCAAATATACATTTATCTGCTGTGTTGTTTTGTAGCTCTGCTTCACTATCACCAACTACAGCTATGCGCTGAGGGCTGCAATGAATGCATGAATCCGTACATAGCACATCATGTTCCCTGGCAACAAACAGCAAATACTGTATGTCTCCATGGGACTTATTGGGAGCCTGTGAAATTTAAATTTATTTGTTTGAAATATCACATTTGTGGAGTTCAACAAAGTGTGACTAAGAACATCAAAGGCAATCTAAATATCTAAAATCTCACCACAACCACCCTTTACAGTGTGATGCAGAGAACGTCAGATTAAAAGTCAGCACACTGCTGAGCTGAAAACATCTGCATAAAAAAAAAATAAATGAGACAGAAAATCAACTGGTCAGGGATTGGTGCTGTGTGAAGCCAGATGTTACTCAGAACATGTCCCACAAAGCCTTCCACCAGACCAGTAGCATACAGTAACTGCACTTTTACCATTTAAGGGGGGTGATGGTCACTGGAGAATACCAAAGCCACACTGTGCTTTAGATATTTAATACTCACCAGCCAATTAAAAAAATCATCAAAAGGCTGGGTGCTTGAACCAGCCTGCCAAGCATTTCTTGGATGGCTTATTGGTGGAGAACTGTGCCAATTATGTTGGAAGGAAATTAGGGTTAGGTGCATGTGTATGCTGTTCTATACATGTCAGGTATGGGCTTGCCATGGCGTGTAGGTTGGATGTAACTGCTCTCTCTCTCAGTTTTTATATATTTGGTGTATCAATCTCTTTTGGTTAGAAAAATATTCAGTGTCGTCATTTACTAATTGCAATGCTGGGCAAATGTGCAATCTGCAGCTATACTGATGAGGAAAAAAATCAGCAGATACTCAAGCTTAAATGTCTTGGCTTGGGATTACGGAAAATAAAGTGATTAAGACATCACACAAAGATGCATAGCTGACATGTCTTTAAGCAGAATATTTTTTTTTTTACGTTGGTCAAATCAATGGCCTTAAGTTCACACACACACACACACACTACAGAACTTCGGGTAAAAACACTGCAACACTGTTTCTATCATTTATGCAACTACCTTTGATGTGTATAGAAATTCTTAGAAAAGCTAGGCAAATATCAAAAATTATACTATAAGACTGACTAAAGGGCTTGGGATAAAAATTAAATAGATGGGTGGCAAATTAAATGAAAATTATACATCAGAAATACCAATATGTGTTTTGACAACTGGACAGTGCTGTCTAAGAAAATGTGTCTAACAAGTAAATTGTGTTTTCTGACCACATTGGAAGGCAAAAATGTTTACAGCTCTTCAAAACTACCACACTGGAAACCTCTTCCCCGAATCCTCTCTTCTGAATTCCTAATTTGCCAGCTTTCCTCTCCAGAGGTTGAATATCCAATTCTTTCATAACATAATATAAAGGACAGCAAGCAACTTTTGCAATATGAGTGGAGGTGGTCTGTTAAGATCAAACATGTTTGCCACTGTTTTCTATACCACAGGGAACCATAGAGGGAAAAGAAATATTAAATATGAGATCCTGGAATTGAAAACCCAGCAGTACACAAAGTGTACACGAGTGAGCACTTATTTACCAAGATTACTGCCTTTTTCTTGAGCTGCCACAGCACAAATGTAACATGGAGGTCTGGCAGGACTCTTTAGTGCATAACTGATAAAATGCAAAATTAGCAGAGGAAAAGTGACATTGTGTGTACCTATGAGCTGGCTTTGATATAAACTAATGGTACCATCTCTTCTTCAGTGAATACTTGCAGTAGGCCTAAATTTTCAACATAGAGTACATTCTTTGAACTGTCTCTCTGCACTTCATTCGCAATTTATTCTTTGCCATTTTTTTTACAACACGCTGCTGCTCGCAAGTGCCTTGATTAACCTGATGTGACTAAAAGTAAAATCAAAAACTCTAAAGGTTGTGGACTGCTTAGTGTCACAAATCCTACCCAAAAGCAGCCTGTAGCATGTGAACCCTGAACAGAGCTCTAATTTCAGCTGCCAGATGTTGCTGGGACACTGGACAGATTGCACTCAGCCAAATAAAAATGTAATAGCATATAAATTATTTTACAGGATGACACCACATTTTCCAAGAACTGTCTTTAATAATTTCCCGTGGATTTTATATGCAATGCAAGGATATGATACATTTAAGAATCATTCTTAAAAAGATAAAAAATTCTACCCCACTATAATAATTATTGTGGCGTACAGACTTTTAGTGAATCCTTGTGTGTATGATGTTCATTTTTTTATACATTTACTGATAACATTACATTCAAACAGACTTATGGTATCTTTCAGACATCCACTGCTTTAATCATTAGTTTCTAGCAGCTGTACTTGAAGGAACTATATAGAGTAACAAAAGACCCACTCTCACAAGTAAGTGTTTGGAGAAACTCACCCAAGGTCACTAATTAAAAAGTAAAAGATGCATCCCAGCTGTAATTATACCAACACTGACTCACTGGCCTTTGGTGTGTGCAAAGTCATAACTAATGTCTCAGACAGACGTGGATCAAGAATTAATTCACAGGATGTGTGGCAGATATACAGCAGTTGGTTTGGATAAGGCTCTCATGTATGCAAAACAAAACTGCCACAGTTGCACCAACAGTAGATACATGTCTAATGTGAAACTGAAAAAGTAAAGTACTTTGAATAATAAGATGCTCTTAACACTGAATCAGGATTTCTAGTTGGATGAGGCTTTGAAGAACCCCCTAAAGAAATCAAGTGTTTTAGATAGTATTGGCCCTGAGCTAACAAGTGTTGTTGTCTTGAGGACCCTAAATAAACTGTTGATATAACTGAACCTTGGGAAAACAGCTGCTTCTAAACACCAGGGGCTGGGGCTGGTGCAAAACCTCACAACAATCTGTACAAACTTCACTTCCAGGTGGGGAAATAAATGCAAACAATGCTAATACAATGCAGATGGAGTAATTTGAACCTCACAAAGCACCACCAAATCTGCAAAACAAAGCCTGGTTAAAAATGGTGCATATGGTGCTTAACATCATGATATACAGTAAGTATTATCTGTGATGCCAGAGAAAACCAAATACAAACACCATTAATATGATGCTGCAGAGTGCTTTTAACCAAGAGAAATCTTTCTGGCCTATCCAAAACTGAGAAGAGGAGAAAACAGCGCTGTAATTTAAATGTTACCTGGTAAACCAACAGTGCACATTAAAGAGAAAAGACCACAGTAAACGGATTTTGTCATGATGACAAAACTCCTCTACAATACTTACCAACAGTTGCATTCACAGACAGGCTTGCATTATCCCTCATCACAGTGGTAACGAGTGAGTTATGTGAACTGGTAAATGAGGTAGTTGGGTGCGAGATTTCTCTGGGGCTGAGCTATTTATTTCGCCTGTATATCTAATGACTCTGTAGCCCTTTGAAGAAGATGGAAGTTTGACGGAGTGGCAGTGTTTGTGAGCAGACAAGCAGCACACGTTTCCCCACAGGATACGCCTGTAGACTGGCTGTCTGGCTTCCTAGCTGGCTGCTTGAGTAGCTGCTGAGCTGGATTTTCATGCAAGCAGGGAAAAGAGTATTGACTGAACCCATGTTGGATCTCAGGCCAAAGCAGCTGTTAAACAACACATGCTCAGACATGCACGCGCACACAGGCACATACACATACTTTTCCAACTCGGTGGACAATCTGTATGGCCACAGAGGGACAAATGAAATGATTTGGAGAGAAAAGATGAAATTATGTTTTATGGGTCAGCTGTCTTTCAAAGACCTTTCCAAAAAAAGGGCAGGTTGAAATGGCATCGAGGCAGGTTTAAGATAGGCACGGCAATGTTTTCTTTGCAAATACACAACCTTCAACAAAGGGCAAGCAGATAGCATTACTCCCTATTTGGTACATACACACAGCATGGCTACAGCCTCTCTCTATCCCTTGGAATGCTACAAGCACTAGTGGCCATTTGCTTGGCTGTGTTGAAGAAAAGCCACCATATTTCTAATCTTCAATAAATGCATCTTGACCCTTTGAGGCCATGCCTAAGTGTTAAGGTTGCAGGATTACACAGACAGACTGAGTGACTGAGGGGTGATCGCATAAGAAAGTGGGCACTAATCCATAATAAAATTTGTGGAAAGTTGGAGCTGGTTTGCATTCCAACATACTTGACAAAAGATTGACAGGCCGCTGAGAAATTAGATTCCATCTGGCCATGTCCTTCACTGTGTCCTTCATATGCATGCAGATTTAAATCCACTTAATTGCAGTCATGATTCAATCATCTCTGAGAGTCTACAAGCATCACACATTTTTAGTCAGAAGAATGAGCAGCACATACATATTCATGTGTGAGATGTTGCTAACCATATCAGCATAACAAGGAAAAAAGGTGTACAGAGGTGACAGGGAGTTATATGGTTTGCAAATGCATACATTATGGATGAGTAAATTGAATATTTGTATTTTAAATGTGTCAGTCATAAGGGTCTCTGGCTGAAAATAATGGAAATTTATGATGACAGTCAACCTTTTGGGCTTTCAATTCAGATGGTGATGATGGTAATGATGATAATGATGCCAATTAACTTTCTTATAGACATTTTGTCCTGAATTGCACCATCATAAAATCAAAAACTAATGTAGCATCATCATTTCATATCCAACGTAGAGATGAGACTGATTCTATCCAGTATTAATATCGAAGGCCCAGTATTGACAGATTGCAATTATTAGATATGAAACTAACATCACCAATCCATGCACCAATGCAGCTTCAAAGTCCCACGTTTTTATTTATTGATGCTATACAGTACAAATAGAGAAATAAATAACAGTTTTCACAGCAACTCTACAATTATATGTTACATGGGACTTGCATCCCACATTGCCATTGTAAAATACAGCTGGAGTGAAGGGATGTAGCCACCTCACTCATGGATACAACGATAAGTTTATAAACATGCAGAAAAATGACAGTTACCAACATAAACCTCTATGTTCTGAACAAACACATCACAAAATCATTACAAACACTAACAAAATGTAGCAATTGCATTTTGAAACATAAAATGCAATGAATGATGGGGGATGCAGCACATGTGAATTTCACAAGCCACAATCCTATAGCGCCCCACAATTGTTGGAGGTTTACACAAGTCCAAGGCTCTGGAGCATGCATTTAGCAACATGAACGCTAAACAAACTTTCCAAATGGTGAAAACTTATTAATATGACACAAACACAGTTCATTAACATCAGCTGGCACAGTCCTTACAATTACAAGCTTACAATTTCATTTAGCAGACACTTTTATCCAAAGCAACATACATCTGGCAGCTGATACAACGACAGCATGACATAATAAGCTCTATGCATCGACAGATATCCATATTCAGGTATTGGAAAAAGCTGATTGCGCTTTTCTTTAGGGTGTTACATTAATATTTTAAGCAATTATTGCATACAATATACAAAGCTATGTTGAAAATACACTGTTTTAAAATCAATAGCACCTTCATACCGTGGATTTCAGGGGAGACTCCTCTAGAGGCTTGAGTAACTTAGATAGTTGATTAAATATTTATGCTGTGTGCTGTGTGTGTTGTCTTGTACACCAGGCTATTAAAGATTGAATGATAGTCACAAGAAACCAAGCTGTACATGTTATGGTTTAAGTATTGCTATACCAAAACTTTACTTAATCAATACGACTCGCACACTTTCAAAGTGACAACACAGCTAGATGATATAATAGCCCCTTATACCCTTAATGGAAAATATTCTCCACCGTCCTTATTACTCTTCAGTATTGAGCAGTGGGAAATGTCTGTGCCTCACATTTAACAAAATGTGATTAACATCCAAATCAGCATGAAATTCGGTTGAAGATTACACAAGGAAAAGGTGGAGGCAGAAAAACGAGATCGAATTCAGCTGAGCCACCCACTGGAGATGGAGAGAGAGGAGCAGATATACGGAAACAGAAAAGAGAGAAAAACAGAGCAGGGGCGGGAGAGATGGAGCACAAATAGGCAGATGGAGAGGGGAGAGGTCCTGGACTGGCCAGGTCTAGGGCAGGTGGGGAGATGAGGAGGGGGTAAAGGGGGATGGAAAAGGACATTGTGGAAGTGAGGCTAGAGGATGGGGTCAGCCTATTCGTGCAGGAGATGGTACGGGAATACAATAGAAATTAAAGTACAGAAATAACCAAAGGATATTGGGCTTACAAGACAAAGAAGCACGTGTTCAGGAGGTTAGAAAGAAAATGTCAAAATGAGACATGCAGGAAAGGAAATAAAATGAAAAAATAAGGAGGAAATGAAAGGAATGCTTTGCTCCAAGACAAAATACAAAAAGTATCATAATTAAGGAACGAAGAGAGAAAGAGAACTAGAAATGGATGGGTGATGGAGTTCACATGAACAAGCAGAAGCAAAAAAGCAGGGGTGAGTGAGATGGTCACAGAAGGATAGTTCATATTTAGACAGCTCCCCGCTGCACTCAGCTCTGCTTCAACACAGATAACTCGGTACATCCATTAGTTCAACTAATTCCCATCGCCATCTGCCATGCAATTTCGGATGCACCTCTGGAGTCGCAGAAAAGGTTCAGGACTTTGGGGGGAGGGATGTTGATTTGGAAAATATGAGATTAATTTGCTTAATTGAAGTACCTAATGTTTCCATAACTCAACAGCGACAGTGCAGGAAAATAAGGTGAGTTAGTGTGATCACACATCCCTCTCTTAAGAATAAATGGTGTCTGCCTCTTCTGGCAGATGGATTATTCTCCTAAATGAAGACGCACTTCATGAAGAGCTGTCCTGACCGTAGTCTCCAACTTCAATGCCAGATTTCTTTAATTTTTCATTCAAATTTCAAATAACAGTAAATGACCAAGAGCAAAAAATGATGCTTTCCTTACCTTCATAAGCTACCTTAAATCCATGAGCGCTTACTGCAAAGTCACTGGTAAGCCTCAGTGAAAAAATGGAGCCAGAACTGGTAACAGGCGGAGGGATGGTAAATCCTGTTAACCTGCAGATAAGAGAAAGAGACCTCAGTACTGAATGTATGATTCAGTTCATATCAAATCAGAATTAGAATTACATTGTGCAGTTGTACCTCAAGCATAATCACATGTAAGACACTTGTTTAAACTAAATCTATTTTATTTTATTATGGTATCACAATTTCAACGTTTAGTTGACAATTGATTGGAAAGAGCTTTCAATTTCAAGAATCAAAATCAAAGGCAGCATTAAATTCAGTGACAGTGTAGTTTACCAGCTGTTATATTACACTTGATATCATATAGACTTTATGTAGTTTTCATGTAGTCTTTTTAAAGACGAATTTGAAATGATGTCACGACATAAACAAATGTTGATTTGCTGATCTTTATAAATTAAGACTTGATAGTCTGACAAAAGTACAACCACCAGTGCAAAAAATCTTTAAATCGAAAAATTAAATCGTGACCTTTAAGTCAAATCAAATCCTTGATTTGGAAAATCATGACATCCTTTTTTAAAATTATTTTCATTTCAATATCATTTTTCAGCTTCACATGCTGTAACCACACAAGTTCATGAGCAATGAATCAGCCTCCAGCAATGGATGCCACTATGATATCTACTACCATTTAGGCTTTTCCCCCAAATTGTGATTCCAAACAGACAACATGGTTGAAAAGTTGTGAGGCAGAAACCAAAGCACTTTGGGTTTGTTAACATCTGTCATTTTTGTATTTATATTAGACAGGCCACCAGGTGAAGTGGCTGACCGTATGCCGATACATTTCTGTTGAGAAATGTGTGCACTAAAATGCAACGATACACAAAAAACTGTACACCGTAGTAACTATCACTAAAAGTAATGACTGTTCGAAGACCTCAAACCTCGCACCACCAGTGAGTTTGTGAGCTGTAGCATTTTGTGTCTAATAAAAACAGAACTGCTCTGAGAATTGTGATGCAATTTGTCCACCAATAATATACTGGGTACTATACAATCAAAACCCAAGTGAGAACCTAACCTATTGTTGGATAGTGTTTGAGGGCTGGCAGCTGCATTGTAACAGACTGCTTCATTACTGCATTTCAAATTAGGTGCAGATCCAAACAAATCCATTTACTTTCACGACGTCGTAAACAAGATGTGTTGCTGACCATTCCTCAGCGGCATTGGCTGATGTTCTATCGACCTTCCACTGCTGTAAGCCAGCCTGTGCAGCATGAACACAACTTGTGCATGAAACAAAATGTCTCCTTCTCTATTGCCGTCTTGTTTTCTCTTGTTATTTTCTACTGCTAGTTTTGGGGCTGTTCGTGTGACTGAACCTCTACTTGACAACAAGCCCGGTGAATAATGTCTGTAGCGAGCCAAATGTGGAAAAACAAAAATCCCCTCCTGAGACAGCAAAGAAGAGGGTGCTGTATTTACAGCTTCAATAGAGTTTCCAATTACAGCACTGTGAACTGTGCTGGTCCTTGCAGTAAATAATTACCCTTTGTCGCAGGTACAGCACAGCATGCCAAGATACTGCTAAAAGTCAATTGCCACAATACAATTTTGAATACATTTACGAGCAAACGAAACTTAAAATGTGACCTTGTTAGAAGCTTAATCACACACAAGAGCACTGTACTGAACTTCCATGCTATCATGGTTAAATTAAAGTGGCGGCAATCTTGTGCATCAAAGGGAAAGTCTTAGTTGGAGTGCTTAAATGAAAATAGCAAGCACAGGAGAGGAGAGAGGTAGCATATTGAGACTATTTTTGTCACTTCTTGTTGTTTTACTTATTAATGTTTCTGGCCAATGACATTTTAGTTAGGCAATATCTAAACTGGACACAATCTAAATATTAAAAGCAGTGTCATTAATTTTGCAGGCCCCAAACCCTGTTATGTGTATACATAGTGCAGAGTCGAGAAACACTGAGGGGAAGAAGTTACTGCTAAAACTGTTGTGCTTGTTGTGGTAAGGCTGCACAACATGGTATTTTAAAAAAAATCATATAATTAATTATCTATTTAGAAAAATACTGAGATTGTGATGTGATTCGTGATTAGTGGGAATGATCATTTTTGTGTCCTAATTTTAATTTTCAGCAGAAAAAAAAAAATTAATCATGACAATGTCACATTTATTGGGGTGTGTACCAAACAAACATCTTTTATTATTTGTCACACATTCTTCCTTTGTCAAAAACATGTGGCCTGTGTGATCTGGCTTGATTGGATATTGCACTTGGCCATACTGCAGTTTTGATAATATATTGCTTAATTTTGCAGCCCTACTAAATATAAAGGAAACATAAAGGAAACAATAAGCCACAGGAAACACTCTTCTTTGCACTGCAACAACATCTACAGATGTGTGCAATCACAATATTAAGGATGTCTCCTATGCTGCGTGCTGTTTATATCTCTGGATTATTAGAAACTTGTGCTGAAAACACAGCTCCACTCAGAGTTCACATGAAAATGTCACGTGTGGACACATATCTCTTGATGTGACATCAGTTCCATGTTTCTGTTCACAAAAGTCACATTTAAAAGACAGAAGTGTAAACCTAACCATTCTCCCTAGTTGCTGCTCTGGCATGTAACAAACAAGTCCTTGAGCTTTCTTTTGCAAAACAACTCTCTCTGAGTGCAAGTCTAAGCATGAGTACAGGGGTTGGAGGGGTCCACAGTGCCATCCCCATGTGGGAGTTTGATATTTTCAATGAATCACAGTTTGATGTCAAGCTGGGTAGTCTGTAAAATTAGCCCTCCATACCCGAAATCTGGGGAGGGGGCATCCATGGGAGAACTAATTATTGGCTGAGCAGAACAGAAAAGAATGGAACAATGAGTGGCTGCCGAGTACATGCTCGCACAGAGGTCGATGGCACCCACCAAGATGAGTGCAGTGCAGTTACACAATGACACTAGAAAGCCTTGACCCACAATAGCTGCTGAAGAAGTAGGACATGAACACTGAATTAGTTTGCCCATGAATCAAAACACTGAGCAAAATCCTTCACTTTATGTTTCAGCATTGACTATAGGACTGCGTATACAGGATAGGAAAAAGATGTGCTGCTATGGCAACATGTGATACAGACAGACAAAGATGGGAGAGAAAACAGATGCAGTGTTAGTGCAACATTTACAGGGTAATGCGTAGGGGTGTCTGTTTCTTTATTAAACAGATAATCGATTGAAATGAGCTTTCAATTTTAAAAAAAAGTTAAATCAAAGGCAGAATCAGCGATTCTCCCAGTATTTTTTCTCCCACCCCTGGCTACTTGCGGTGTCTAGCACATATCCCAAGGAAAAAAACACTTCAGAGATGATACAGCACAGCATACTGACCATCATATCATACTCAATCCATATAGACAATCTTTTTAGAGAGGAATTTGAAATTGTAAATGGCAATTGTCTAAGCATAAAACCAATGATCTGCTGATCTTCACAAATCAAGACTGAATTGTAACCCTAAAATCAAAAGTCAAATCTAATCATTGGCTTGGACAGTCAGACACCCCTTGTAATGTATAGACCTGCAACAATTAGTTAGTAAACTATTAAATTAATCACCTACTATTTTAAAAATCGATTAAGTGTTTTGACTCGACTAAGATAAAATGTCCCAATTCTCTTATTTCAGCTTCCAAATAGTGAAAATTTTCTGGTTTCTTAACTCCAATATGAAAGTAAAGCGAATATCTTTGGATTGTAGACAAAACAACATTTCATGGACCAACCAACTAATTGATTAATCAAGAAAATGATCCATAGATTAATATACCATTAAAATGATTGTTAATTACACCCATATTAATGTAAAGAATAAGGCCTAATAACCAAAAATGAGGGTGTTTTTTTTAAGTCTCCTATAAGCACCAGAATGTTGGGGAAAAAAAGGAAAAACATTTTCTCATGACCACAAGCAAGGTGGATAAAATGCTGTACGGAAGCTTAGCCCTGCCAAACTGAACCTCAGACCCACGTTCCAAGTCTCAACAGACTAAATCCTGTCTTAGATTGCACTGTTGTCATCATGGCAGGAAATAGCACAGGAATGAGGATGTCATGGGGTTAGCGTATATGAGGGGAAGACATCTTCTAAGGTTGTCAGTGAGAAGGATTAAGAGGTGACAGTCTACACAGCCTTGGTCAAAATTCTGTACTCTTTGACACATTTCTGATTCAGACACATCATGTCTCAAGTGATATGGGTCAGGATGATGCAGGAGTCGTTTAAACAACTGAACAAACATGCGACTGCCTAAGAAACATTCAATCTGGATTAGGCTTGTACATATTATGGCTCTTTTGAAGCTTTTGGAAAGGATATGAAAATTGCTAAAAAAGCAGCATGACATTTAGACAGCATTTTCTAAAGGACTATTTGGAATATCTTATCTGCTCTGGTTTGTTTAAAACCAAAAGGAGCACATTGTGACCCAAGAATGTCTCTAACAAAAGCAGACAAAGAGCTCTCCATCATCTGGCATTCACTGCCACCTGTTGCTTTGGCAACGGGGCATCAGGTGAATGGCTGGAAAATGTCATTAACAAATAAACACCATGGGGCCTGCTGTCTCCTCAGACACAAGGAGGTTGTGACTAAGATGTCAGACACAAGTCTGCAAACCTAATCACACTTCCATTTGAAATTCTACAAAGACGACATCCTAAATACCGGATTATGTCCTAATCTGACTTTGGGAGGTAGGCCAGACTCACTAGGGAACTTTCATTTTCATTTTAACATGAGTCAGTAAAAGTACAGCCTTGTTAAGGCATAACGGTCAAGACGAACAGGCAACCAGAAGAAATAAAAGTTTAATACAAGGACAGACGCAATGTTTGTTTTGAGTTCAGTTTGTTGTTGCAACTAGAATTGAAGAATTTACGTTTTTAACCTCTCAAGGATATTTGGCTAAACATCTTGCAAATGACAAACATTTTAAATTAATTCTGTCCCTGCACTGTGTGCAAGTTTTTAAATAAAAAAAAAATCAAAAAATCAGGCCTAAGGCTTTTTTCTTTTTTGTCGTGGTATCTTTTTTTTTTAAACTAGTATTGTATCAAGTTTAAATTTCTGTACCATGACAACTCTACATCCAAAATAAGGTTACATTTTTTAAGCAAAACAGGATTACAAAACCTCTGCATATCTTGCTGTGCATTTCAGGGTGAAAAGAATGGTTTTACATGTGCAGAGAAACAAATTGCAATTCCAGAGAACACAAAGTCATCTACTGTGTTCTAAACAATGCAGTCCCATTTGTGGTCAATCAGTTACATTATTGCTTTTGACCTGTGATGGAAGCTGGTGCATTGGAGGTCATACAAAGTCGGAACCAAATTATTTTTGTATTTGTAAAAAGGCTTTGCTGGGTTTGATCAAAGCCTGTTCAAAAACAAAAACATTTGTTAAGATTTAACAGCGGCACAGCATGCAGTAATTATGACTTCCTTCAGGCATGAGAGAGATGGGAATCTTTCAGATCTGATCAAAGCTTATTCACAAAAATAAATTTAAAAAATCATACCGAATGAAACTTTGTACAGCCTACGAACAGAAATAGCAAAGTGCTACAAGTGTGAGTCAGACAGAAACCAACTTATGTTGGAATCCACCAGGTCTACCAAAAATATCAGTGTGTAGGTTTGGAGACGCCAGGTGTCTGAACAGCAATGGCGCCCCCCGTTTATGGATCAAAGCAACACCAGTGGCAGCAGAATGACTACGTGTGCCTGGGAACAGTGTGCCAGTGATTGCCTGGACAGATGCAGCCTTTCCTTCCACCTGAACACACTACATCAGCCCTGAAGGTAGCTGTCAGACATTCCCGCCATCTGATTAGTGTGTCACCATAGTGGCATTCCATAGAGAGAGAGGGGAGAGGGACAGGAATGATGTACCTCCATTTGTCTGACTCACTGTCTCTCTACCTCCATCTGTCTTTCCCTCTGTGTCGCACTAGCTCTTTCTGTCACACCAGCTCTCTCTCACTTTCTCTGTTCCTCGAGGTTGCTCTTATTCACAGTTACTTTTCTTTTTCCTGTCTTGCTGGTTTACCGTTTGTGTCGCTTTGACTCTTTGTATCTCTTTGTTTGTCTCTGCCCACCTCTCCTTGTTTCTACACAGCTCTTAACATGACACAAAGAGGTTATGTCTCCCGGGAGAGAAGAAGAAAGAACAAAAACATACAGAGGTGGGAAGAACCCTTAAGTGTTCTGACTGATCTTACCTAGTAAGCAGCAATTAAACTGAACCACTTACCTTTAGTTTATTGTTAGAAACAGAGCAAAATAAGGCCTGTTACTAAGGTGAATAATGGCCTTCTTGCTGGCCGCCTCCCCGAAACAAAGAAAAAAACAGCAGGATGATTAATAGACTTATTTTGCACTGACATGTCCTAACTCATTACAGCAGCCCCAGACACTGACATTTCGTTTTAATAACTGCAGTAATAAAGGTCAAATCATCCTATCAATTAATTCATTCTTGGCTCTTCTCAGTCTAATAAGAGTGAAGAATGAAAAATATGTAATTTCTTGATTTGCAAAGGGAAATGTAATACGGAGAGAGTCTGGTGAGTGGTCAGAAAGTTAATATCCTACTCTCTGTGTGTCTAGTGGCGATTCAGCTTTAGCTTTGCACAGAATCACATTGCCATTTTCTACAGAAAAATGCATCTGCAAGTAATTTTCCTCATGAGAAAAGGCAGTGCGTCAGATGCAAAAACAAATCTGGAATGAATTGCTATCATTTTGAATCAAAAAACTCTAATTAGTTCACAGGTGTCCTTACAAAAGGGTAATTAATCTTCTCCTTCTCCAACATTTATGCCATCTGCATTGTGGTTCTGGTGTGGGCGAAGAGGGGAAGAAAGATTTAGCATAGCATAGATTCGATTTAGGTCATCCAGGTTGGAGGTGACAAAGGCTGGAGCAGATAAATAATGAAGCACTGCACAGCCATTAATCCTGCTTTTATTTCACAAAAACCCTCATGCTACTTTCACTTATTTTGACGAGTGATTTTTAGTAAGTTAACAAAATTTCAGACCTCACCCATCATGACTAATGATTTCCTTGTGACTCAGGACAGATATGGTGACAAGATGGCTTACAAGTCCTGTTTTTCATTTCCATGCAGGCAATACCGCAGAGTGTGTTTCATTTATATCCTTCTTCCTCTCCCCACGACAAACCACTCTACTCAGATTTGTTGTGGCCAATTCTGTGCACTAGATAGCAACAAATGTCTTTCTTTAGCACCCGTTTGATCCTAGCCAGTGGCATAATTTTTCTCTCTGCACTTACACTTTCTGCACTGTGTTCTCTGCGTTAGAGTAGACAATATAGACGTAACCACTTGACATTAGTGGCACCACTTGTTCCATGACTAGTACTATTCAGCCTCCAGGGCTTTATAACATGGTATAGCAAGAGAGTGGTAGTATAAAAACCACAGAGGTCAAAAGTCGCAGATTTACATTCCACTGCCTAAAACTCTGAAGTAACTCAGAGGGTTAATGCCTGCTCAAAAAGATTTAAAAACACTGCTATGATTCATGCATCATGCTGGCCACTCCACTGTGAAATAAAAGGGAGGGTTGTACTCTAAGTGCTTTTCATACTAACACTATGTACAGGATAAATGCTGAAACTAGTAAATACACACAAAAATACACATTTTCTGGATGTGTTCACAGTCGGAGCTACAATCTTAGCAACGCGCCTAAAAACATTAAATGTCTACTTTAATTGACTTGAATTCTATTGACTTGATTGGTTCAGTGGGACTTATAACTTGCTGATGAGCTAACGGTGGCTCAGGAATCACAGCATAAGGCCATTTTGTCCCATATTGTGGTTCTAAAATTTTTGCTGTGTACATGAGCCTGAAGTGGTCCTGTATAAAAACTTCTATTTGACATTTTGAATTTGAATTGATCCAGAATTAGGCCTGGGTTACACTTGCATTTCAATAAGTCTTCTGTGATTGAATGATCCAGTTGGAAGCTAAGCAGTAAACGTACATTTCTATCTTTGACATTTGATTTGAGATTTCAAAACAGATGCCTGGCTTACTTCAAAGCAAACCTGAAATAGAAAGAAATAATTACTAGCCATACCTAGCTTACACATTTTGGCACAACCCGGGGCTGCCTAAAATCAACATTTATTGTTGAGAGGATAAGATTGGAGGCATGTGTAAGTCTCCTCTCTATCAATGTTGTGGTTGACAAAAATGAGCACGCACACTAAATCAGAGGACACAGCTTTCTTAACTGACAAAAAATAGTATAATGGTGTTGTGTCACATGTCAGTACAGTATAATAAAACACAAGTATAATAAAAACAAACAGTTGGCAAAATACTTGCTTAAATTGCTTAATTTTTCACTACACTTCATTGCACATTTATCTCAATAATGACACTGTAATGACAGTACTACATTCAGCTTCACGCTGTCTTAAGTCTTAGTTTCACCAATTTTTTGTTTCAGCTGTTGTCAAGCTTTGAACTATCATCACTACTATGACTAGGGATGAGTATCTGGTATCTTATTACTACTACTACTTACTTGCTACTCACCATAATTTGGTGCAAAAAATAAAGACTTGACATGAAAAGATGTGAAAACCTTCAACAGTTATTATGTTGTTTCTTTTTTCATAAATAAGTTACATTTTTTCTTGAGTTGTTGCCCTTAGTTGCATTTACATCATCTTTAGTAATGTCAGCCCACACTTGAACCTTTTTTCCTGTCAGCTGTTACATAATAGCAATATCCTTTGTTCAGGAGCTTATTGATATTTCTTTAATAACCAATCAGGAACCGTACCAATTTCTTAACAGTTGTAGATGCCCATCCCTAACTATGACCTCTGTTGCTGAAGTCACATTTTAACAAACAACATACACATACACACCAACAATTAATAGCTATCAAGCTTCAAATTAATGATCGAAAACTTTACGAAAAGTTCAGACAGAGCCGAAAAACAGATTTGTCTCATCTTGTAGATGCTTGGAAGACATTCAAGGAATGCATAGAAAATAATTTAATGTCTACATTAATTTTCTCGCTAATTTGCCAACTAGTAAGGCAAACATGTCAGGCAAGAGCATAATAATCTTTGTGAAACACACACATATACACACACACACACACACGTGTCTCTACACATACAAGGCGTACATGCAAACTCCACAGAGAGAAGACAGCTATTAAGATTCAAACCAAAGAGTTTCTTATGCTAACAGTGCTTAGCCACCCGGGTAATACTATATTAATAAAAACACATACATATACCGTCTAAATGGTGTTTAGTTCCCTGATGCTTAGCACCAAGTAAAGCAACAGCTTTTGCTTTAGTTGAAATCACATAATGGTAACCACAAAAACTGAAAAATATTAGAAAATTAAATAATAAAACACAATAGCAAGTCAATGTGTCAATTCACCAGGGTCAAGATTCAAATTGTCAACCAAAGCACCAAGAAAGACCGAATTCTTTACACTTTTTTACAGTCTCAAAACTTTTGCAGACACGTGGTTACAGTGTTTAGTTTACAGTTTAGTTGAGGACCTTGATGGGGGAATGGATTAGTCACAAGCTAAGTAATAAGACTTCTGTAGCCAAGGAACAAATCAAAAACTAAGCCTTTATCAACGCTGAATTCAATTTGTGCTTGTCATTGTAATTGTATAATGACAGCACAGAAAGATCACCTTAATGAGGTCATTATTTGTGCAGGGCAATACTGGAATAAAAGGCTTTATTACCCTAACTCACCTCCTTTCCTCTGCTATCCACAGCATATAATTTCAGCACAATAATGAGTGCTTCAACCAGCCATTCTTGGGCACGAGGGATTGTACGTAATGTAAGTGCAGCACCAAGTGAGAGAGACGGGGGAGAAAACTTCACAGAGCAAAGAGAATACATAGATCAATGGGGAGACACACTAATCAGGTCCATCACGGGGATGTCGATTCTTTTTCATGTTAAAAATTCATTGTCGCTTTTGTCGTGTTCCCTTCTGAGTATCTGCCTTAATTAATTAATAGCATTAATAAATTAAAGGCCTCTTTAATCTCTATCAAGGTTTCTATTTATAATTACCCCAGAAGAGGAAAAGAAAAGCAGAAAAAAAGGCTGCCTGTCATTATGTTCACCTTCTTATTTATTCCAGCTGGAATAACACCTGAGTGAACAACACGTCAACATACATTCAGAGAAGGGAAAGAATAACAAGAAAAAACAGAAAAATGAAACAACTTCAGGAGCTGCCATATGGAAATGAGCATCTTTCAGAACAAGTTGCTGGAAGAGAGGAAGGGAAAGTTTGTGCTGCGTCTTTCTTGACAAAGTTAAACAAAAGGTAAGAAAACACAAGGTAAAGAAGCTTGTTTTTTTTCCTTCTTCTCAGTGATTTTGTTATGGAAAGAATTAATTGTGTAAGAGCGGGCGTTCTACTAGCGTACATTTTGGGCCCTACAGGCAAAGCAAAGACTCTGTCATGGATTTATCATTTTCTGGCGCCACACAACATAGTCCCACATTGTGAGAAAATCCACCACTTGGAAAAAACAAAAGTGTGACTAAAACACAAAGAACAACGTTGCTATTTAGAGGTTTGGGTCGGATCAGGAAAAAACCCATCAAAATTTGAGCCATTTGCTTTTGTCTCATAGCAAGAATTAGTCGTGCTTTTCCTCCTCCTCTCTGAATGGCAGGATTAGTTCCATGTGAATTTAAAAAGTCTCAGCAAAATATCATCTGGTTTCTTGTTTTGCAAATTGCTAACCTTACACTGTATTTGACACAGCAAATCAGCAACGGCTCTTACAAGCTAATGACTTGACAAGACACCTACACTCAGTGTCCATAATGTTCAGTTTTTGTTGACACTGTCATAGAGGTGTTAATTAAATTATGTTTTAGCATTCAAGTCATAGTGATGGTTTTGTCCTGGACTGCATTATATTGAGAGGTGTTTCTAATATTCTGTCTCCCTGATGTATGTAAATGGAAAGGACAAAAAAATAGAAACACCTCTCAATATAGCATAATCTAGTCAACACCACCAACTGTCCCTCTCACATCACATGAGAACCTAATAAGCAGTCCTGCTGCCCAAATCACACTACGTTGTGAGGCAGCCAGGTAAGTCTATCTGTGGAGTGTGGACTCACATCAGTTAGGTTTTGGCATCCAAACTACTTGGGTAGTTTTAGGAAAAGATCTCAGCTCTGACTGAACCAAACCTAACTGATGTCACTATTCCAACAAAAACAAAGAACAGTTCTGACTAGGGTTGTAAAATTTGTGCATTTTCCTTAACTGATAGTTGAACATATTAACAATTGACTAATTGATTAATCAAATGCACATCTTTTTCTCAGCTGAAGTTATTTTTGAACAATTGTAGCGGCACATTAACGGTGAAACATTAATTAATTAGGTACAATCAATTTGAACCAACAGAATAACAAAACAATCAGGCTCTCACCTGCAACAGCTGCTCTTTTGTGTTTGTCTTTATTCAATAAATGACTCTGCCCATCAAAACAATGTCAAACGGAGTGCTATTACTGCCATTTTTAGAGTAACAAGGCAAGCAAAACCAAAAAGGGGGAAAACTTGTGGGCTCTGGAGAAATGGTACTCCAACCACACATTGTCAGTTAATACAGGTTTACAGGTTCTGACTCTTCAAATGTTTATTTCTTCAAATAAAGTTAATTAAACTATGCAAACATGCTTTGGATTTTATAGAGCATTTTGTCTATGAATTCAAATGATATGCTTTGACATCATCTGTCAAAAAAGATATTATAATGGCCAGTATTTATCAGCCAGTACATGCTTATACCGATATAAACATATATAGATGTCACGGCCCAGTACTGGCTGCCAGTTTGTCAGTCCTGATACGTACTGTGCATCCCTGGAAACAGCATTGCCAAATCTGTACTGGTGGACAAATTTTTTTGCAGGGTATGAAGCCTACTGTCATATCACCCAACCTTAACAAATATCAAAATAATAAATTACTTAGGTGGTCCAACACTGTCCAATACAGGAAAGGACAAAAACAATTCAATCACTAGACCCTTAAAGAAGAGCTATTATACTCATTTTCGGGCCTTTGTATTTGATTTTTGGACTCCTATAGAGCAGCTACACACGATTGCCGGCACAGAAAGCTTTGTAGATCTTCGGGACGCTGTGCCTCTCGCTACATCGCTTCCTTGTATTTCCTGCATCCCGCGAAAACTGTCTGTGTAATTTACTCCACCCCCCGGCCCTCCTCCATGTACGCCTCCCGCCAAGCCCACTCTGCTGTGATTGGTCACACTCCCGAGGACTTCCAAAGGGCTGGCGAGCGCTGCCGAGCCCCACCTCCTCATTTTGCCAGTGCGGGAGTTGGAAGTAAACAGCGAACTTTACGAAACTATCAGAATTTCTCTTTTGAAATATCAACTTTTGAAATACAGCCGTATGTGTTGGATCCCGAATCCAATCCAGAGGTAGAGACTGGACAGCCTGAAGTTTCTCAGTAATAGAGGTTACTTTTAGACGTCTCTGAATGGTAAGTAACATTAGCCGTAGCTTGTTATTGTCATTACCTGCTTACCTGTGCAGCGTAAGGATGGATTTCGTGTTTCTAATAGAAAGCCGTTTCTACAAATTACCAACATACTTTCCTGTCACTTGCATATAAGTAAGTCCGGCACGCATTAACGTCACTGGGACTACACTGTTAAAAAAAAAGACTGTAAAACACAGTGTGCAGAGCCATCCTAAACAGCTTGCAGGGCTGACTTCCAAATGCATGAACCTCATTATTTGACACTTTGGCATCGTTTAACACGAGTATCCAACATTGTAACAACATTTATAGGTCAGAAAAGAGGAAAAGCATAATAGTTCTCCTTTAACAAAAGACATTTGAATCTTATTCTACATCAGAACATCAATATAAACAATTCATGTGTACATACACCCACATAAACGTGTAGCTTAAACACTAAAAAACATCCAGATTCTTTCACAGTGATCTTTTCAAAGATTTCTATGCCCCTGAAACAGAAATTCCCTGGTATAAGAACGCCAATATGTGGCTTCCTGGTTCCTCTGTACATGGCATTAAATTTGAACATTCACCTGTATTTGCCTGTATTTATGTTTCTACAGCCTGAGCATAAAACCTTATCAAATAATCATCCTGCACAAGACAATCATACATTCTTATTTGACTTTTCACAGCCATGTCCCTGGCCTCATCTTTGTTGTGTTGCCTCTGCCTGTATAACATTACTGCCTCTAACAATGGCAGATGCTGGAACTGACATCTATGTAAACAAACACTTGAGTGTACTGGAAGTGGAAAGTTGCATTGAATTGGGGAAAAAAAGAATTCATGTATTTACAATTCAGTTTTATCTATCATACTGCATACTACTGACCAAAATGTAGGCTATTCAGCTCACAAAGCATCACACACCTCACCACCACAGGGTTTTTCTCCATCACCAAGATGCTGGAAAAACAAGTAAAACAGGGGATAATGAGCAGTGTGCTATTAAACAAAAATTAACACTTTCTGATTTCACTTTGAACACTACAAGTTTCCACTAAAGAGAACTGTGTTGGTCTTCTATTGTGAAATGCCCACAGAATTTGTGAGTAATAGTCGTAAGCGGAACCAGTTTAGCCTGCACACAAAATCTCCATGCTCATTGTTACTGAACATCAAATTACAAGGTTTCATTAGACTAAAATACAAGCAGTCGATCCATACAGTTATATACAGATAGCACATTGGATCATACAATATGATGTGGATGCATATTGTACCAATTATCTTCATTTCTCATTACAATTACACATTATGTTCATAATCATTAGGCCAACGTAAAAACTGCCAACCCTGTACCACATGAGTATACATAGATATAGAGCCAATAATACTATCATCTCCATAATAATTTTTCAGCATCTTTCAGTGGACTCATATAATGATGATATGATCATCATACCATGTTATCATGTCATTATAATTCTGTTGCCCAAATTAATGACTGTATGCAACCGTAATTAAAAACTGACAGTTTGTCAGTGAGGTTTTTGTCTTACATGTGTAATGTGGGGCGTTACTGTACACACTGTAAAAGTGGTTCATCACAATGAACACCAGTTTACTCTCTATATGTGATTTTGCTTATTTTTGCCAAATTGTGACATAATATATTCATACTAATACCGTGATATGGATTTTGAATATCACATGGCCCTGTGTGTTACATTCCAATATTTAAACTAAATAAATCATATTATTCCATTCCATAACATTCCCACTGGATCGTAAAAATAAAATTCTTTCACCCACAAAAAATGTCTAAATTAATTCTTGATTAAATAAGGTAATCTGGGGTGAAGTCATTTGATGTTTAATAAAGATATGAATAGAGTTTTAGTGCAGACTTCAGCTCTATGCCTCACATGTTGCAAGAGTGGATTAGATTTGCAAAGCGAACTGGTTTGCTGAATGGCTGTAAGTGCTCTTACAGTTTAGGCAAACATCAAACCCCCAATACCAGAGATTAAGGTCAGCAAAGTCCTTTTCCTGTGTCATAAATTCTTGGGTTTATAAGTGAGATTGGTCATTGATAATACCAAAGTTACCCAATACCACGAGACAAGCTAACAAACAGCCAGTCATATTCTCAATCTCAAATATGTCAGCAAAAATAAACATGCCCAAAACTGACACAGAAATTCACCAATTAGTCTTTTCTGTAATGCGCCACAATGGTGATACAGCGACAAACTGAACACAGGTTCAAATCTAGTTTGAAATCCACTGTGAGAACTTGTTTCAACCCCCTCAAACCTCCTTCCACCCATATACCATCACAACTGCACATGAAGCCAGGAAAAAGCCTGCACTGGTGCAATGATATCACAACAAAATTAAACTCTGAGTTTATTCAATTGGCATAGTTAGACCAAGAACAAGAACAACAAACACCGGCGGGGAATTGAAGGTTACACAAAGGCAGAAAGATGTGGTTAAAAAATCCATGTAAAGACAGAAAATGCAAAACTTTAAGCAGTAATTATGAATATCCACAAAAACATAATTAGTCTGCCATTGTAAAAATCACCTTACAGCACATTCAAAATGGCTGTTGATAAGCCAGAAACAGTTTTTGTACCACCACAGAGCTGAGAGAGTTTGTGCCTATTAACAGTCAACTCTCTTTCTCAAACAGAAAATAGTAAATTATACCTCTAGTTTTAGAATAAAAATAATAAAAATATCACCCGATAGATGACACTGGATGAAAAAGTATGCCATTGGTCCTGGTTGCCTGACCATAACTTCCACTAATCTAAATCCCCGCCTAAACCCACGCAAATGATCAAAGATAAACTGATGGTACAACCACTTATGACAGCGTGCCTACTTCTGTCTAAAAACTCACACATCAGTGCAGCTGTAGTTATTTTTATCGACGATGTTATCTATCTTTGCATTTATAACAAGTTATTTTCCACTACAACATCTGTCACTGACTGCGCCTGTAACTGAATACTGAATGGTCTTTACAAGCCCAAGAAGTCAGCTAAGGCAAATCATAGGCCTGGGCAACATAACAATAGTGATATGTATCAGCAAGACACTACATCAATAACAATAAAAAATTATTCAATAAAATGTTGAATAGTTTCACTTTAATGCTTGAAGTGCATGAAAACAACAAATATAGGGCATATTTGTTGTTTTCATGCACTTCAAGCATTAAAGTGCACAACCCTATCCCTAGATAATGGATTGTGTGACAAGTGAGACGCAAACAGCCAATCATTTAACAGGTGTGCTGTTCATTTGACCACTGACATGTGACACAACACAGACACAGTGTGTAGTGAGAAAATGAGTGCAGATGGTGAGAAAATTGTTCATAAAAACGACAGGGAAGCTTGCTAGTATGGCAGTTTGCTTTGTTGTTGTTTTGTTTTTTGTTGTTTTTTTTAAGTCTATCAACTCTGTGTCTCCAAAAATTAAGTCATTAAATTCAAACTAAGGTGGTTCAACCTGTTTTCTCCTTCTTAATTCTTAGTTAAAAATAGTTTGTGAAAAATTATCAGTCATTATTGATTGAAATTGAAACATTTCATCGTATAAATTCTTCAGCTATACTGTCCAGCCCTAGCAAATCAAACGAGAAAGCTACAATACACGTATACTCATATACTGACAGCATGACAACACGTTGTATAACGTGCAACAAATACAGTGTTGACACAATATCATTTATGTGTTTGCAATTTCGTTAAATATTGTAAAATGGTCCTGCAATGAAAGCATCCATGAAGTGCGTTTGGTGTTTCCTGTGTGTTGTTTTAAAATGCACTTTAGTGTAAGCTGTTCAGCCACATACACATACAAATAACAAAAATGCCTGCATCGTTTTTGCTTGTTCCTTTGTAAGTAAAATTGCACAAAATAAAAAAAAAAAAAACAACACCTGTCAAATCAGTCAAGTGTAATTTTCATCATAATAGAGGCGTCTCTCATTCTGACGTGTCTCAACAACAGAACTTTCCCACAGCAGATACTTTGATGTGTCGCATCAGGGGGAGCACAGGTGCACATAATAACATTAATTACGGCTCTGCCACATTAAGGCGTGACAGTCAACCAAAGTCCCAGTGGTCGCTGAAATAAATGGAACGTGCTTTTGTGGCTACATGCAGCATTACACGTGTTTAAGAGTGATAAGAGTTTCTCTGCGATTTAATGACATACAGCTAGCATATTACCTGAGGTTTGTGACGCAGCGATAGTGCTAATCTGTCAGCCATGTTGGTATTCATGTCATTAGTAAACGTTCACACGAAGCTTGATGCTAACTTTAGCATAGCCGTTTAACTTACGTTAACGCCGTTTTAACCAACTTTACCTACAGTAGCTAACGTTAGTGTGAACAAATTGGCTCATCATGAAAACGAAGACAACAGGACAGCGAGGAAAAATGAAATGAAGACACTTACTAGAATCATAGGTCAAACTTGACCGTGTCTCTCGCTCTCCACAGGTGTGACTGGTCTCTGTGACGGTTTTGCGTCTCTGTTTCGAGTGAGGAAGATTTGTGCTGCATTCAGGAATAATTGGAAATTTGGGTTTTGTTCTTTAATGTAATATGGGGGCTTCAAAGGGTAAATTATTTTAATTATTTATTAATTAATTAATTATTTAATTTATTAATTATTTTTATGGTGGGGTTGTCAATCTTTTGCCAACTCACTTGTAAACTACAATTCGATTGATACATTTAGAGGCTGATATTAATCAAGATTGAGAATTGCCTACTGAATAAATACAATACAGTTTCCTGGATTAAAAATGGGCCATTTTATCTAAATAACACAAATTGTTAATAGTCTCACTAAATTAACTTAACTTAAGTTATTACTGACATGTCAGTAAAAATTCTGACACTGTGACAACACTGGTTATGCATGCCAGCCAACAGATTTATCTCAGCACTTGAGGCAACATCAACAGCATATGTGATCACATATCATGATTCATGTCTGCCATAACTTGTTGATGATGTGCCATGCTACTGACATTCCATTCCACTGACATTGAGCCAATGTGTTGTGGTAACGCTGAATATTTTTAATTTGGCTCCATTTAAGAGACCGATGTGTAGGATTTAGAGGCATCTAGTGGTGAAATTGCAAATTGCAAACCTGTGACAAACCCTTTCCTCAAAACAGGGTTCTTCAAAAGTATATAGTTCAGGAAAACCATTTTGGAACACTTATATCTAAGAATGAAAATGTATGTATTTAAATCTTCTGTATTTTTGTATGCACTGCCTTTTTGGAGCCATGTCTCATGTCCATCCCTAATTATATCATATATATGTGGGTTCAGTACAATGTGCCTCCACTGCCATAACTTGTTGACTGACATTCAACCGTATTTACTGGCATTAAAGTGATACCCACTGTCTGCACACTGTTTATAACACAGGTAACACAAGCCAATGTATTGAGAGCTTACAGATTGCAAACACTTTGCCTTACCCTCCCACCTTCCCTTCCAAATGTGTAGGTGAAACTACGATGGCCATGAAACTCATGACAAACACAAAGGCCTTCACTAGAGTGAGTGTTTGGTTTGTCTGTTCTGAGCTACTGCAAAAACATGGTAGTGCAATATGGCAGACTCTGTGGAAGAGGGCCTGTATCCTCTGTAGACATAAATAGCTCAGTCTAAGGTAAAGAAAACACAACTGTTCTTATTTTCCAGTGATCAAACACTAATGAAAACATACATAAGAAACATATGAATATTATATAAGATTTCTGCCATATACTTGCATAGGCGCATGGATAGTACAGTATGGATGTAAAGTCATAGAAATATCAGGATTTCCTCCAAAATTGTTTCTAGACACAAAGCATTGTATTTTAAGTTTCTTTAAAGCACATTTGTGGCAAGAGCTATATGTGAGATCCAGTGATGTGTAGTCGACAAGCATGGTGACAAACCTCTCATAAACCTGACCTTGACAACAGTATTATGCAACATAATCTTTTAAGTATCTAAAGTGATTCAGCTGCTAAAGTATCAACAATGATTCAGCTCTTGAATTATTCCCCTTCATTGCCACTCTTTGCTATACATCCTCCATTGTATTAGCATGTGACCTCAGTCCACTTCCACTGAAGCTGAGCCACATAAATGGGCCTGGAGAAATCATTTTGGCACTGTCTTTTTGAGTGTTTCACAGCGAAATACTGGACCTCATTCTCACCTCTGGTGGAGCATGCTTGTGAATAAAAGTGGATAATCAGACACTAAGATGTCCTTTTAAAAAAAGAAGCTTTTGACAGGTTTAAAAAGCTGATGTGTGCATCCTCACTCCTCTATCAGCTCAGACGAGAGATTATCTTCTCATAATACACAGCACACTTATCTATAAAGGGTGGGTTTATTTTGAGCAATTTGGTTTGACAAGGAAAATGCGAACCCTCTTTGGCTTTTTCCTTTGAAATCCAAACACAAAACGATTCCTTAAAGTGGGTTTCATTTAGGAAATAAAGCATCCTAAGAATATTGCAGTGCATATTCTTTCTGAATCATTGCATGTAATGTGTCCTTTTTATTTGCAAAACAACGTTTTGTCTCATTAGGCAAGTCAGTGATGATTGGCTTATAGCCTTCATGATTAAAGCAGTGTGCAAGGTTTGATTGAGCTCATGTTGGTGAGTGCGTTGAATAAAACAAATGTGTTGAATAAAAAGCATCAGAATTATTTAAGTATAAAGTATTAGAGCAGCATACATTTCACAAAAGCCTTCAGCAGTGGCGTACACTCCTGGAAATAAAGGTATTAAGTTGAACAATATAGTGTTGTTCAGCTTGTCCCCATAAGAGGACCCTTTATGGTCCCTGGTAGAACCATTTATAAAAGTTCTCCCTAGGACCCTTTCAGGGGGTTCTACCTTGAACCTGACATAAAAGGCTACAGTATATCTAGAACAATCTAGGTTTCACCTAGAACCCCCTATGAGTAGTTCTACAGAGAACGCTTTTATGGTGTAGTGGTTACACCCAGAACCCTTTCTGGGGGTTCTGTTCAGAACCTTTCCACCTTCTAAGGGTGTCAACAAGAACCCGCTGAGAGGGTTCTGCCAAGAACCCCTTTATATTATATAGGGTTTCATCTTGAACTCACCCAGAGGGACTAAAAATACTATTTTATATGGGGTTTTATCTTTAACCCTCTTGTCTTTTGAGAAGAACCAAATTGTATTAAACAGATAAGTAAAATGAATTGATTAGATTCCAGACACATCTATTACCAGTTGAATCATGGGTAAACATTTGAATATTTGAGGGTGAAGACCTTTTAACACCCATGCCTACAACAATCCTTGAAGAGCTCTTTCCTCTAAAAAGGGTTCTTTAGATGAAAAGGGTTCCATTAATAACCCTTAAGAACCACATCCAAAGGGTTCTTTGGGTGAAAAGGGTTTGTAATGGAAACCTTTTGATCCAAGGAACCACTGACAAACCCTTTCTTCAAAAGAGGGTTCTTCTGAAGTAAATGGTTCTGGATATAACCTGAGCCATTCAGGAAGAACCAATCCTTATTTCTCAGAATGAAAATGTCTGTATTTAAACCTTAGCCTTCTGCATTTCTGTATGCGCTGCCTATTTGGAGCAGCCTCTTATGTCCATCCCTAATGATATCTTAGACGTGGGTTCAGTACAATAAGTCTCCACTGCAAAAATCATGGACTGTGTCATCTCACCATGAGCATCCATTTTTCTTTTTATTATGATTATGGAACAATACCTACTGAATTTACCGTCAAAATCAAAACACAGGAAATAATCAAATAATTCTTCTGGAGACAGATACTGACAGAGACAAAAATAAATAAATAAATAAAATAAACCACAGAAATATCTTCCCACGCCAGTTGAACCTCAGGCTTTCGTGAGGAAGCAGATAGCACACTGAGTAAACTGTTGTTTGCCTGTTCAGCAACTCAAGTAAACAAGAACAAATCTTTGTGTTTGATTTTCATGTTTTTTCTCTACCTCTAACTCCTCCAGTGAAGCATTTGAATAAAGGATGGTGGCTACTGAGCTGACCCATGCATCACTGAAACCAACACAGCATGCTCATTCAGAAATAAAAGTTGGGGATTCTGCTTAGAGCTCTCATGTTGATGGGTTTCTTTCCAACAATACATTTGCAACACGCAATTTCAAGTGTGTTTCATGGAATAGTTTTCATCTTCTACAGTTTTGTGAAGGCATTTTAAATCTGCACAAAACCATGTCAGAAAAGAGCAGAAACTCGACAATCCACACACACTGAAGCTGTCATGCCTGACAATGCTCTGACAAAAATAAGCAGTCTTTGTCATGTGTACATTAAAGATGAACTTTCCGTCAGAGGTGATCATTGAAGGCTTTCCCTCCCGCGTGCTTTCTGTCCCTGCCTGCCAGCTTTCATACACAGCCTTCAAGGTGCATGCCTTCAGGGCCGCTTCCTTACCTCGTCCTGAAGTTGGCCGGGTGTGGATGCCCATCATACAAAGATAAAAAGTCATATTCCTCCTCAACAGCGAAAGATTGAAAAACTATATGAATCCTGTTCCCCTCCTCGGCAACAATCACCCAGGTACAGTTCGCTCCATTTGGATATCCATATGGAAACCCAGGGCTTTCTATCGTCCCATTCCTCCCTTTTAAAGTGCCTCCGCAAGTATGGATAAAACCTGGAAACAAAGGAAACACACAGTTACTATCAAATGCACAAGGAAGAAAAGGAGTAAATTGCAGAGATCCTTGCAGAAAACATGCTTTATTTTGCAAGGTGCACACATCCGAGCAGCAATAAATAAACTGAACGGCTTTAGAATCTTTAAATAGGCCTGTACAGATGCTATTCCAAGCAGCATTTTTATTGTAACAACTGCATGCACCCTGTAAAGTTCAGGTGCAATATTTCTTCAACTGAGAACAAATTGTTTGTAAAATCCACATTGTTCTCAGCTGCCAGAAGCTGTTGAGTGAAATCTGGCAACCGGCTGAATAAGAGCCGAGCTTTGTGTTTCTATTTATGTTTCAGTTCCCCTTCAAATTAAAAAAAAGAATAGGCTGCAGCACCTACCGCTGCATGGAAATGCATAATTGAGGGCTACGGCCATGTTTTTCAATGTTATATTGAACAAAAAGGTTGTGATGTTTCATTACTGCCCACTTCTTTCCAGAGGGTTACAAACTCCCCAGAGACAAGCAACAAGCAAGGTCTTCCAATCTGGTGCCACAAGCCCTTAACGCTCTGTTTCCCAGCCCACACAAGATATGTCTTTGCACCTTGTTGCATTGGCTGGCTAAAAATCAATACCCTTGACATATTAAGTTGAGCATTATACTATCATTGTCAAACAACAGTAATGTGATTGCTTGGCGAGCCTTCGTGCTGTTAATTTAAAAGAGCTAAGCAACCCAAACACACATAAAAACATAATTTGTGTCACTCTTCCATGTTTACAGCACAGTATTCTTCCACACTTCACATTCAGTGTAATCCCACAATTACACAAACATTATATGAGCATGCTCCCATACACAGTTTGTCATAAAAAAGAAAAAGACTGCCATTTTATTCGAGGCTATCTTGCATGTTGTCTAATGAAATGCAAACTTAATTAAGATGCATGGTTTACCCCCCTCAATTTACTCCTAGTGTAATTAGCTTTTCACACTCAGTAGGTAAAGGATGTTTCGCATAGTGTTGGCTGTACACACGCACTGCATTATGGGGAAAAAGCAAAACACTTGGCAGCTAAACAACTCAAATGGCCTCCAACTAGACAAACAGTGGTAATTTTCCTCCCAATAACGTATACGCCTTCTTATAAACGGATGTGAGCAGAAGAGTCAAAATGTTAAACTCTGGGACAAACTGGCAATTAATTTCTCTCTTGTCAAGCTGGTTCATTATTTTTTGGACAAAGCCTGGCAGCTGTTTGTATTTCACAAAAAACAATTCTGTTATCACAAACATGATACTTTTTCCATTTTCTCACAATCTCACACCACCTTCAGGATATTATACTCACAGGGGTCCTGACCCTGAGTGCCTTACAGTGAAGTATATCTCCACCTATTTTCCAGATAACTGACCTGCCCTCGAGACCAATTCTCTCCTCCTGTATCCAGTGATCAAGTGGCCTGACCTATTCATAGATACAGTTATAGATGCAGTATGTATCAGGTTTATGATGTTGTGTCTGGTGATGAGCTGCTGCTCTGAATACAGTGTAGAAAAAAAAAAAAATCCTGCCAAGGTCTGTCGCATGTCTAAGTTGCAATTATTTCCGCCACCATTGAGCAAACAGGGTAATCATGGCAAATTTGCAGCACTGATGCGCCACCTACAGGGTCAACATGATCCAACCTGTGACACGGTGCATTATTCCTGCTTTCAAGCACTCTCGGGAATATCGTAATCACCAGGACAGCCACCTTCACTGATCCAACAAATTTGTGAGTATGAATGTAAACGTGTGCATTTTTAATGACAAGTGCATAATTGTAATGTGACAGCATGTTTGGCTAACAACTACCGTGATATCTGTTATGGCTTTGTGGTCTGTACATTGACGTTTGTTGTATGTTTCTGTTTTACTGATCATTTACTTAAAGTTGTCACACATTTTTGAATTTAATGAACTGAAATTGGGCCTCCCTGTGTGATGTCTGATCCACATTGCCTTTATTTCAACAAAGCTGCCACCAAAAGAGGCAGCAACATATTTTCCTTGCAGCTACATTTTCTTTGTATTTCAAACTAAAAGCAATTAATAGAGTGACTGGGTGTGTGTAGGACAGTTTAAAAGAAAAGTTAGAGCTAATGAAGAGCACTTAAAAACAAGTCAGAATGATCCACACCCTCACTGAATATTCAGAATGGCCTTGAAAAAGATTTTAAGCAAGATGTGTTCATTATTGAAGCTAAGCCCACCTGCAGTTGACACAGTTTAGACTTAATTCACTTGAGTAAAAGCAGGGGATCAGACAATTGCGATAGCAGAAATGAATAACAACATACTAGTTTAACACTGATGTTCAGCTTCAGTGTATTATTTATCTTGGAAAGTCTCCTCTTCCATTTTATAAACATAAATCTTAATACTTTTTTCTAAGATATTCAAGAGCAATGTTGGAAGCAACAAAAACATATTTTGTTAAATTTTACATTTTTTTCCCAAGGGGCCTTCCAAGTTCAGTTGTATATCTTCTATGTCTCCGGAGGTCTGAAAGTCTGAAAGTAAAAACCTGATGACTCTGTGTTATTACAACTTGTTTCGCTAATAATCAACACAGTTTCACAGCAGTTTGTGAAATAGTCAATTCAAATCATTCGATTTGTGTACATGAACATGTCAATTTTTGACACAAGCTAATGTTTTATCCACCGTCGATTCAGGAAAAGATTGTGTTTTGGGTTGGTCTTAGACAGGAACCAAACCTCCTGTGTGAAAGTCCTGATTATGTCTCCCTATGCACACTCACTCTTTAAACTACATTCATCTTCATTACTTTGAAAGCTGTGCTGAATGTCATGAAACATATTGACAATTCATGTCCATACACAGAAATCTGTACATTACATATCATGACTATTTCACAAACCTCTGTGATACTGCTGCACTAACTGAGGTGTGGGGTTTGAAAGAAGTGGGCATTTAGGAGCTGGGGAGGGTCTTATGACAGACGCTATTCAGTTACATCATGAGAAATGTAGGATCCAGTGTTATGGAGCTTGACCAATACAAGCAACTAAAGGTAAGGAGATCTCTGCTCCCTTTTGCTCTCTTCATTGTCAACCCATCCATGAACAAGTATACATTTGCTGTTTCCAAGGAGCCTATGGTGCAGTATCTAAACAGATAAAACACTTGACAGTCTAAGACATAAATACTCAACATGAAAACACACCTGAGCAAATATGTGCATAACATAAATATAACATAAGTAGCGCATGAGAAGAAGACTGCAAACACACTAGATATTACAGACTATTCTGATCATTCTTTTTATAAATCAGTCTCTTGTGAGTCCCCTAATTTTAAGGAATATAGAAAATCTCCAGACTACCCATTGAAATGTCATAAGAGGATGATTACCACAACACTTTTTTGATTTGCTGTTTGAATGAGAATGTTAAAACAGCCTAGTAAAAAATACATGAAACCAGAAACATGCAGTTTTAATCACTGCTACATGACCTTGAGTGCAAGTAAAGGAATCAAGACTTGAGTTGTGGGGAAGTTAGCACACATTTTTGTAATTGCAGGCAACCACTGTGGAAGGATAAACCTGAAGCAGTCGCGGTTGAGGATATCAACAGAACACAGAGAGAAGCCTCTAAACCTTGTGTTGGGCTCAGTAGCAATAAGACCAACATAATTTTAGACATCAATTATTATTGTTTTAATTTGAGGCGCTCATATGTCACCCAGTACATAATTACAGTCAGGACAGGAGCTCTATTAGTCCCTGAAATATTTCAGTGTTTGTCGAGCATTAGATGAAGTAAGTCATGCTGTTTGTGTGAACTGCTTAGCATTGTTTGTGTGGCTGATTGTTCTGATGTCCAGAAGATGACGGAACAGATGCTCATTGCCAACATATCTATTTCCCTCTTTCTGCCTCCCTCTCCTCCTCAGATCTATGTATTCCTTTCATCATTCGCTATCCCTGCAATTCTCTCACCTCTTCCTTCCTCACTCCTCCTTTTTCATTCCCTGCCTCTTCAGCCAATTGCTCCCTCTCTCCCTTCCTGTTCTGCAATTCTTCCTCTAATTTTCCCCACTACCCTTCACTCCTCAGCCCCCATCCCACTATCTATTGCCCTCCTTGTTTTTCCATTTTTTTTTCTAAAAGCTATTCATTATGAATTAGAATCCCCCTTTTCAAAGCTGTGAATCATAGGATCTTGTAATATGTTAAGCACTGTCATCTCCATAAACACTCTATCTATAAAAAGAACATTGTAAACATTCATCTTGCTATTTCAAAGGGAAATGCAACAACAACATGTACTGTTCCTTGTACGGGAGAGAGGACATCAAATCCATTTAGCACTTACACCTACAGTACAGTATGTCTTCTTTGAATTCCACTGTCACAGTTTAGTCGCTATTCTGACCTCCATCATCATTTCAATCGTAAAATGCATTCCCCGGGGTTTTCTTCGACCCCATGTTAGCGCCACGCTGCAACACCGACCATAAATTGTGATGAGAAACCAAATTAACAACATGCTGTGATTGCACAGTAGGGAAAATGTGGTTCAGAAATATGAATTAGGATCATAACGCACAAGCCTGGCACAAACAGCGGCTTCAGCAGGCAGCCGGGCTGGATGACAGACAGCACAAGAACGGCCCCAGCTGTTCCTCAAATAGTTACATTTACCCCTGGCCTTTTGGATCGACACGCAAATACCACCTTTTCACCGCACCACACCTTTGATGCTGCTTATAACTGATTGTTATGCTCACTGAGCAAAACACAGTCAGGAAAACAGCAGTTGTCTCTCACCTTGATGAAATTTCTGAGGGGGTTTGACTCTTTGTCAGTCTCAACTGTATGAGCGTGTTTGTGTATGAGCACTACAGATGCACAGAGATGTCACTATGTGTATTTGAATTTGTTCAGCCAACAAAATTATCTAATTATCTGTCTCTGTATCTGCTCAGCCAACAAAATTATATGTATCTGTAATGTGACAGAAGACTGGATGTGGGTGTGGTTCATGTTAAATAAGGCAAATATTTTATTTATTTATTTTGTATACTTTTCATCCCTTTCCCTTTTTTTAATTTTTATTTTTAACGTAACCCCACCTGTCTTGCATTGGAAATACAAACAATTTAATGCAAAGATCTAAAAAAACAACAACCCTTCACTTGAAGGGAAAAATCCTAAATTGCAATGATGCTGCGCTCATGTTTCTTGATGTGTTAAGTTTGCTGTACTTCACAATACTAGAAAATTATACATATGCATTAATATTACAACACTACATATATTAATATCACAATGATATTATTAAAATTAAATACTTGTGTCAAAATTTACTTTGATAAAAGTAAAAAGTAGTACTATGAATGTTACTGTTACATTTTAGAAATTATTTCTATTCCTGAATAATAACAAGTGAATTTGGATAGAGGCGATATTGTATTATTTGTGCTTTCCTAAATTACATATTCAGGTTGGAGAGCATCCCTAGTGAGGACTTGCATATTTATATTATGGGTTGGCCTTGCAGAACTTCTTACTAATGCAAAGGGTAAAACAAGACTCTCTACCCAGTGAATACAGAGATTTTGGGCAGAATGAAGCAGTTAATGAACCACAGTGTTGTGAACTGTGAGGATGGGAAATAAGATTGATTTTTAGACCAAATACATTATGCATTATGCAGCAGGTATCCTATTATAGAATATGTTGCAGGCTAAACAGGTATTTAATGTTTACGTTAAGCATGGAAGAAAATGAGAGACAACATTTTGGCTTCCCAATAGATGGACCAGTGTATGAAGACGTAGGTGCCCCCTAAACAAGTAAACAGCAGATGCGTTGTCCTCCACCATTAATGCAGATTTGTAGTTGGGTAATAAAAAGAAATGATTATGTGCAGCTGGGAGAGGGGAGGAGGAGTCATTTACTGCCACCCAAATTATTCTGAGTGACAAACAGATCACTGGACAATAGATGATTGCTGATGGCTATGAGAGATTGTCTGTCCCAATCGACTATTTTTGAACAGACCATCATTAGACAAGCTTGGAAAATAAACAGTCACAGTTTGACCTGCTGCCGTCAGGTAGCTGCTTTGGGATCCTGCAGGGCGGATTTAACTGCTAAATGAACTCTTTTTTCCCCCCCAGCAGTGAAACTGTTGAATTCTGATGAAAGATTTAGTTCGGCAAATTTATCATGTTCTATTTGGTAGATTGTTCTCAAAGTGTATTGAATTTATCTGCCATCTATTGTGCTGTATTTGTCCTTTATCGCCCGTCTATTGTCCCCAGTTTATGCGGCATCCTGCTTGTCAAAACAATTTTTCTGATGAGACAATAAAGTTTATCTAATCTAGCAAAATCCTGTGGCTTACAGCTATCAGAGTAATATTGAAATGACAAGTTTATGCGGCCTGATAAATGGCATTCAATGTACTGGTAATTAGAGAAATGTTGTAGCGCCCTCCGTTGGCACCAGTAAGTGTGAGCTTCATCCATTAATGGACCAACACTCCATATTTTCCTCAAAGTGGCATTTATGTTGTGAAACGAAATATTTCAAAAATTCTTTTTTGAAAGCAGATCAGTAGATCAGTTACTTGTGAACAGTGACCATCTGGGAAACTACACCACTGATGCATTATATATCAAAGACTGTTTGTTCTCGGGTTCTTCATAGGAAACATGATAGTGATGTGTGGACAAACAAAACACTAAGAGGACATCAGATGCAGTTGCAGCTCTTTGTACGTACATTTGGCTGGAGCTATATGACAACGTAAAGGGACTTTACAGAGAAAAAGTCCACAGCGTCGGAGGAAAAGATGCTACATCGACAATGTCAAACTTCATCATTACATTACAGTCATTTGGCAGATGCTTTGATTGACATCATTTACTTTTCTTTTTTTTTTACACGGGCACATCTGGAATAATTTTGGGGTTGTTGTTATTGTCTTGCTCAAGGACACTTCAACAAGTTGGCAGGAAGATCCCAGGATTGAGCCAGCATATGACAAATGACCAGCATGCTTTTATCACCTGAGCTACTGTTTTATCAGACACACCTGGATTTATCACTTTGTAATAATAGCTCAGTGCTGCTGTTACTGTGGCCAGTGTGTGCCTCTACAATGTACTGAGACCATAAAAAGCAGAGGTGGACTTGTTCCTTCTGTCTGAGCTCACTCATGAGATGTTTATGTTTCAAGGACAATTACACCTTCTCTCTTTAAAAATCGAGCTTTTCACTGAGTGATTTCCTACTGCACAGTGCCATAATTCATCTTATTAAGACATTATGTATTATTACAGCTATTACTGTTTGTGCTTCTTTTAGGATTCTTTATGACTTTTTAAACAGTGCCTGCAATTTAAAGTGGAAACTGACAATTTTACAGCCCTCTAGCATTTCAAAGTTGTATTTTTGGTGTGTTGCTGTGGCAAAGACGACAGGTATTCCTCATCAATTTGTGTTCCCCCTTACTTTACTCTGCTGCACCTAACCATAACCTAGCTTTCAACCATGGGGGGCACTGCTACGGAAAACAATATCTGACAGACCAGGGCCCAGCAACCTGCGGCTCCAGAACCACATGCAGCTCTTTTGCCCCTCTCTCGTGTGTCTGCCTATGGCTTTGACAAAAAAATTATACGGAAATGAATAACAGTTATTTTTTTAACACTTTAATTTTCATTTATCATTGTTGTAGGCCTACAGTGATTCTTCTCACATTCTTCAGTTTCAAAAATGTGTAGCCTACACACACACACACACACACACACACACACACACACACACACACACACACACACACACACACATTTAATTTTGTCAACTGAATTTTGTGTCATAGCCTACGTCTATGGCTTGGTGGCGACTTTTCCTTCAAATTTTCGTGGCTATGGATGAATTGATGATTCTTGGGTAAATCCAAAAAAAGGAAAGTCTCAGAGAATTTAATGGTTGCATCCCAGAAAAGATACCTTTTTTTTTTTTTTGGCCAAAAATTGCTCTTCTGAGAGTAAAGGCTGCAGGCTCCTCTGACAAGGGAACACAGTTTGACACAACATCGGCTCACTTTCCAGTGAGAATCAGACTCCAGTTCTGTCAAGAAATGATCAACACAGCTTTGGATATAAGACAGAGGAAAGAAGCATGTTCACTGAAGAGGTATGCTGAAATTATTGCTATTTTATATTGAATTTAGGAACATTTATAAGCTAAAAGTTTGAGTAAGGCGATTACTCAAAAAAGAGACAGCAGGGGTTGTTGTCAGGCTGGATGGTTAAGCAATGTTCGAAGAAAACATTAGGAGAAAAGGCGTGCGTTTGTTCATCATGGGGACTTCATTTTCCTGTGAAAACTGCCTGATGGCAGACAGAACTGCATAGTGAAAGTGAGGCTTATAGACTAAATGTGGATGGTGTCAGATTCTGACACTATGAGCCTCAGTTGATAACTAATGTAATAATGACTGTAATATTTTTTCATTTCCATTCACTGAGCCTCCCCTAAAAAAAACAGAGCTGAGCTAAGCAGAGACATGCACTGAGGCTCTGAGTCTCCCAAAAGTTTTGAAAATTAACTTGGGCCTATAATACATCATATGTTCGAATCTTTGACACAAACAGTGTATGTGTGTTGATTTACAGAACATAATATGCCTGTACACCCTCCTCTCTGAGTCATATATTTGCTGAAACATATTGCATGGGAAATGGAAATAAAAAGGTGCATTTAGATACTTATATATAAAAAATATTGTATATCTAATTTATAGTGACAGCTTAAGGAAGTGCCAATTATCACAAATTTTCAAAAAAAAAACAAAAAACAGTATGACTTAAATGCAAATACTGATGCAATGTATGAATATTCACAGCAATGAGGTCAAAATTATATAACGCATGATTACGTGAATGACTAAATAAGACGAAAACGCATAATTTCAGACATCTAAAAAAGAAATGAGCTTCGCTTTGAATACCACGTGGACCACCAGTCGATCTATCCATGAAAAGTGTTTTGCCTTCACCCTTCATACATCACAGTATCTTTCTTCAAACAAATCCTAAGCCCAATATCCACAAGCCTACTGAGCTATGCGCTTTCAAGCTCCTCTTCCTGACTTATTTTTGGCATGTATTATTTTCTCTCTCTGCTTGATACTCCATTTCCTCACGATTGACTGGAGTGTATGCTTAGTCAAGGACACCTCTTCTTTTGGATGGCATTTCATCATTGTTCATCATGATGGCCTATTGCAGACAGGGGGGAGGCGACAGTACCTCTCCTAGCAATCAAAGTTGAAGTACAAAAAAAACCTGCATTGATTTGCACCTGACCTTAAAGGTGAGTCAGCCAATATAGAGATATCCATCAGCCTGGGCCTGGTTACAGAGCACTGACTGGAAAGATTGAGCCCTTACCAAGCAAGAAAAAGGTCAACAAACATCCTGGTGGGCTACAGTCACTGCATAGTAACCACACAGCTCATAAAACACAACACAGAGAAGCAATAGTGTTATACATCGACATGTCCTAATATAGCTGAGAACTGGATTTTAGTAAGTCCATAAAAAGAAAAGAAAATTATGTTGATCATCAGACACTGATCACAGGAAACACTCTTAGAAATAAGAGTTCCAAAAGAGTTCTTTCTGAAGGGCTGGGGTTCTACTCAGCATTTGCATTTTCTAGATTACACCCTTGGAATATAAAAGGGTTCTCGGTAGAAACCTATAGGTTGGTTCTAGTGTAGAATTATCTAGAACTTCTAGAGGAAACCCTTGTAATATAAAAAGGGTTCTTGGTATGACCATCTGGCTGGTTTATTGATAGCACCCTTAGAAGGTAGGTCGGTTTTGGATAGAATCCCTAAACAGTGTTCTAGATTAAATCTTTCACAGATGGTTCTAGGTGTAACCATTTACATTAGGTTCTTGGTAAAACGCGGAACCAGCCACATTCTGGTTCAAGCACTTAATTTTGAACCGTTCTGAGCATTTCCACCAAAAATAAACTGGCTCAGAACCTGAAAGTTGGTTCCCACCTGGAACCAAAAAATAGCAGGTTTTCCTTGGGAACCAAAGTGGGAGTGTTTTATTCTACAGGTTGTTGTGCACTGTGCAGCGCCCTCTGTTGATGATGATCCTTGAGTACAATAGTTTCACTCAGAACTGGTGGAAATGTGGGCTGGTTCACTGAACAGCACCAAGGTTCAAATAATCTTGAACAAAACTGGTTCAAGAACCAGGGCTTATTTGGTGGAAAGAGACCCTGAAAGTGTTCCAAGTTGAACCTATATAAAATGTTATACCAGGAACCAAATAGGGCTCGCTGATGGGGACAAACTGAAGAACTCTTTATAGTTCTAGTTAGCACCTTTATTACAAGAGTGTAGAGAAAAGAAAAAAAAAAAACTTTGTTGCCTGCGTGCTGTCACACCTTCAGATCATGAATCTTCAGGGTCCTCTGCACCATATCAAATCAGAGCTTCTGCGGCACTTAGGAGTTATATTTAGAGGTAATTTTGTTTTTAGAAATCTAAGCACTTTCTCTTATATCTATGACAAGCTGTACTCTGAGCCGAAGACATAAAATGTGGAGGGAAGAGAAAATAATTTTTCATCAGCACAAGCAGCAATACAACAATGATGACTGCTAGGCCCTCGACAGCAACCTTAGTAGACAGAAATTTTAAATTGATGTCCCCAAAGAGAAGGATTTTATCTGTATGGTTGTGCTGCACCTTCACAATTCATACTGATAGAATGTGCATAATCGCAGCCCCTCACCATGCTTGTCTGCATGCTTGATGAAAGGGAAATGGGCTCCATACAACAGAAACAGAAAAGAGGCTTTCTAGAGAATGACTATTACCTCATGAGTGTGTCACTGCAATTTGGAAAAGGGCTCTGAAATATTCCATTCGGTGGTTTTAAATTGCCAACCACTGAGGTGAAAAATACTAAAATCAAATACACTGCCACACTGAAACACAGCTGGCACGTGCGCACATACACACACCAAACACACACCATTTCACAAGGAAATAACAGAGGTTGTGTGTCTGCGTTGCCAAGTATAATAACTGTTTCCCAACGTCGGCATGCTCCCGGTGCTTTAGCTACCTCCCGGCAGATACAGTATTTTATGGCTAGACACCAATACCTCCTCAAAGTGCTACTGAGCCATATTGCACCTGATGCCAGGCCACCACTGTGAGAGCTGCTGTACAACACAAAACTGTGAGCCAGCAACACATCTAATAGGACGCCTGTCTCTCTAGCCTCCAATTTTCCAAACAAACAATAACATCAACACTTCAGTTTCCCCCGAAAAAGGAGCAGGAAAGAAGCAGGGAGCAAGAATCTGTCTTTTTCCATCTAAAGACAAA